>CM044967.1:21759257-21870508 GCA_024516035.1 Bactericera cockerelli
GTATCCTGAGGCTATGATTCGTCCAGAAATGTGAAAAACTGGGTAGGTCAAATTTTCGACGAATACAATACTTTCCTTATTATAGGATAAGGAAAGTAAAAAAAAGTCAGTCAGTACTACTAACTGTACCTACTAGGCTACCATCCTACTTTTACCTAGGGAACTAATTTTTTTCTTCAATTTGACAAATTATGGTTGTCATTTACTTTCCAACGGCCCAAAAAGTTAGCCTCAGTCGATTCATTGGTAAAGCTGCGGACTCTTAACTTGGAGGTCACTGGTTCGAGTCTCAAGTATGGCAAATATTTAGTAAGACGAGTTTGAGCTATTGTGACACCACGATCGTGATTAATTGACCTTAATATTTTAGTATGTATGTATGGTTTTATTTGTGGTGAAGCACAAGGCCTCTTCACATTTTTTGTGGGTAGCGCAGCATTACTAAGAGCCTCCTTTACTTTTCGAATTTTTCTATTACATTAATTTCTTTTTACTCTAATAATGTCGCCACTGGTCGTTACTCATACAAGTAACTACTCATTTTTTCTCACGAGGTATGAGTGGACCCCGAACATCCAAGTACAGAGCAGAAAAACTCCTGTCCCGCTGGGGATCGAACCCAGGTCACCATGCGTGCAACGCCTAGCACGCTAACTCACTCTGCCACGGTGACTACTAATTAACCTTAATATTTTAGTATTCCATGTGTTTTATTAAAATTCGGTACCTACTAACATAATAATTTGTACCTCTATGTACCAACTTATGAATGTTCAGTATTTACCGTACCACCTTTACCTGTGGGTGTTAACTATGTAGGTACATTGTTATGTTTCATTTCATTCAAACCATTTTATCATTGAGACCCTTTCCTCTTATGAACAAATGAACAATTACGATTAATATTGATTTCTGAAGCACCACAGCTAAAAGTATCATATATGGATACGTACATACTAATTTGCCACACTTGAGACTCGAACCAGTGACCTCCAAGTTAAGAGTCTACTGAGGCAAACTTTTGGGCCGTTGGAAAATAAATGGCAACCATAATTTGTCAAATTGAAGAAAAAAATTAGTTCCCTAGGTAAAAGTAGGATGGTAGCCTAGTAGGTACAGTTAGTTATTAGTACTGACTGACTTTTTTTTTATTTCTCTTGGTTTCAATAAAAAATGAAAATTTTATATCAAGTGTGTCATATTTTCTGAAAGATAAGACTTCAAGCAAGTTTTTACATAAATGAAACCAATACTTTATGAGGGCAGTATTTTGAGAAAATGGCGGCTGAAGTTTCAGGTGGATTTCATGTTTGCGATAAATTTTTCCGCTGCTGCCGATTTTTTTCAGTAGGTGTGCACTTTTTAAGAATAAATCTAGTCTAAATAATAGTGAAATATTGTTATCTTATGGAAAAAGTTAAATCTATTGCTTCATCTACTGTATTTACGGAGTTAGATGCCATTCTTTGTCGAGCGGCAGGGGACTTGTAAAATTAATTCAAAAAAATAATATCTCGAGAACCACTGAGTTAAATCAAAAGTGTTATAGAACTATAATGGTTGGAAATGATCTATACTACAACCCCTTAAGAGATTTTACATTTAGTCTGTTACACCCTGTATAGTGTGTACTGGATCTTTGGGTCTTAATTATATTAAGTTACTAAACTTTTAATTGGCCTTTTTTTTCAAGATTTACCTATTGAGAATTAATTTGTGGAGGGCAATGTCATCTTATAGATATGCCATTCCAATGGGTTATTTATTTCGTATTATTTGGTTCATGGAGGTTCCTGCTTTAACCTGGAGGCGCATAGTTCAAGTTCTATTGTTTTTATTGCAAATTTTAGTGATTTGGGTTTCAATAATTGTGTCACTACTTTTATGATGAAAAGATTTTAAACTATTGTTGCTGACGTTCATGTTGATTCCGTAGTTGTTGATTTTCTTATGATAGTTCATAATCTTACGGGTAAATGTACAACATCTAACTTGGATATACATTAAACTTTTTGGATGGAATTGCTTTTGTCTTTCCGATATTGAAGACGCCCCATTCTAATATTTCAGAACCATACTTTATCGGTATGCTTCATGACAAATAGAAAGTACTTTATTTTTTCCATTTGCCAGATACGATTAACCAACAATTTTAGAATCTCTTAGAGACTGGTCACGAAAATTACATGGTTAAAACCTTATTAAATACAACTTCTCACTTTTCTGTTTATGTGTTTATACTGATACTGAATATGCCATTGTTATTTCTTTACCATCCTGTACCTCCTGTATTTTTTTCTAACCTCCTCTCCACCACAGCGTCCTCTGTAATTCACACACGCTCAGTATTATTTGCATACATTTTTAATTATTTCTAATTTTTATATTTTGCCTCATATTCCCTTTCCTATCTTTATCTCACCGTCTCCTTTTTATTACATACTTCTTTTTCTCTTTCTCTTATTACCTCTCCAACAAAACCTTTCCATCTCTCTTCAATAACATGTTTCAAGTCCCTCTCTCTCTTTTTCATTTACCTCCACATATCTCTCTTTCTTTTCTCTCTCTCTCTGTGTAACTCTTTTTTTCTTCTTTTTTTTTTATCTAATTAACTCTATTATCTCTTGGTTGTAACTATTCCTTTGCCTCTATTCCATAATTTTATTTCTTTCATAGTTATCTTTATTTTTAACTTATTTTATATCATATTCTATTTCATCTCTATGATCTGACTTCCCCTCTTTTTTTCCTTTCTTCGCTTGCATATTTCTCTCCCTATCTTATCTTTATCTGATAGTTCTACCTTCCTCTCTCTATACCCGTCCCTTCTTTCCCTCTTTTCCTCCTTCACCTTACTCTCCCTCTCTCCTTCTCATTTTCTCGCTCTCTCTTTTCCTCCTTCTTTTCCTCTCACCCTTCTCATGTTTTCCTCTCTCTCTCTTATTCTCTCTATCCCTCTCTTTCACTCATAACATCTCCTGTGTATAATTTCCAAAGCACTCCACATCATCCGATTGAATTTAATATCATTCATTGTACTCCTGTATTCTATTACGTGGAACTTCTGTTCTCCTGCTCCTCCTGTATTTAGTGTTCCTGTTATTCCTGTAATTAGCGCGCTGTCTCTAATGCTCTCCCGTATCATGTACGCACCTGTACCTCTATCAGGGAGATAGCTATCACAGGGGCTTATGTAGTGTTTTTTTCTCGCGGGAAAAGCTGACTTCTAAAGGTGTAAAAACAAAGAATTGTGAATATCGCATGTTTTTCAAAACGGGGGTTTTAAACCATATTCGGACAGAATTAACAAATCAGCAATGCTTGTTCGCCAGTTCCCAACCTCCCTGGTTTGTAATTGTAGAAACCTGACGAAAATAATATTAGCATCACCTTATTTATACTGCCAGTTTAGAACTATTAAGTCCCATTAGTCCAGCACTCAGCTCGTGTCGTATATTACGTGGTAAAAAATCCAAATGGAATTACCTATAACTAACTTGTCATGTCTAGGCTGGGTTTCGAACGCGCAAACTATAGAGTCACAGAGTGCCGCCTTTACCACTGAGCTTTAGGGAAAACTTTGTATTCAAAATACAACTGACTTGGTAGTGTACAATAGCCAAATGCATGTGAGTAATGACAATGTCCACATAATTCCTATTAGGCTTAATGCTGAAATAATGGGATTCAACAGTCCTAAGCGGAAATTATAATTAAGGCTGATATTATTAAATGGTTTTCTCCGTTTTTAGATGTGACCTGAGAATCTTTAACAAAATTTCATGGGCTACACCAGACTCAGGCTACACGAAATGGCGAGTTTCAGCTAGTGTCATGATGACTTTATTTAGTAATCAAAAGAATTACAGCTTTAATACCAGTTACTCAAGCTGGCTAATAATGAAAACAGAACAAGATAGAAAAAAGAAAGAAAAAAAAAAGAGCAGACATTATAAGAACATTAAATGAAAGCCATTTAAAACAATGCAAGTCTGGAGAAACTTAATTATTGAGACAAAAGTTGAATCTCATCAAAATCCACGCTCACTTTTTAAAGTCAATTTAATTTTTTATAGCATTAGGTAGGTTGTAGGTAGGAAGGTAGGGCACTTCAAGTTTACTCCACGGGAGAAAGGGTTTTAAGATGTTTTACATGATGAAAAATCTCGACTCAAATGCAAAATTAATTACCCTTTTCTTTCAGCTCAATTTTTTTGTACTTCTGAATAAATTTACCATCAAATGATGTGTCTTTATGAACGACGGTTTCCTGTCAGTGGTGAAATCCTCGGAACTTGATACCACTGTACAGGGAGTCTCATAATTGACAAGGATACTCAGGCACCGAGCTCCGGCCCAAAACGGTGTACGGTAATGCCTCATTGTTTCGGGATGAGGCATTGCCGTAGGTCTATTAAGTCCCATCGAGTACTCGAATTACGGCCCGAGACATTCTCAGGGCCGTACCTTAGGTGCAGACATTCTCAGGACTCCATTGCACACCCACAAAGAATTGTTCTACTCTGTTCTCTAGACCAAAGTTTGTAAATCAACTACATCTCTCTTCTCTCTATCCTATCCCCTCTGATAAGTATTCACAACTTCTTCAAAGGTTTTTCCCTCTCTCATCTTCCTACAACTGAAGGTACTTTTTTTGCCGCACAAATAAGACGTTTCCGAAGGGTAAAACTCGTAACCTTTACGAAAGTTCACCAAGTTCTTGTTCGAATTGAAAATTCTTTTCCGATGTTAAGATTTATGGATTCATTAGGTTGACTTTTTCTCCTTGGCTTGAAATTTATTGTTACCAGAGTAGTAAATTGTTTTTGACGGCTCCGTCCCCATTGTAACCCAACTCACAAATCAATTCCGAATAATAACAACTGATTGCCTCCTTATTTTTTCTGCTTCTTGTTTTGCCGTGAGAGAGATAGAGAGCTCTCTCTCTATCTCAACGTTCTTGATGAGGACTTTTGTTAAGAGATGGGTAAAAAATAACTTGCATCTGGGTCTACAAGTATACATTCTGTTCATAAATATACCTAGAATGTATACTTTCTAGATATACTTATGAAACACAAAGCTCTTCATATTCGTTATAATAACAGTTCTCATACCGTTATAATAACAGTCATAGCTCAAAAATAGATAGACCTGGAAAGTTCAATTCCACTTTTATAGCAGTTAGAGTAAAACTATCTACGGAAACCATGTCACTACCCTTTACAGTGCTGACAACTGGGTCGAGTTGTCAAATTTCGGGCAATCTTTGGAGTAGAGTTTCATAAGAAAAAAATCCGTACAAAAAGTATTTTTTATGAAATACTAGCGGGCTGTCGCCCGCTTTGCGGGCCGAGGCATGGCCCGCAAAGCAAAAAATCTTTTTTCGCCAATGGCAGGTGTTGTAGTGGGAATTTCGAAAAATCCCGTCTTATTGCACATCTAGACTATAAGACAAAGCTACATACCAAATTTCAGCTCGCTAGGTATTACGGTTTGGGCTGTCAGTCAGTCAGTGACTTTGACATTTATATATATTAAGATCTTAGTCGTAAAAAGACATTCAACATTCAGCAGGATTTGAAATCATCCAATTGAATTTTCTCACTTCTGAACCACACGAACAAGTGAGGGAAAGATAAAGTGAAGGAGATTTATTTTGGCAAATAGGTTATTATATTATCGGGGTGTTAAATTTATTCAGAAAAAAAAAATCCAATTTCAAATCACTTATAGGTTTTAATGTTGTTTTGATATTTTGAAACTTAGGTATTCACCCCTAATAAGTTATGAGAAAACTTATTGACCTTCGCCTAGAGCATTTAGTAACTCAATTTAGTCCTGGCAATTTTTGATTTGTGGTGTAACATTTTCTCTCACATTTACACATTTTATTCAGTTTTGATAGTAACTTGGCTCTGATAAGTACTAAACTATCCTATAAGCTATGAGTGAATCCAAAATGTTTTTCTTAATTTATTTAGGCTATAAAATCATAAAAGACTTTTCCCCCTAATTACCAACCACTAAATTACCAAGTCGCAATTTTAATCACCACTCCCTAAATACCCACGTTAGAGAGAAAATCATCCCCCTTTTCACAAAACGTTCTCAATATGGGAAAACCTTTGTTGTATAAATATTTTATAAGGCATTAAAAACTTTTACAAAAAATAATGTACTTTTAAAACCACGTCGCGGTAGCATTATTTTTCAATTAGGATTTCAATTTTTCCAAAAGAGTTATAATGTGAAGAGAAAATGATGTTTTTGAACATTTTTACATTATTCATTGAAAGCTCTTTTGTTTCTGGAGAAAAATTGTCTAGACGAAGTCATTTTTAAGATTATTTCCCATCCTACTTTGTGAAGAAAATTTAATGATGAGCATATTGAAAGTTCAAAAAGTTTACTCAGGCAGGAAACGTAAAATTGATTTTGCTTTGTTTAATTTCAAAGCAATTCTGCATTATTTTTAAAGTAGGTAGATATATTTTATACTTTCCTTATTCTATAATAAGGAAAGTAATGGAATCACCTAAAAGTTTAAGCAATGTCCTAATGTTACAAAACAGTTTTCATCTACCTACTTACTCGTAGATATTGGTACCTATTGTTCATTGCATGATATAGTAAAGTAGTGTTTTATTTAGAAAACAATACAATTAGTGAGCACTTTAGGTAATATGACACTTCATAGTAGAACTGAAGACGGCACAAAGGGTCCAAGTCTAAAATAAAACACAAGAAGGAAGATAGATTCTCCAAGACGGCAACCTGTGTTGACAAGATGTAATCAAAAACTGCTTTTAGAAAATGCTTTCATAAAAGGATTTCTACATTTAATTAATACCCAACGCTCTCAAGATAAGTTTGGAAATTTTATTCAAATGGAGTTATCAATCATAGCTCGAGAAGTTGAATAGATAAGGAGCACTTTTGAAGAAAATTTTCTCTCCTCTAATTGAAAACATTGAAATCTGAGAAGACTTGGGTATTTTCTTCCAAGCTCATTTTATAACTCTTGACAGTGGAATGTCCCCTCGAAATTTAAATATAAGTAGAAAATATACCTGGTGTGCCGGAAGAAAGCATGAAGTTTGGCCAATGCATCATGATGGCCTTGCATCTGGATGGAATGCATGATGATTTGTTTCGTCTCGTGAGAAGAACCTTCGTTTCATGAGACAGTAAGACTTGGATATTGTCTATTCTCATGAAATTTTCGCGAGACGAAATATCCTGTCTCGTCTTGAGCCTATCAGTGCCAATGCGCTGCTACATGTCTGTCTTCACTTGAATAAATCTTACTACGGTCTAAAAAATGGTTAATGTGGGGAGTTTTTCTCTTTTTAGGTCACACCTTTAGTTTAAAAGAAATCCATTATATCCATTTTCCGGAATTCAAATTTACCATCTTGAGCAATAAGCTAGTTTGTTGCAAATTTGCTCATTATTCTCATTACACCAAACTTCATGCTTATTCTCATTACTCATCTTCATATAACTGCAGCGTTATGTGTTACCTTGTCCTGAGCCGAGAGTGTAATCTAAATAAAGAACTACTTTACTCTTTTAGTTGATTGTCAACAGTAAGTGTGTGTGAATAAATGAACATTCAGCACATTGCACATGATTAACCTAAAATATGACCGTTTGTGCATTTTAAAAGTAAAGATCTTCAGTTGTAAAAGAAAAGAAGGAAAAGTCACTTCAATCAGGAAAGTGTGTCTCGATTTCTTTGAACCCTGTAAGCCCAACACTCAGATGGGTTACAGTGTAAATGTTTGCTGAATTAAATGTCCATTAATCACCCTCATTACAGCCTGACTCGAGACCTTTGAGAAAAGTCTTCTTAAGTTTCTTCAAGATAATAATAAGAAGAATGTATTAAAATTTATTTTCAGTATTACTCATGTCTGTCTGTATGTTTTGTAATCAGTACGGGCAAGTTTATTTATTCTTATTTTACACATCTTTGTTTTCTGAGGTATTTCTTTGTTGTTGTTTTTTTTCGCATTGGTACACATTTTTGTTTTCTGAGGTAAGCCCATATCTATTATGTGCAAGGATCACTCATTAATGTACTTAATAGAGTGCAATAAATTTAATGAAAACGAATAAGTTAAGTGAGCAGAATATTATAACGGATTGTGCATTTCTGTGTGAAGGAAAAAAATACTCTTTTTCTATTGATGAATGTTTTCTAAGAAAACTGCAACTATGCAAATTAGGTGTTAATATTTCTTTACATTCATTGAAGGAGCTATATCGTATGTTCCTTTGGTAGACGTTTTGAATAAGCAAGTAAGAAATAAAGAAACTGAATTTCAGTTTGAAAAGAAAGGTGAGAAATTGGTTTGGTACATTGACAGCTGTTTCGAGTTTGTAGCTTAGTGGCAATAGATGCTCTAAAGTCGTCAGCAAGCAGTATTTTAGTCGAATATCTATACCTAAAAAAAAATAATATTTACTAAATAATGTTGATTGCTGACTATAATATTCCTATGTAACAAGGCGTAATAGCCCAGGCAAATTAGTGCTAAAATGGGGTCTAGCGGCAAAAAATTGCTCAATAGCTGGAAATCGTTTTAAACCCTTAAAGGGGTCCTGAATAATGGGTATATGAGTTTGCGACGGATTTTAGGTTGTGCTTCCGAGTTTAGGGCCTAAATAGTGCAAATTTTTTGCACTTTTTTTAAAATTGCACTTATAACTCAAAATGTATTTATTGTACAGAAAATTTTACTCAGTTCTTATCTAAGGAGCATAAAATTATGCGTCTAATAACGTTTGAACCATTAAAATAAGTTAAGCCGTTCAGCCACAATCGCTCCTCAAAGATGGGTGATTTTTTCAAACATAGCTCAAATTTTGAAAATTCTCAACTTTTAACGCCTGTAAGTCAAAAAGGACTGCACCAATTGAAAAATTTAATAGAATCGATCTTGTAGAAAATTTAATTTTAAGTAAAATACTGTTTGAAATTTGAAATTTGCTCACTCCAGTGCTGAGATATGATTTTTCGTCCCTAGTGCCAAATTTTCGCTAAGGCAGTGCAACGCAAGAAACTTCATCTGAACTCTAAAATTATCATATTCTTACAACTTTTCAAGCAAAACTGAACGTAATCTATTGAATTCAGTCGAATAGCTAATTTAAATTTTTGAGAAACTTGCACTGAATTTTACTAAGATCTTTACTGAACATGTGATTTCAAGACAGCAGGCACACTATGGAGGATGTAACTTGTTTTATATGCGGGAACATTGTGCAAGAAGGAATATTAATAATATAATAATAAAAATGCATTTTCTTTGTGTTGTTATGTCACAATTTTAGTGGGTAGCGCAGAATCATAGAACTTTGCCAGTTTAATTTACAATATCTTGTATTATTTGTGTGCCTATGATTCAGCCACTGGTCGCTGCTTCATATCAAAGCAGCTACTCTTTTTTCCTCACGACTCACGAAGTATGAGTGGACCCCGAACATCCAAGTACAGAGCAGAAAAAATCCCATCCCGCTGGGAATTGAACCCAGGTCACCATGCGTGCAATGCCTAGCGCGCTAAGTCACTCGGCTACAGTGACTACAACATATTAATGGAAAAGATAGAGGAATATTAAAGGAAAAGTCACTTCGAATGTTCATTGAGGACAGCAGGAGGAGAAATGATGGGCATCACACGTGGCTACAGACTCAGAAATCTGTTATACTTCACGAGAAGTGTCGCAAAGGTGTCTACACGAAGGAGTCAAACACTGTAAATACCGAAAAAGAAGCAAGAAACGGAAGCCGTGTGACAAGAGGCCGTGAGGAAATACCAAAATTCAACTTCAAGGAACTCTGATTCTACTGTGGAAAAGATATGGAGGTTCTGGGTACTAACGACTTCTTAGGAGTGAACCACTTTTTAGTCTCACCTCGGCAGTATAAACAAGGTAATTTCTATTCTATTCTATTCTACCCCCTAATGGCATAGAACGTATCATGGCCATTAATGGTATCCATGTTTATATCGGCGTTGTCATATACGAATTGATTTAATGAATTTTTAGTGATGATAAGGCCATGATACGTTCCATGCTATGGGGGGGGTATTCAGTGCTTCACTCCTAAGAAGTCGTTAGTACCTAGAACCTCCATACTGAAGGTGAAATCAATCCCACTAGTGACCAGTTTGAGCGAACTCTCCCTGTTCACGCCATGTGACTCCAGTTTGAATTGCCTCCAAACTTACCCCGCGCATATCACTCGATCTCTACGCCCCTAACTGTTAGAGATAACACTTCGATATCAGATGATAGGCATATCATATGATCTTACAAAGAAAGCCAGAGATTCGGTACGACGATGCCTCGTTCAGATTGTAACAACCAGTGGTCAGGGTACGTCTTCTCTCCTTCCTCGATCTACCACCTTTGATACCCTTCTAAAGGCGTAAGTACTTGGTAGAAGTACTCAAAATAAGACCATCCAATCTCATTTCATAGTAGTAGTTTATTTCTTCCTTTTATCTTTCCGTGTAATACTCTTTAATACCTACACCTTTCGTAGTAGCGTTATTGAAGCAGCGGCCTTTTCTTCGTTAAACCCCAGTAACTGGGAAACTTATGTCTTCCGGCTTCAAAGCCCCAGTTACTACATTAATTCACTCCCCTCGTCCAGATATACCTTGAGCTGCATCAGGATCCATAGATGGGCGTGAATTAAAGAACATACCACGACAAGAATCGTACTTGCCTTCAGCGGCTACGTGGTCTGATTCAGTTTCCATCCTACGCAATACTACCGGGGCGGAAATGGGGGCCATTTCATCTCCTCTGGCAATTGCAGAACCTTTAATTTTTTGCATTATTTCTTGTGTCTGAATTTCACGCACTGTTTCACGTCTATGAAGAGGAAGCTTTTTCTGTTTAGCCTTGAAGCTTTCAGAGGCATCTTTTCCACAGTAGAACCAGAGCTCCTTAAAGTTGAATTTTGTTATTTCCTAACGGCCTCTTGTCACACGGCTTCCGTTTCCTGCTTCTTTTTCGGCCTTTACAATGTTTGACTCCTTCGTGAAGACACCTTTGCGACACTTCTCGTGAGGTATAACAGATTTCTGAGTCTGTAACCACGTGTGATGCCCATCATTCCTCCTCCTGCTGGCCTCAATGAACTTTCGAAGTGACTTTTCCTTTAATATTCCTCTATCCACTCCTTCTTGCACAATGTTCCCGCATATAAAACAAGTTACATTTTCCATAGTGTGCCTGCTGTCTTGAAATCACTTGTTCAGTAAAGATCTTAGTAAAATTCAGTGCAAGTTTCTCAAAATTTTAAACTACCTATTCGACTGAATTCAGTACATAACGTTCAGTTTTGCTTGAAAAGTTGTAAGAATGTGATAATTTTAGAGTTCAGACGAAGTTTTTTGCGTTGCACTGCCATAGCGAAAATTTGGCGCTAGGAACTCTTTCGGTTTAAAATTCATATCTCAGCACTGGAGTGAGCAAATTTCAAATTTCAAACAGTATTTTACTTAAAATTACATTTTCTACAAGTTCAATTCTATTAAAATTTTCAATTGGTGCAGTCCTTTTTCACTTACAGGCGTTAAAAGTTGAGAATTTTAAAATTTGAGCTATGTATGAAAAAATGACCCATCTTTGAGGAGCGATTGTGGCTGAACGGTTTAACTTATTTTAATGATTCAAACGTTATTAGACGCATAATTTTATGCTCCTTAGATAAGAACTGAGTAAAATTTTCTGTACAATAAATACATTTTGAGTTATAAGTGCAATTTTAAAAAAAGTGCAAAAAATTTGCACTATTTAGGCCCTAAACTCGGAAGCACAACCTAAAATCCGTCGCAAACTCATATACCCATTATTCAAGACCCCTTTAAGGGTTTAAAACGATTTCCAGCTATTGAGCAATTTTTTGCCGCTAGAGCACTAATTTGCCTGGGCTATAAGAGAATAAAAAGAAAACGATATTGTAAAATTGCTACTCATAAAATTTTCACTTTGAAAATTAATATAAATTTTACTACCATAATAATCTTGCTAATTCTTATGTTTCACTAATACCCTTGAACATTGGATTATTAAAACATATAAAAATTAAATTAAATTTTGTGTGAAATTTATTGGAGAAAAGCCATAAATTAGTAAATATTCTCCTCAAATTTGAAATATTTTGAAGGATGGATCAAATTGAAAATGCATCATATTGCTATTTGACGTGCTAAACTGTTCGTGTCATTCATTACTTGGGGGAGGAGAAGGTGGGGACTGCAAGATTGAGGTTCAGTAAGGAAACGCGCGTAACAAGGGGGTAAAGCTTAGAGTAAAGATCAGAAAAAAGTCGTAAAATAGAACATTTTATGATTTAATCAAAAATATAAAGGAGTAATGACACGATGCTGCACCTTCTGAAGTAAATCCTTGAATTGAAAAGCGGGAATATATTCCGATAAGAATGATCAAATTTTCGTATATGATACATTGCCATTTATATGATAAATCACGTCATTATTTTAAAATTAAAAGATTTTAAACTCTCAGATACTCCTAATACAGTTTAAACGTCCATGAAGAGAATAACATAGAGGCCTAGAACAAAATAATGATTAGGAGTTCTTACTTTAAGCACACGTACGGCAAGTTGGAAAAGCTCAGCTCACCATAACAGATTTGTTGCAACCTATTACAACTTGCTCACCAGTTCAGCACAACTCTGATTTACTTTGAACACCTATACCGTTCGCATTCACGAGAATCACCCCCCTTGCTGGGTTGGTAACTTGGTATCCCCTCTTACTATGCCTATTGATGAAATATCACTACAAACAAAAAGGTGAGAAGTTGTACTGGAATATCACCACATACAGGGTGGTCCAGAAAGTTTGCACCAAAATGATAGGGGTAATAAAAGAGACCATTTCCAACAAAAATATTCCCGGACATTTTCCTTTATTTTTTGTCGTTTTCAAAATGGCGGCCAAAACGTGTGTTTTTCAAATACGTGCGTTCAGAACCTTGACAGCCTAAATGAGCATGAACATTAGAACATTGAACGGGTTAATTTAACTTATTTTAATTAAAATTTTATTCTCAATTCAAAAATGCAATCCGTTTTTTTCTAGGTGGTACAGAAAAATTAAAAAAATCAAAAACCAAACCAAAGTCGGAATATTGAAAAACAAACTTTTGGCCGCCAATTTGAAAACGACAAAAAATAAAGGAAAATGTCCGGGAATATTTTTGTTGGAAATGGTCTCTTTTATTACCCCTATCATTTTGGTGCAAACTTTCTGGACCACCCTGTATATGGAGTCTAATTGCCAGTCAATACATATGAAAATAGAAAGAAACAGAAAGAAAAAACCATACATTGTGAAAGTTTATATCTTTTTGATTGATTTGCTTTTGCTGTGTATTAGAAATCTACCAAAGATAGATAGCCGCAGTTGTGTATTTTATTTATTTATATCTCATAAATTAATATACAAACGAATGACTACACAACAAAAACAACTATAGAATATTCGCAAAATAATGAGCTAGCACCAACAACACGTGTAATAACTACTATCGATAACATTTGATGTGACACTGTCGACAATATAATACCAAACCAAATAACAAATATGTGTAACATAAGTTCTCATCTTTTCAAATGTAAGCAAAGGAGGCCTTAAAATTTTCTTACCGCATAGCAAATTATTCCGAATTTTATATCTTTCCAAGACCTCTTTCAGTCTCTACAATGTTGACAGAAAAATAGACAAAAAATGCATACCTCAATTTTTTGAACTTTGATATCACTTGCTGTGCCAGTGATAACTGGAAATGAGCTATGCCAAACCCAAGTACCTAAGTTTGGGAAAATACAGTTTGAAAGAAGAAGAAGAAGAACATTCCTTGAAATTAGAGAAGAGGAGACTAAAAAAGTTCTGAAGGTAAAATAGTGGAGAAACTGCAATTTGAATGTTATAAACCTATAAAGGAAGGACCGGTGACCGGGGGTGTAAAGAAACAAGATGGCGAGAAAGCATCAGGATCAAGATGGACACAAAAGACACAGGATAGAAAACAATGTACCACTCTAGAGGAGGTTCTTCCTCCAGATGGAAATATAATAGAATCTTGACGTATGTATAGGAATAGGGAGACCAAAGAGAAGATAGAGAAACTTCATTTCAAAGGATCTGAGAGAGAAAAACCGGAATACATCGGACGAGGTTCAAAATAGGACTGCCTAAAGGTTGGATGAGAATGGATGAAAACTCCGATTTGTTCTAATTTCCATAGGAGATATTAAAGAAATTAATAAAAGAAGAAGAAAATTTTTCTTTGGTACATTTCTTTTTTCGTGGCTAGTAAGCTTCTCATTGAGACATGCAAAAAATCATTTCCAAGAATTAAAAAATCATATTCAAATAATTATTTTCTGTCTTAGAAATTTTGCAAAATTCTGTTTACATAATATTGTTTCAGTGCATTTTTTAGGTCGTGTCAAGATACTAAATTACACAAGTATGTTGCCTACGAGATTAGAGCGAATAAGAAATAAGTTTCCACCAATCACTGAATTCTATTCATTCTATTATAGAGCGCTTTGGTGGAATGTTCTCGCCAAACTTGAGCTACTAGCTAATAGCCATGAGGCCTTGGAGTACCGTCAAAGCAGGGACAGGTTGTCGTCCCATTTTATCAATAGTTGCGAGGACCAGATGGTACGAAGAGGCAGAATCAAGCGCTTCGTGCATACAGACATCAGCCAAAGGTCGTTAAATTTTTATAGGTGTGCGAGTATGTATTTCAAACAGAAAATTTAATAATACCAATAATGCATTGTGTATTTTAATATTTCAATTTGAACTTAGCACTATTTACTTTTTTCATAAATAACCACTATAAGTTTACCAATAATTTTATTGCAACTTTTAGACTGCAATAGTATGGGGTATTATTTAGGTATTTTATGTTTCCAAGGCTGGCGGGTTTATAGTTCTCTCATTACGACTTGACTACTTAGACTTTGTTAAAAAGTATGAGGTCTGTGTGGGTAGGTATGAAACATTATTAGATTTGAACATGGCTATGTCTTCTGTAATATGGTTCGATGTTTGTCGAAGACTTTATTGTCCCTTCAAGGTTGTCAGATGTGAGAAATCTAATACTCGCTTTGAATTTTTTGTGGTTAACGTTACGGTTTGTTCGTTCGTTATAGAGTTTCAGTAATGAAATTATGCAAAGTGTACGTATAAGTATGTTGGATATATTCCTGAAGAGAGCCTGATAAGAATTATGAGAACTGTAAAAATATTGCCAAATGTCTCAGATTTGGTGGGGATAGAAATCTAAATCTTCCAATGAGATCGAGGATCGAGGGCCCATCAATATGATGACAAAAAAAAGAGTTTAATAAATAATTATGATAATTATTTAGAACTACTACCTGCTGAAGTGATCCAAGTACCTAGCTCGAAATAGTATTAGCTCTCAAGGAATATTCTGATATTCACGTACATCTAGTAAAACTTCTCACTTTTCTTTTTATTCTGATTTGTCAAATACATTACGCACGTCCTAGTCTAGTTTCCTGCACTTGTTATTATTAGAGTAGGTAACACAGGGTGGACACTAGGGAGGGACTCTCAGAATAAATAACAAATAAGAAAATAATGGTCTCCTACATAAGCGTCCTCTTCAAAAAGCAATTGAAATTATCAAGGCCCTCTCCGCTTATATCTTCTAGGAGAGAAAAAGAAGGAATATATAAATATAGAATAGCCTCAATGAATTTTAAAATATCCATCGATGCATTTTTTCCTCCTGTAAATGTGCGGAAATCCAGTGAGAAAGGCGATTTTTTCCTCTGGGCCTGTTCCTTAGGGAGTGATTAATATTGAAAACAAAAATTCTACCTAGGTGGAGAGTGTCTAAATCCCCTTTTTTTTCTCTCTTTCTTCTTTAAGTTGAAAATAATATTGTCCAGGAAACACTGGGATAAAGTGTCATTAGTCTTTTTATCCAATATATCTTCTTTTTTTTCAATTGCTGAATATTTTAAGTGTAAGAAAGAGTTTTCTCAAGATTATTTTATTACTATTATTATTTTTGGAACGAGATACTTTTAATGCCAGTATTTTATATCAAGCTCTTGGTAGTTTTAGTGTTATCCTTAGATAGTTATCGCAAAGGACTTCAAATCCACTTGTCCGTAGTTACATTTTGGTATGATCATATACTTACAACTTTTAAATAATAATCGTCAGATATACTGGTTACATCAGTTCTGATGCACTTAAAAATTGCACTTGTCCAGCCTGACAAATCACTATGTAAATCATCATGTCTGAAATCCTAGAAAACATTTGCATGTTATCCTTAGATAATTTACGCTAAATCCTGTCTCCAACATCTCCAAGCTAAGAGTAATAATTTCTATTGCCACATCGAATAAATACAAAATGCGCTTTCACTTGGGCAAAACGTAAATTAATCACATAAAATATTACCTTATTCGACTGGACTGTGGAAATTTACTGCCCAATCTTCCCGGACCTAATGTTGATATATTGCCCAACTCAGTGGAACAATAAAAAAGAAAGGTCCCATGTGGTCAGAGTTGTTGAATTTTGAATAAGCCTTTTATGTTTATTGTTTTGTTCTACGTTTCGGGCGTTTTGTGTTTTTCTTTGCATGCCTTCTATGAAATCGAACTCGGTAGATGAGCGGTGAGACAGTATGCCGTATTTTAGTGGTTGGTGCTTCGAGTTTTCTGTTTCTTTGATAGCCATGAAGCAACAGCTAGTTTAGATGGTCGCGGTCCATGTTGTAGCTTGCCCGTCCCATAGTATAGCTCCTCTCTAAAATTGACGGGTCAAAATGAGTAAGAAATGGGTTCCTTACAAATAACTGTGATCAAATTATAAATAAAAATTTTATGTCGGCTCTGGAGTTCGAATCTTCCACATGGTAAGCGAGGATCTTCCCACTAAGCAAATCGTTTTCTCTAGATAATTTCATTCTGGAATCTCTGGATAGTGTATATTCTAGATAACTTAGTGTACATAACATGACAAAGCCATTGGGTCCTTTCCCCTAAAGCGTATAATTCCACCTACCCCAGGAACTTTTACAAACACCCATAAAAGTTCATCAAAGAACATTGAATACTATTTTTTCACATGAAAACCGAGAGGAAGGGCGAAATCCACTTTATTATTTCAATTATTACAAGCACAAAGCTGGCAGGCCATGTTATGAAACATAACGCTAATCCCTTCACAATTCCATCGAAAACTTTCCAATATTTTGCCTATAATGAGGAAGAGGTACGATTATGTTTCCATTGAAATTAAATTTAATATTGTCTACAATGGGAGAGTTTTTCAAATAGAAAATAATGAGTTCCCGCGATAAAGCACATGGGGCTGAACGATTGGTGGAAAGCCATACCTGTCCTTTATCCTTTTTTAATGGTTCTTCTTTCTTATTCTTCATGTTTTTGACAGCGGTTTTCAACTCTTTTAATTGTGCGGGTATGTTACACGATATGGTCGTTCGATCGTTATCTAATATCACTGCACTCACCATTGATACAGTGGTGCATAAACTGAAACACATGATACTTTCACAGCTTCTAATTTGACAATACATCTAAGCACTATGAGCACTGCGCAATGAGAAATAACTGAATAGTATTTATTTTTACCTAGTTAATCTTGACCAGGTCCTAGACAACCGTAAATCTTCTCAAAAGCTGCACCTACCTCTCCATGTGGATTTATGTCTTGAGCTGTTTTTTGTCTTTCCGGGACCCCATCTCAGCCAATTGAGCCACAGCACACGTCAACTAAATAGAGACTTACAAAATCTCACAAAGGTATAGCTAGGTAACTTTTATTCATTGAGTATTGGTATTCTATGTCATGTAAAACCACGTGGTATATCCTAAGTTTTTCTATTCAAGTTCAAGTTGACACGTGGAATTCTGATCCCTCTGAGTAGCTCCATGTCACAATGTCACTTGAGGACTTTTCATATTTCCTACATAATACCTTCCTTTTCTTTCAAAAGTCAACTCTTCGAAAATTGTAAGTAGGTTTGAAAAAAATCATTATTATTTGTAAAACCTCTCGACAACAAATATTGTCATATTTGTTTTAATTGAGATTTGTGCATTGTTTAACATTGAAATATTTTAAATACACAATCTGTACTTCGTCAGTTATTTACAAAATGTACTTTGTAAATGTTCTCAATGAGGATTTTCGTTCCGTTTCCATTCTGCTTTTGTTAAGCCTTTGTTTTCAAAACCTCTCCTAGCTTGGCAGGATTCGCTACTTAAAGTCTACTTCAATCATAATGCTTAGGAATACTTCGGGAGGCTTTATCTCATTCATAGAATTGTCATGGTTTTTGATCAAGTTTGTGTTTCCAATAGAGTGACAAATTTGAATTTGACTTTTGAGGCGAAACTCAGCAGGCCAGAGGTTATATACTGATTCATGAAAAAACATAAATCAGATTGTAAACATACAAACAGATGGACAAACTTTCTGCATAATTGTCGATTTAGAACTATCATGTGTCACTTATTGATCAACATGTCAGTCAAAACAAGAAAGTGAAGAGTTAAACTACATGTACATTATCTCTATATATAATGCAAAGTCGAGTATCATAGAGAAAGAGAATTGAGGCAAATTCAAATCAGTAATATTGCCAATTGGTATTAGTGAGAATTGAGTCATGGCGAATCCTTTTCACCTATCAGAGGGGGCGGTAAAAATTTAAAAAAAAAAAAAAAATCCAAACGATATTGTTGATACGAGTAATACGTTTGTATTGTGCTAGGAAGGTATCCAAGTCCATCGTATTCATAAATATTAAAGCTACTTTAGAATCAAATATTTTACAGCTCCGCCCTAGAGTATATCTTAATATATTGGCGAAACAAATAAATTACGAAATTAAAATACAAAGAAAAAAGCACTGAACATATGACAAAAGATACCTACCTGATCGATGAAACTACTGCCCCCGACTATTTTACAGAATAAGATACTATTCTGGTACATACAGATGTCCTCCTCAAATCAAAGAAATCTAACACACATTCAAAATCGAAATGAAACCAATTTCACGGTGTCCTTTGGTATAGCAAAAGAGTCACACACAAAGGATGTGAAAAGACTGAAAAGGCATTGATTCTATGGCTTAGTTTCAACACAGTTCCAAAACAAAGGCGGTGTCTTGCTGTTTGGTGAAACTTGGAGAAGGTTGAGTTGGTAAATTTTCTAAATGCAGCGTTGAAAACACATTTGGATCGAAAGAATGGAAAGAATATCAGATAGAAACATGATAACTTGTGTATAAAAGCAAGTGAGACAAAGTAGCACAATAGAGCTGATTAAATAATGTGAAAAATTGGGTCCTTTGTACAGAATAAATTTGAATGTAAAGATGCAGGATATTCTAGTCTTCATAAAACTAATCAGATATAAAAAAAAAACACTGCCAATTATGGACACAATACTTCCTCGTGATTGCTTCACATTGTAAACACGTGCCAAATTTGAGATTTTTTTAGAAAATTACTTGTATCTCTAAAACGGCTCAACCGATTTTCTTCAAATTTGTTTTATATGGTAGAATATTGTTTTTCATACATTCTAGATTCTACAAAAAATTCTGTATCGGCAAGTCGTGATCCTTATTTTTTGACTTCTTTGTCCAAAATTTCGGATTTTCTTAAATATCAGAGTCAAATCATTATTAATTTAAAAATAAATATAAAAAGCCTATGTAAAATAATAATATGCATAACCATACAAAATTTCATCAAAATCGAGTGTACCGTTCACGAGATATCAGCGTTTAAGTAAAAAGTTAGTGGTCAGGCGCATGGTCTCTTTCACCAAGAACCGCTAGTACGAATTCGATGAATTTAAAATGGGACCATCTGCAGAATGTCTCCTAGATGTGTGCAAAATTTCATCAAAATCGGTAGAGTAGTTTCCGAGATTTGCGCGTTACAAGGAATCGTTTTAACAGACCGACAGACAGACCGACAGACAGACCGACAGACCGACAGACCGACGGACCGACAGACAGACACAAAACCAAATTTGCTCAGGAGGTTATGAAACGTCCAGAAATATGAAAAAAATTGAAATCGGAGCAAAAAAATATTTTTTTTTACAAAAACGAACACAATACTTCCGATTTCTAATGTTAGAAATTTCTCGGAAGTAATAACTGAATGATAAAATTTATTTTTGGTCACGGCCAAGGCAAGGCATCAAGAACTTTCTGGATCAAGGGTTCCGAGTACCTATTGAAAGAAAAACTTATCTACCAAATAAAACGGTTTGAGAACGGCTAGACTTGTACGTATGGAAACCATTCATAACAGTAATTACCTACCTAATCACATTAGTCATTACACTACTAGTAACTACTCATAGGAATATCCTCGTTGTTATCATAGAAATTTAAGTAATCAAATTTTGTCACTCTATGTTTACCGCTCCTGTGGCGCAATTGGTTAGCGCACGGTACTTATAATCAGTGCACGTATGAGCTATGCCGGGGTTGTGAGTTCGAGCCTCACCAGGAGCAATTTTTTTTTTCGTTAAGGCAGCGAATCTAAACTAATATTAAGTGGTTTGAATGCTGAGCATGTGGAGTTTTATTGGGACTGTTTTGATTCATTGTTACATCATTCTTGTGATACACAAAAATATGAATAGATTAATTACCTCAATTAAAGCCCATTTTTTATTTCGTTTGAGCAAAATATTTGAAAATTTAAAGGTGGTGAAAATTTAAACCTACCTATGAAAGAAGTAATGTTAACTTTAGTCCACAATGAATAGAGGAGTCTTGTTGAAAATTGGTTATTGGTCAGATTTTTCGTTTCTCGGCATAAATGCACAATAGAAATTATTTGCGCAAGTCATAGCAGAGAAAAAAGGGTAGACCCATGGATTCCAACTCGGTTCCAATGGCTGGAATATTTAATGCTCTCATTGTCTGGTACTTCGGCTTTGATGCGTAAAAGTACAAAAGGCGTAAAAAATTGATATTAATATAAGGAGATGAGAAGTTATACAAACTGATCCAAACGAAGATCTGCCTACATAGATATCACTTAGAGATTACTATTCGGTGCATATCTGGACAGATATTTATTCATATGGACATAGTTGTTTTGTTTAATACTCGTATTATCAACATAATTCCGCAAGGCATCAACCTCAAATTACCCTAAAAAGACCAGAACAGAGGAATCCCCGGCTCCTCAAGAAGAAAGCATGAGCGTCACCCTGAAAATAAATTGGATAACGTCTCCTACTTGTGAGGAGCGATTCGAACAAAGAAATCAAAGAGCATGATTGTATCGAAATTTCAGCATTTGGCTTTACACATTGTGGTAGACAAGTCAGAAAGACAGCTCACGCTGAGATGCTATAAAAAAGGGGCCTTGTTGTGAAACGAAAAAATAAAGAAATGGAAAATATAAATAAGAAGACATAAAAATCTTCTGCCACCCACTGCGCGATGTAAAACAAATCAATTTATCATTAATTGTCTTGTTTAGGTCGAGATTGGAAGATTAGTAAGCTATTATCCTGGATTGACACAAAAAGAGTCGAAAATGTTTGGCCACAGTATGATTAGACCCTTCCGTTCTATTGTTAAAATGCTCTTCTCTGTTCACAAAGGTCTATATCATAAAGTCTTTGGATAAATGAACGTGTTTGAATTAGCTTTTCTATAAAATAATATTAATAATATCTTGGTGTAAAATCAAATAAGATGCGACAAACTGACCCTCTACCAGTTTTCAAAGGTTCACATGTTATTGTTGTGTCGAATAAGGTTGTTAGGATATAAAATGACATTATCATGTGGGTATCAGGTATCAGTAGTGCTGATATGGACTTTTGTCGCCAATAATTATTATTATAATATGTACTCTGAAAACAGGCTACACCAGTATAAGGCTCCAAGTTCTACATACCTACTATAAGAATAGATAAATTAAATGATCCTATAGAGTTAGGTAAAGAAATGTCATTGAAATATAATTCTTTCACTGATGTACCTTCTATCACCTTTTGCTATTTCTAAGAATAACTTGAACGACTACCTAACCCATTATGCCAAACTGTTTGCATAATGGGATTACCTGTCTTGCGTTGACAGTCTAAATAAAGCACTACTTATACTTATACCTAGAAACATAATGTTATTCATTAAAGTTCATTTGACTATGAATCTATTTTTTTGTTTGTAAACATTACACTTTTTATCCTCAGAATTGTCAAAAGAAGATATATGAATTATTAATAGGTAGTTTAATTTTTCTAAATAATATATCTAATAAGACAACAATAAGTATGTAGGTCCCATCTAAATCTAACAATAAAATAAACTTGCATCACAGCATTGATAACAACGTCAAAAAGAACCCACCGACTGGTTATTTTAAAACCCACAAAGCCCTCATTGAAGCAAATAGCACAACAAGTGTAGAAAAACTCCACCTAGACGCGAGAAGAAAAAGTGAGGGAGATGAGAGAGGAAAGTGAGAAGATGATAATAAATCTAAAATAATTCGGACATCGAGACATGGGAGAAAGCATAAATCAAAGATTAGTCAAGTCAGAAAGAAAGGGGTAAGCGAGTTATATTATAATCAACTGTGCGGGGCAGATTAACAGCCCCTTTGTTTCCTAGGAAGTGAAAGCTTGAGGCGGGAGCTGAGATTGTTCAAAGCTTACTCGGAAACTACCAGTTGAGGAAATGTTTTCCTTTTCTTTTTGACCAAGACAGCGCAAAAAATAAACATGTGCTTGAACTAATTGGTGACAAAACAGCTTTGGACTATGCTGAAACAAAGGAGACACACATCACTAGGTTATTTATAGTGTTATTATATAGCCTTTTTTTTTCTTTCCTTTTACATGATTTACATCATACAGGGTGAGCATAAAGTCTCACCCCACCCCCCGTATCTCGAGAATGGCTAAAAATACAAGAAAACGCAAAAACCCGTATTCTTTAATTTTTAGGAGGATTAATTTTCAGCCAAAAAAAATTTGCCTACACGGCCCCAGTCAGGCTGGGCATGGACCAACTTTAAAATCTTAAATAGAATGGTATGTCTTGTGGCATATTGTTTTAAAGGTCTCATAGAGAGAAGTTCATTACAACAAATTTCAGTGAGCTACAACTTACCGTTCTCGAGATACAGGGTCGGACGTCCTGCGTAATATCCATACATTTTGACCTATAACTCGTTGACCGTAAATTCCAGAAAAATGAAATTTGTTGATAATAACTCCTTATCGCAAGAACTTTCGAACAAGTTAAAACTGGATTTGTTTTTTCGTTAATTTTTTTCGGACTTTTCGTCCGGGTGGCTGACGAAACCGACCAGAAACTAATATCAACAGAGTATGTCGAGTTATAATTTTTTCAAAAGTGCTTGTCATAAGGAGTTATTATCAACAAATTTCATTTTTCTATAATTTACGGTTAACGAGTTATAGGTCAAAATATATGGATATTACGCAGGACGTCCGACCCTGTATCTCGAGAACGGTAAGTTGTAGCTCACTAAAATTTGTTGTAACAAACTTCTATTTATGAGACCTTTAAAACAATATGCCACAAGACATACCATTCTATTTAAGATATTAAAGTTCGACCATTCCCAGCCTGACTGGGGCCGTGTAGGCAAATTTTTTTTGGCTGAAAATTAATCCTCCTAGAAATTAAGGAATACGGGTTTTTGCGTTTTCTTGTATTTTTAGCCATTCTCGAGATACGGGGGGTGGGGTGAGACTTTATGCTCACCCTGTATAAAGCAAAATGGAAAGTACACAATAAAGAGACAAACCCATAGGCCATTTTCATAAAAGCAGTGGAACACTCGTATACTTACACCATTAGCGGAAAAGACAAGAACATAATATATCTTAGATTAATAAATTTTAACGACTAGACTGATTATTAGCTTTTTTCAATCGGTTCATTGATATGTTCATCACGAAAATAAAATCTAGTGTTATCTTTTTTGAATTGAGAGAAATAAGGAAAGGTACAGAGGAGAGTAAACACCAAAGTTTACTTACTGAAGATTATCAACCCTTTGCTACCGAGGAGCCTGATTTACATAAAAAAATGATTACCAATGATGAATTACACTTTTCAGGTGCCTTTTCATTCTTGATATCAAAGATTGTTGCACTCTGATCAATTTTGAAGCTCTGAGCGTACGCCGTGCCGTACTAAAAATCAGAACTGTACCATCAGTGAAGAGAATTACGTCCGTCAGATCATTTCTTAAATTTTCTGACTAAACTTTTTCTGACTAAAGCTGTCAAGAAGTTATTTCATTTCACACATACAATTGGTGTGTAGTTATTAAATTAATGATCAAGCTGGATTATATTAGGTTATTTGAATCCTATTATTTTGAGCCAGTCCATTCACCGAGCATCTTTTGTCTTTATGTGGCCTGCCAATAACCTCTTTTCAACCTAAATTGTTATTGATATCATTAATTTATGTATTTATTCTAGACAGAAGACCAAAGCCGGACAATGGAGAATCAATGGTGAAGATTTTCCAGCTTAAAATTAAGAGGTTGGGTGGAAGAGCCCCTTGGGAGAATCCTGCCACGTAAAAAAAAAAAAAAAAAAAAAAAAAAAACATAACTTAAAAAATACCAATTGATAGAGTCTGGAAGCAAAAGGGTTGCGAAGGGATTTAAAAGTCCACACTTTTACAGTGTTGAATCTTAATTTTCATTTAATTTCGTATTTGTTTACTCACATGAAAATAAACATTGGTCAGAGACGGGCTGGTTGAGTACACAAAATTGTGACACAGATTTCTCAAGCCCCGTGTCGAATATCAACGATTTGTCTTCATTTGAACATTCCCGGTACGTGTGTTTCTTTTGATGTATTGTCGTCTCTGGTGATACATCATTTTTATTAGAAATGTTTGATTTCCTTTGAGTGTGGCCAGTGCTCTAATAGATTTAATTGTGAAGCGTTCGGATCATTAACTTATTTGCAGTTCCCATTAGGCCTCTAATTGTTTGATGTGCTGGGATTAGGTCGCATGTCGAATCTAAATGTTGAGCGCAAGGGTATTTTAAGTTGAACCTTGGGATTTAATTTTAATTTCCCTGCAATCAGTTTTTATAAAAGGATAATTTAAGCCATGTGATCTTTTTTCTGAATAGGAAAAAAAATGTTTGTTGATATTTAATTCAATGAGTCTCTTGCAAACTTGATGCAAATCATCAATTAGCATTATTATCGTCAGGAAATCATCGTGAAAGGTAAGACAAAAGGTACGTTCTATCTAATCCAGACCCTTATATGGTGAGAGAACTTACCAAAATAATTGAGAAATTATGTGCTGTTCCCATTGGAGGAACTTGATTTAATTTGTCTCCTCAATCAGGTTAGCATATTTATCATTCTCAATTTTGTTTTAAAATTCTCTTTCCGTATTCCTCATCTTCTGGCTTTTCTTTATGTATGCTGGTGTCATCACTCAACTGTGAAAAACTTAGTCTTTTTGTTTTGACAAGTTTCGAAATTACATTTTTTACTTCTTGAAAGATTTTGACTCTTCTCATCCAATCCTTTCTTCTGAAGTCACTTTAGTCACTGTCATATTTATGGATGTGATTCCTTTTTGATTTTTGTTTTTGCAAATATTAGAAGTTTTTTCTAATGTTGTTCACGACTTGGGTTTCGCCCATTATTCGCCAGTAAGTTGTCTCTGCTAGTCTTTTACTGACATTAATATAAATATCAGACAAAGTTATCAAGAACGGCCGGGATTTGAGCAGATTTTTTTCTAAATATCAACGGATGCAAACCCACTAATGAATTTGATAACAAGTGTTACCTCTGTGGAGGAACACCTCATATAATAATTCTGATCAATTCTTCAACTATACGGCAAGATCTACCACCCTATCAGTCCATGATCATTGAACAAATCCAGAAGTAGCTGTTTCCTTGTTCTGTGAGTGGATAGCGAGAGAGACTCTAGCTGATGCAATGAAGTTGCTGCCAAATCTTCAGATTTACGGAGAGCCAAAATGTCTTATGTCATATTTTCTATTGGCATAATGGGACTACCTGTCATGCGCTGACAGTCTAAAAATTAAGTAAATTTGGTTCTACTTATACCAACTTACTTATTTCCGCAAAAGACAATTATACCACCATGAAGAATTTCTCCATCAAAAAGACGACATTCCCTAAAATCTTTCACTTTATAATAAGATTCGAAGAGGCTGTGAAAACACAACGAGAAGGGTTAATGATTCTTTCTCTTGAGAAATTCGCTTGATTATGGATAACTCATTAATATGCGAAGTTTGGGAAGAGTTTCATTCAAGTATGATATATTCCCGTATGACAAATGACGCTTTCTTGGTACTGACACAGAACTCCAATGTTGAGAGTTTGAGAGCATTTATTTGAATAGCATATGACACACAGGCACAGGAGTATGTATGTGTTGATCAGTATTGAGTATGGAAAGCTCTTTTCTCATTTAGAGTATGATCAAGTGAAAGAAATTGAGAGTCTCCTAAAGAAGAACATATCTTTTTTCCTTAAAAATCTACTTTGAAAGACTCTAAACATAGTTTAAATCAAAAGATAGAAAATCAAAATCAAAAGATTGAAAATATAAATTTTCCATACCTATGTACATTTGACTCAACAAACCTTTCTACATTTACTCCTACTTTAACGAGTAGGTTTATTGTTCATATGAAAAAGCCTTGATGTTTTAATAACCTTTTTCTTTCGTTAAACTCAGATGAGTTCTGCATAAATTACATAGCTATCCGAGATTGTCAAAAACAATAATGACATAATTTACGAACTAATTTCGCATCAAGATCCTTCTCCTGATAAGAAGTAATGATACCTGCTTGTTCGAATTATTATTCAGAAAAATAATAAAACCGAGGAACGTTCCGTGCATATTTTATGTCATTTCTTGTCGAAGGATTTATGAGACGTCGAGTTCATTTAGCAAGACACAAAAAATAATTATAACAATAAAAATCATTCCGTGTCTGTAAGATAGTAATTCGGGACGATGATTTTATCCTCTAATCCCTAGGAATCCTACTGGTTATTTACATTAACCACTGAGATCATATATAACCTATCCTTACCTATCTTGAACTGAACAAATTTATGCGTCCAACTTTGAACAGCTGATGGTCCCTCTTTCAACAAATCCCGGCCTCTGATTGGTTCAATTTATTTGAATTTTTTGTTTACCTCATGCAGTGACGGATATCTAAACATCCTTAATTTTCATGTCAGATACCAAGTCTTATTTTACTACATAATAAGTAGAAAATAAGGAAAGTAAAAGAGGAAACAAAGACAAAAATAACTAAAAGGTAAGTATGAAAAAAGTAAAAATATTATTTTAGAAGAATTAGGTAGTTTTGGTGGTACCCTCTCTTTCGCGAGAGAAAAATTACTACAACTACGGCACTGATTCTGAAATCAGCTGATGGTCCCTTCTGGACGCAAATCTCGATACATCGGGTTCCCTCTATGTTATATGATCTCAGTGACATTATTAACCTTACCCAGTTTAAGTAATGGTTGAAGTTGCACAAATAAGAGACACACAATTTTGTCAGAAAATTCTAGTAAAATCGAGGATGGAACTCATGGATATCTGGAGGATAAACCGAGGATATCTGGACAACGGGCTCTAGTCTTAACAAATAATAAATTATAATATGTAATAGTAATACCTAATACTGACCAGGGCCGTATTTAGGGGGGGGGGCCCAGGGGGCCCGGGCCCCCCCCTCGAGCTTGGCCCCCCTCGAAATTCTTACTTGAACGCAGGCTCTCGTCCCGGGCCCCCCTCAAAATTCTTACTTGAACGCAGGCTTTCGTCCTGGGCCCCCCTCGAAATTCTTACTTGAACTCAGGCTCTCGTCCCGGGCCCCTCTCGAAATTCTTACTTGAACGCAGGCTCTCGTCCCGGGCCCCTCTCGAAATTCTTACTTGAATGCAGGCTCTCGTCCCGGGCCCCCTCGAAATTCTTACTTGAACGCAGGCTCTCGTCCCGGGCCCCCCTCAAAATTCTTATTTGAACGCAGGCTCTCGTCCCGGGCCCCCCCTCAAAATTCTTACTTGAACGTAGGCTCTCGTCCCGGGCCCCCCCTCGAAATTCTTACTTGAACGCAGGTTCTCGTCCCGGGCCCCCCCTCGAAATTCTTACTTGAACGCAGGCTCTCGTCCCGGGCCCCCCCTCGAAATTCTTACTTGAACGCAGGCTCTCGTCCAGGGCCCCCCCTGCCTTGGATTTTTTTCTAGGTACATTACATATCTACATACGTACAAACGTACATGTTGATTCCTAAACACAATAAACAGTAAAAACCAATTACATTACAACATAATATTATGTACCTACCAAGTAGAATCCTAAGTGGAAAGTGCAAAGTGCTGAGTTCAGCTGAGAGCTCGCAAAACAATCTACAAAATAAAACACGGTGCTTTTGATTTATTTTTACTTTCCTTATCTTATAGAAAGGAAAGTAATGGAATCACCCAAAATTTTTGATAGTGAATTTTCAATTCCAAAACACGTTTTAGGGTCCCCAGAGCCTAAACCCAAAGTTTCAGCCATTGTTCCGTGATGTCTGTCTGTTTGTAAACAGGATATATCAAGAACGGCAGAAGCTAGAGACTTGAAATTTGGCACAGAGGTCATAAATTTATAGAGGACGCAGCATGAAACTTTTAGAAAAAATCGGTGCCATCGGTGGCCGCTTTTTGACAGAATTTGGTGATTCTGGGTAAATAGTAAGAGATATGAAATTTTCATGACAACAAGTTTTTCTTTCAATAAAAAAACATTGGGGGTTTGTCCCAAATATTTTTTTTCATATCTTGAACTTTTTGGTACCCGACTCTAATTACTGGTATTTTGGGAGGGTCCACCGGGACTAACTTTTTTTTATTTATCCTAGATGTGGGTTGTGACATATCAATTCATAGGTTTTTTGAGGTTCTGAACACGAACTTGATAACCATTTTTTATCTTAGTAAGAACCTTTTAATTTAAGGTAAAAAATGGATGGGTAACACGTAAAATAGTCACGTTTTTAAAGCTAAATAACATTTTTTCTAGAAATTTGAAGTGAATTATCAATTCAAAGTGAGAAAGTTTTAGGCAAGGGTTTGAGCTTTCATTTGACACATCGATAGCGAATTTCTGATGAGCCGTTCTTGAGCTACGCCAAGTAAGGTAAAAATATGGATGGGTAACACGTAAAATAGTCACGTTTTTAAAGGTAAATGACATTTTTTCTCGAAATTTGAAGTGACGACTGATCAATTCAAAGTGAAAAAGTTCTAGGCAAGGATCTGAGCTTTCATTTGACATATCGATCGCAAAATTCTGATGAGCTGTTCTTGAGCTACGCCGGGTAAAGACAAAATATTCAAGTTTTTCGACACATTCTCTCTCCATGTGTGTGTGGGTGTGTGTGTGTGTGTGTGTGTGTGTGTGTGTGTGTGTGTGTGTGTGTGTATGTATGTGTGTGTGGTATGAGTGTGTGTGTGTGTCTGATGGGCTGGCGAAGCGGCGCGCCGCTTACACCGTCCGCGGCGGGTGTAACCCGCTAGTAATATTATTGTTATTATACTATTTGGGCCCCCCCCTGACGAAAATCCTGGATACGGCCCTGATACTGACCTCAGTAGCTTGATCGATAAGGCGCCGTATTTTAAACCTGGAGGTCGGCGTTTCAAGTCTGAAGTTAACTAGCACAAAATATTTTGATTAAATACAATTCTTTTGTACATTTTAAAACAAAACATGATCCACATTTGTTATAAAAACACACACAAATACGATAGCTAGTAATACCTAATCTTAATGAAGACGAAGACCTACGATAAAATCAAGAGACGTCCAATTTTTGTTCATTTGTCTTTTGGTTTCTAACGTGGCAACTCTCAAAAATATGTCTCAAATTTAAATCCATGGTCACTGCAAGTAAACAGATAGCTATTTACATAGCAGGACTATGAAACATTTTCACAGTCGCTGTTATATCCTTGTTAATATCGTTGATATAAAAAGAAACTAACAGGAAAATTAATCGCGCGTCCCGAGAGACTAGATACAAAAACATGTTCTTCGCCTTATTTTACTTTTCTATGATTATGAAATATTTTTTATAGTCATAATATACGACCACTCTAACACGACCATAATACCACCAGTAGTAGGTAGGGGACACCCAGCTGGGTTAATTAATGACACCCATTTAATTTCTAATCACACCATGTTCATTTTCATGAGGACAGAGAGGTTAATGATAACAGGAATAAAAAACAATGATGATGCAGATCATGATGAAAAAGAAATCAAGAAAGAGGTTCAAAAAGGTGATGTTGATTTAGAAATTATAAAAATGTAAGAACGATACGTTGATGAATATATTATAAAATAATTATTTGAATGAAAGTGATGGACATGAAAGTACTGGCGAGGAAAAAGTCAATTATGAAGGTGAAAGACAACACAAGATAAGGAGAAAAAATGATGGTGGTGATAATATTTATTATAACGCTCAAATTTAACCAGAAGATAACCTCGCCCAGACATTTGCAGGTTGCACAAATTCTCCTGTTTTCTTATAAGACATTTTGCCTCCGCAACTTGAAATTCGAGTGTTATTATTTTTTAATCAAGAAAGATTATTTATATCCCCTGTCACTACAACAAGACATTGTAATATTAGAAGAATAATTAAAATTATCAAAAATAACACACAAAAAATAATCCGCATGTTTCCGACCTGCTGAAATAACTGTTTCGAGAAGGAGATGGAAGTTATTTTGGAATTTCTGATCTCCAATTTCGTTGTGAACAAAATTAATTATTTAAAAATAATTTTCACCGTGATATGATTTTTGTTGTTATTGTTCATATTTTAATTTTATAAAAATTAAAATGAAGAAGAAAAAAAATGTCATGCTTTACTTCGTGGTTTTCTCTTCTCTTTTATTTATTTTGCATGATGTACCTACATGATGATCTTTAAAAATTCCATTTATTAATTGCTCATGTTTCAACAGGATTTTACCTCATTCGAGGTCTGTACATCATCACATTCGTTCTGAAGACTTTTCCTGGTATTATATCTCTTCTCCTATTCTAGGAACATGATCTTCCCAATTCTATCTTTTCATAAATTGGGCTATTTTCGGAGAATATTGTTTCAAGTATCTCGTCTGTCGGGATATTGGTTATTAGTTTACTCCCAATATTTTTCTAGTCGAGTTTCTTTTTTTTGTAATGATGTAATGAATTAAAGATTAGATTCCAAAAAGAAGACAAGAACTTATTCATAATGATATTATTCAAACTATTCATAGACTGAAACAAGTGGAGGACAATACTTCATCTGATTTAGGTTGGGAAAAGTTAGAGAGAAAGAAGAAATATCATTATTCATAGGGGTGAAATTAACGGGGTTCAATAAAAAAAAAAAAAAACGAAATGACCACAAAGATCAAACAATGCTCAATAGATGAAGTGCCTACATGAAGGAGAAATATAGAAAAAATAATGACTGTTGACCAATTAAGAAGAGGTGCTTTAATGACCACTATCACTTGAACCAGTTATGTATGTATAACCAACAAGAGTCGCACATTGTTGCAAAAAGTATCAAACATTATTTTTTATGATGGTCCCATATTAATTTCACTGTAGGTCTCACATTTTGTATTTTTTCTCTCAGCTGGCATATACACTTTAAAGTTTTGTAGGTCACCATTGTACGTGCCACATTGCGTTACAAAAATGAATGCAGGGGTTATGAAAGAATAGTCATCAGCGCCTGTATACCCAATGCTTTTGCTCTAGAACAATATCATTGTAAACGAAACATAAAAATGAAACACTGAAGACAAAATTAAAGCCGAGATCGATTAGTTCAGATCACTCCAAAGGCATGATAAGTAACTAAGGAAGTTTCATACTTAAATCCAATATGCAATAGAAGACTAATGTATAGGGTTGGGTGAAAAAGATTGCCTTAGACAATAACCCCGCTTTTTAGTTAGAATATTTGTTTATAAATATTTTTCTATTATTTTTCCTCTTTATTGTATATATTGTTTCCATTTTTTCATTGTTATAATAATTATTTGTACTGTATATATGTCTTTTATATCTAATAAAGTGTTTAAAATAATAATGTATGTTAGTAGAAGTATATTAATTTCTAAAAAAGAATGGATGGAATCAGCACTGTAAGGGGTGATTCATCCAGATTGTCAGTTCAAGAGAGGTGGTCGCCAAAAAGATGCACAGTGAAGTAATAAATAGTAACGCAGCAGAAGAATTTAACTTTATTACCATTACTGGTAATTTATCTTTTCGTTTTTATTTTTTTATTATTTAATTTTTATTTCCATGGTCTTAACATTTTTAAAAAATGAATGACCTATAAAAAAGAAAGAAATTGAGTGTGAATGTGAAAATTTATCTTTCCATAAAATTAGTTTCTGATTTACTATTTTCATTCAAAGTTAACATTTCTAAGAAGTTAGCTATAATTTGAGGTAATTGACTGTATTTGAATTAATCTTACACAAAAAATAATAAAATCAGTCCATTCCATCTATTACACATCATACAATTACTGCCTAGAAGGATTTGGTATCAATCGACACCATTTCCTGCAAATATGATGAGCACATGAAAACTACTACAATATTGATACCTATTTCTATATACATAGTTGACACATAGGTAATTTTTTGTTTTTATCAAACAATACCTACACCTAAAAAAAGAAGAATTTGTCTTTCACAAACTTTACATTTATCTTCTACAAGAGTTTGATTTATCTTCTGTTTTTAATCATCTAATTCAAAGCTAAGTTAATTATTTACAAGCGAATAGTACCTACTAAGAGGGTTTAGTAAACTATAAAGATAGATTTATGAGAGTCATACTGTATTTGTTCCAAATGATCAAAGATGTATTCAATTTTGGTCCTCCTCTGACAAGACTACTGAAAAACAAGACCTCTCCACGACCCACAACAAGCACTCCAAGCACCACATCATGAGCAACTGCATCAAACCTAAGAAACACTTGAGCAATTAAAAACAAAACAATCATTGTTCAATATACGATCCTCAAACCTCTATTCGAAACCCAGCGTACACCGAGCCTTGAAGCTAAAATAAACGCAAGATAAAAAAAAACCAAAGATCGTACGATGAGAGAGCATAAGAACAAGAGACAAGAGAAAGAAGAACAAACTAGAAACATAAAAAGCTAAACACAAGTAGCACTCTAAGAGTAGATATTGCCCCAGGTAATCTGGACACGTGTTGAGAAGTTTACTACGCTGGGACTTGGAACCAAGGTCATTTTTACTAGAAGTCGAGAAGAAAGAGAAGAAGAAGAAGTCGATGAAGAAGGAAAAGAAGCAGAGGAGGAGGGAGAAGAGCATGAAGCAGCAGAACCAGAAGAGGAAAGAGCAGAAGAAGAAAAGAAAGAAGTAAAAGAAGATGACGCAGTCGAAGAAGGTTCAGGGCAACGTAACTGATAGGCTGATCCTTTCTGAGAGGCAGAATGGTCCATACACGTTGGATGAACGTTTGAACTTGTCTTGATTGCAGGTCACATAAAAAGCAAATGGCAGGAAGCCTTTACTTTACTGACCCTGATTCTACACCCTTTTGAGATTCTTCTATCGTTCATCTTTATTATTACTTCTTGTACATCTACTGTAATTTACATCAATATAATTTTCATATGGTATTTAGCTCCAACTCACCCTGCTCCGTTTTATTTTAAAGTTGACGTGCGAAATACACTAAAGATAGACTATACAAATTTGAGCAGTCTGAATCCAATGTCAATACCTACTCTGAGTAATCATATATTTGATTGGGGAGGCTGGAAACATAAGTCGTGAGCTCCATTGAGAGGAAAAAGCAGACATTGTTAAACAGAACAGGTTCGTCCCCAGCATCTTCTATCCACCGTCTATAGCTCACTTCACTTTCTGAGGTCAACAAATCTGTTTTCAGGACGAAGCCCCCAGATTGCCTCTGTCTCTCTTTATACTCTCTCTCTCTCTCTCTCTCTGGTTGATCTTTCTTTTTTCTTAAATCTCTTCTCTTGTATAAATAAATACAACCTAATTTCTCTCGTTCGCTTTTTTTAGACTCACTCTATACTTCTCTATAGTAAGAGTTGAGATATCTGATGTTGTTTGAATCTCCACCTATGTCTTGTGGTCCACTTTTTGGTACCACCATCGACTTTCTAATGTTCATAGGTCATTTTGGTCGAGCTTAATTCGCTTTTGTAGTATGGCTGCTCTAAGGAGTGTGAGGTGAAAATAAAACCACACTAGTAGATAGTATGTAATCGATGGGTATTTAATTTTTTTATATTTTGATTTATCGTCGCTTTCAATTGCATGGTCACAGTTTTATTTTAAGGTACTGTTATATCTTTCAAGTTACAAATTAAGGGCGAAATTAATAGATGTTTTTGTAATACCTCTGTGGCGCTAAGTTTCGAATTGCGTACTGTCTAAGATAGGAAAAAAACCGATACTAAGCAATGACTTAACATGTTGTCTAACAATTTCACCTTTATTACTAATGTTATAAGTTACAGGGACTGGTTTAGTTACTAACTGATAATAGTTGTGGCAGATTTTTTAGCTCTTGAAGCGTTTATATTGCTTTCAGTAAAATCTATTTTCAGCAAGACGAGCTGAGACAGTGAGAGTAGTTTTCTTTTTACAAGAGTCAATTAAGGCACCACTTTTTTCATCGAAATTGATAGATTTATTGATCAATTGTATGCAGCAAAGGAAATCTCTCCAACAGCACGTGGATACTTTGTAAGTAAAAATAATCATTTTTGAAATTATCGTGTGTTAAATTTTACATTTTTAAGAAATTTCTTCATTTACAAATTAGTAATGGATCCAAGAAAGACATCTAGCACTAAAACTGTTCCGAGATTGGAGAGGTTTGAATATCCATTATAGGCGTAATAGATGGTCCATCATGTGATTGTTTCTCAAAATTAAGGTGGAACTTATTAGCTCCACGGTTATTAGGACAGAGAGAATCAACACTCGGTATATATTTAACTTTTTATCTCAACATGCAACTGGTCTTTAGTTTCATCTCTAGAGTTCTGATTTGGTTAATAACATGTTGGAACAGAAATAATGGTATACCTTTTCTCTGATTTATATTTAAATACGATGGCTTTGATTTGTTGGGAGTCGTAATATTATTCTGTTCATTAATCTACCTCATTTGTTTAAAATACCATGTTTGTAAAATTATAACCCATGGTATATTTATCATGTTGTATTATTTATTGTTTGTTTATATGATAGTTTAGTAAATTATTATTTATATGAGATTGGGTAATGTAAACAAAGTGAGATACTTCACAATTGTTTAAAGAGTGGTCTAGGGTAGAACACCCTTCATACTTATAAATGGTAGAACATAGTACTATGTGCAAGTACACATCCCATAATCGAAAGGACATGCAGCCGTTTATATACCAAATTTATACAGTCTGCACTGAAACAACAATGTTTCTCATCCTCACAGTACTATGAACAAATCTCATATTCCTACCAACATACGATAGTAGAAATTGCTATTGAAATTATGTATGACTGATACAACCGCCTACTGTTGCAAATTCTAAAGAAAACCTCTACAATCTGACCTATGGACAATTACATACCCAACTACATGCAGCCAAGACAACCCAGTCAACTCTTTAGCTCAAACTGTTGTTTAGTCAGCACAACACTGGAACAATGTACCCATGACTAACATCTTGAATCCACAGAAAACAATGTATAAGTACACATCCCATAATCTCAACGACCGATTTTAGCTCAAGAAATCTCTCCTCGATAATTCTCTTCTCAGGTATTTTCTCTACGATAATCGAAAATGAGAAAGAGTCAAACATAAGAAATTTATTTAAAAAATAGAACAACATAACAATGACCAAGAGGAAGCAGACCAAAAACCAGAGGGTGGGACCTAAAAGCAAGTCTTCAATAAGAAGCATGTCTAGGGTGGACACGCAGCCATGTACATACCAAACTACATACAGCCATGCCACCCAACCCAGTCAACTCCCCAGCTCAACAGTCTGCCCTGAAACAACAATGTTTCTCGTCCCCTCAGGACTTTGTAAAAGTACAAATCTCGTATTCCTATCAACTTATTAACAATTAAAGGAATGGCTCCTATGAAATTATGTATGACTAACCATCCACATTGGCGGATTCTAGAGGCTTTTGCAAACCCTCTAGAATCTGACCCAAATAATCATATGGACAGTTACATACCCTTATAGCTATGGCAACATAGTCAATTCTTTAGCTCAAATTGCTGTTCAATCAGCACTGAAACAATGTACCCATGACCAACATCTTGAATCCTCACAGAACTATGTACAAGTACACATCCCATAATCCAAACGACAGTTTTTTGCTCAATAATTTTGCCTTCCACAATTCACAGGTATTCCCTCTATGATAATAATGCTTTTTCTTTGTGTTATTATGTCACAATTTTAGTGGGTAGCGCAGAATCATAGGACTTTACCACTTTAATTTACAATATCTTGTATTATTTTTTTGCCTAAAATTCTGCCACTGGTCGCTGCTTCACATTAAAGCAGCTACTCATTTTTCCTCACGAGGTATGAGTGGACCCCGAACATCCAAGTACAGAGCAGAAAAAATCCTCCCCCGCTGGGAATCGAACCCAGGTCACCATGTGTGCAATGCCTAGCGCGCTAACTCGCTCTGCCACAGTGACTACTTCCCTCTATGATAATCAGAAAAGAGCTAACAGAACAAGGACCAAAAAGAGGATCAAAAACTAGAATGTTGGCCCAGATAACATCGATGGAGAGTTAGTCAAAAATAAGAAGAACACCATTCATAAATAGTCGAACAGATTACTATGTACAAGTACACATCTCAGATTTCGAACGACAGAATGCTCGAGAATTTTGCCCTCGACAATACACAGGACGATAATCAGAACAGAAAATCGGTCAAACATAAGAAATTTATGGAAAAAGAGACCTACAGGATAGTGACCAAAAACCAGATGGTGGAACCAGAAAACATCAATGAATAGCAAGTCCACAATAAGAAGCATATCTAGGGTAGGAAACCCTTCATAAACGGTAGAACACAGTACTATGTACAAGTACACATCCCATATTCGAAAGGACATGCAGCCAATGATTTACGTAGTCAGCACTACATACAACCATGACACCCAACCAAATAAAAATGCTCAAAATGAATGCTGAACATTGAACAGACAATACTGGAACAAGATGCATGAAATCACAGTACTATCAGCAGTAGAAGTACACATCCATTCCAAACGACATGCAGTTTACGTCTCAAGAATGTGTTAGTGACACGAGGAACAAATTTGCGAATTAGTTTCATGTAAATGTAATTGGTTTATTAAAATAAAGTCCAAACATTAAGTTTAAAAAAATGATACAAGATAGCACATGACAAATGCAGTTTCATTGAGTAGTCAACCACATTATGAATAATGCTGGGTTGACTTAATGAATTTCTGCAGGTCATAGAAAAAGTATGTACCCAATATAGTGCCTTGAGCAATCCCAGAAATAAAAAAACGTACTTTAAGACCCACCAACTCGCGCAAACAAAGTCTTGTTGAGAGGTTTGATTAAATCCAAGAAAAAAACGACTCACCAATGCAGAGGAACTCGATTTTTTTAGAAGGAAATTATTAACAAATCTATCAAAAGTTTTAGCAATATCTGTGTAGATGAAAGACACAGAACAACTTGATTGAAATGATTTAATAACATGAAGTGGTAATCTTCTATGGATCTTCTATTGTGGATCTTTTGGAAGATAGGGAGTGACGTTTTGTCGAAGCATCTCCTCGAGCAGATAGACAAAGACATCTAAAGCTTAAATAAATGCTGATAGTTAATTTTTTAAAAATGAACACTAAATTTCTGGTTTTAATTTTTTTTTTACATATTTATCAATTTTTTTTTTTTTTTAATCTCCTATTTGAAGCCAATAAGACATGATCGAACGAACCAAAATTTTGAAATGAAGCAGTTGCAAGAAATATAAACACAATATTGCAACTTTTTTAATAACTGACAACAATAAAAACTGTCCAAAATCACGATTTCTCAGCTAAGAAACAAAGTTGCAGTGAAGCTAGATTGTTTTGGATGAGCTGCTAGGTATTATACACTGCCTAATGACATTAGCACTACTTCGTACACGGGCAGAGAGGGTCAGTTGGCTACAGATGTGCTATGGAAATTGAAAACTAATTCAAAGAACGTCTCAAGGTGGTAGCCAGGTGAACTGATGGAGTATATTTTTTTGTTTTGCTGATGAAGCCCTCAGCTGGGTAAGGATGTTTCTAGTTCAGAAAATCAATACTGTAAAGGCTATAAGCATTTGATCTCTTCACCTGTTCAGATCGTCATTTCCCAGAGGAACATCAGGTACGTAGAACCAATTGTCAGATTTTAATGGACTAAAAACTTATATTTCTTAGGGTATCCTGAAGCCTGTTTGTCTCTGAAAACTGACCATTCAATATTTCAGTCCATTTTATCATATCATTTCTTTTACTTTTGATGAGGGAAGTTTCAGATAATTTTCAGTACATTCAATATTAAAATGTTCTTTGCTCTCTGTAAGAATACAATCATGAAGGCCTTGGTTGAGACCTACATGAAAAACAAAAGCCCATTCACATGCTCGGGTTTGTCATAGAATGACTAGGACTAATGAGTCCCATTATTTCAGCAGTAAGCCAAGACGTAATACGTATTATTATAATAATATGATCAAAATCCCAAGAGAGGATGAATTGTCATATCCCGGCTGGGTTTCGAACTCGCGACCTCTGGATTACCAGGCCGACGTTTTGATCACTGAGCTACCGGGACAGACTCAAAATGTGGACTAATGTCCACAAACATGTTACAAAATTGTTTATTAATTTCACTCATGAAGCTCAATGAAAATAGACAGTTCTGGACCAAAATAAAAAACACGTTTGCAACAGCCCCGATTCTGGTTTCAAACACCTGGGCACTTGAAGATCTCTGGGCTCTTGCCTCTTGCTCCAACACAAGTGATAAATCTGTATGAAGTGTTCTCTCTCTCTCTCTCTCCTCGCTGCATGCAGTACACAGCAAGAGAGCACAAGTTATACCTTATAGCAGTTTTAGCTGACTTGAAGCTTAGTAGGTCCGTGAAGATAGCACCCGACATTGAAGCTAGAATTCTGTACCACCTACCATAATAATGTACTAATTATGTACTGTTAGGAACAACAAACCCCGAATTTTGTACTCCAACCGTAACCCCAGGAGAGCGGTTGAAACATGTCGGGTGCTAACTTCACGCTAGCACCCGACATTGAAGCTAGAATTTTGTACCACCTACCATAATAATGTACTAATTATGTACTGTTAGGAACAACAAACCCCGAATTTTGTACTCCAACCGTAACCCCAGGAGAGAGGTTGGAACATGTCGGGTGCTAACTTCACGATTTTAACCGATGGAGCTAGAATATTGTACCGCATACCAAAATAATCTCTGAATTATGTACTCCCAGAAACAACAAACCCCGAATTTTGTACTCCAACCGTAACGCCAGGAGAGAGGTTTTAACATCGAAAAACCCACCCCCCGCCTCGCCTATTGAAACGCAAATCACATACAGAACTACATGGAACCCCGCGCCTCACCTCTTCCATTGCAACGCAGCGATGGGAGCAGAGGTGCGGGGGGACTCCACGTTGTTCTCATGAATTAAACCATAGGTTCTCAAACGGTGGTACTCGGGGCAGTTTCAGATGGTACGGGAAGCCATTTTCAGTTGTACACAAAATATGATAAAATTTTGACCGTACACAAAGACCGTGAAAGATAATATATTATGTTTAACACTAGTAGTTAAGTTGATTTTTTGATGAAAATCAATATCAAGTCTCCATAAAAAAATAATAAAAGCCCTACTACCCTTTGTTACCACATAATTATATGTGCGAATCTGGCTTTTCATGTTGTATTTGTAAAACACAAATATAGGAGTAAGTTAGAAGTGTCCTCTGACATTCGCGTTAAAATGAGTAACATTCAACCTGATTAGACCGACCTCAGTAGTTTAATCGATAGGGCGGCGGACTTGTTACCTGGAGGTCGGTGGTTCAAGTCCCGGTTTCAGCGTAGATTTAGTAAAGCGAGTTTGAGTAGTTATGACATCACGAAAGTGATTAACACAAGTATGATAGCTCATAAAGTAACATTCAGCCTGATATTGATGCAATTGTTTCTGAGAAGAGTAGGTATATAATAAATGTAATCTCACAGAATTTAGATAGGTAGACCTTTCCATTTTTTTTCGTCGCAGATAATTCAGATGCAGGCGTTGCTGACGAAGATAAACAATCGTTTATTGATGTGACGTTTATATTACGCTCACATTTCTTTGGTAGGTATGTACCTACCTTATTTTTTACCTTCAGCTTCTTTGTGGAACTGTGTTAAGTACGATATTATGTAATAAGTTATCATATTTGTGCTATTCACTTTCGTGATGTCACAACTACTCAAACTCGCTTTACTCAATCTATGCTGAAACCGGGACTTGAACCACCGACCTCCGGGTTACAAGTCCGCCGCCTTATCGGTAATAACATAATGTCATACTCTGTATACCTATTACTGTTTACTTTTATAATAAATCATGAATCGCTTCTGAAATTTTCAATTTTATATTTTCCTTTTTCCTAACAAACGGAACACTGTGAACTCAGATTTTCCAAACGTCGTGGGTTCGAATCCAAGTGAGGACATGACAAATACCTTCTGTTTGGAATTCTTATCACATGATCTTGGCTTGCTGCTGGGAAAATGAGACTTTAATAGTTCTAATTCGGCAGTATAAACAAGCCGATATTATTATTATTATTTATATAATTACATGCTATGATTAAGTAGTAGTCAAGGTGGCAGAGTGAGTTAGCGCGCTAGGCCAATACGCACGGTGACCTGGGTTCGATCCCCAGCGAGGTAGGGTTTTTCTGCTCTGTACTTAGATGTTCGGGGTCCACTCATATATATTACCTCGTGAGGAAAAATGTGTAGCTTTTTTGATGTGAAACAGCGACTGGTGGCGTAATTATAGGCAAAAAAATCGTACAAGATATTGTATATTTAAGTGGTAAAGTCCTCTGTAGCAAATAATAATAATTGCAACTTTACGGTTGCTAGATAAGGTTTATCTAGCTTTATTTGGGGGAGCGGTTCCTGTTTTTGACTTATCCGGCTCCCTGTTTTTGACTTTTTTTTGTTATCATCCTGTGTGTTTTCTGTGATCATGTTGTTATCTTCCTGCTAATTTAACCACAGGAAGATACTTTTAATTTGTATTCGTGTCTTTGTTTGTTGGGCAGTTTGAGTTAAGTCATTGTCTAGTCAGTGTTGTATATTGTATCCCCCAAAAATACACTTCGTGTGCAAAAAACACCAAGAAAATTAGAATCCTTCAAAAACAATTACCTTAAAACAATTGTCTAAAAAGGAACTGATATCAAATGTATGCCAAGTTCTTATAAACTGGAAATCATTTGCCAGGAAAGGAGTCCCAAGCACAGAAATCAAACTGAGGATTGGACATGACATTTCCCATTATTCTGCAATTTATTAACGCTAAAAGTTAACATTAAAAAATTTAAAAAAACTGCAGAATATGTGTGAATCTGCCTATCTCTCTCTCTCTCTTCTCTCTTTCTATCTCTCTTTCTCTCTATCTCTCTCTTTCTATCTGTTTCTATTTCTATTTCTCTCTCTCTTCTCTCTTTCTATCTCTCTTTCTCTCTATCCCTCTCTTCTCTCTTTCTATGTCTCTTTCTCTCTATCCCTCTCTTCTCTCTTTCTATGTCTATTTCTCTTTCTCTCTCTCTCTTCTCTCTTTCTTTCTCTCTCTCTCTTTTATCTTTCTATCTCTCTTTCTCTCTATCCCTCTCTTTTCTCTTTCTATCTCTATTTCTCTTTCTCTCTCTTTCTCTCTTCTATCTTTCTATCTCTCTTTCTCTCTCTCTCTTCTCTCTTTCTATCTCTCTTTCTCTGTCTCTCTCTTCTCTCTTTCTATCTTTATTTCTCTTTCTCTCCCTCTCTCTTCTCTCTTTCTATCTCTATTTCTCTTTCTCTCTCTATTTCTCACGAACCCAAAAATTTAACAGACCTCACGTCTATACTAAACTTTATAGGGATCGTAGGCTGGAGTATCTTATCCCTACATTACTAAATAAATATTACAAGGAGTTCTTAGATGAAAAAGATAGAATTAAAATGAAAAAGAAAACTAAACTTAGTATTCTTAGATATAAATAATCTGAGATATAAGTACAATGTGCAAATTAAGTAGAAGGTTCTATATTGTATTAAATATTTACTTTGCATTACTTATTATTTTATTTTCTATACTTTCATAATTTTTACCATCCATTGATCACTTAATTACTTGCTTTGTACTATGTATATTTTTTTTTTACTATGTTTTAATTCCTTAGTTACCTACATGCTTATTTATTGTTATTATACTTTAAAAATTGTTTTTATTTTTACTAGGATTTATTTTCTTACTCACCTTTTATTATTTTATTTCTATATTGTCCCTATTTTTATTATTATTATTTTACTTAAAAAACTTGCTCATAATTATGTTATTATTGTATACTATGTTGGTTATTATACTCGTATATGCTCACTAGCTGAGTAGACTAAAAGAGGCAAATAATATGTTTTCTAAAGAGGGGAGCCCACCTCCAAACAAGTTAAATTTAGCTTAGGAGGTGTTACAGTAATTGTAAATTTAATTATATTCAATAAATAAAGTTTTATTTCAAATTCAAAAAAAAAAAAAATTCAAAAAAATTCTCTTTCTTTCTCTCTTTCTCTCTCTTCTCTCTTTCTATCTCTATTTCTCTCTCTCTATCTCTTCTCTCTCTCTTCTCTCTTTCCATTTCTCTTTCTCTCTTCTCTCTTTCTCTCTCTATTTCTTTTTCTCTCTCTCTCTTCTCTCTTTTTCTCTCTCTCTTCTCTTTTTCTATCTCTCTCTATCTCTCTTTCTCTCTCTCTTTCTCTCTCTCTCTTTCTATATCTCTTTCTCTCTCACACTCTCTTCTCTCTTTCTATCTCTATTTCTCTTTCTCTCTCTCTCTCTTCTCTCTTTCTATCTCTCTTTCTGTCTCTGTCTCTCTTATCTCTTTCTATCTTTCTTTCTCTCTCTCTTCTCTCTTTCTATCTCTATTTCTCTCTCTCTCTCTCTCTTTCTATCTCTATTTCTCTTTCTCTCTCTCTCTCTCTCTATAAGGTAGAATTATCACAATAAGGTAGAATTATCACAATAAGGTAGAATTATCTTAGGAGGTGTCATTCTATGTAAATTTATATTGTACTAAATAAAGAATAAATCAAAATCAAAAATCAAATCTCTCTCTCTTCTATCTTTCTCTTCTCTCTCTCTCTCTCTCTCTCACTCACCTCTCTCTGTCACCTCTATTCTGTCTCTCTCTTCTCTCTTTGTAATTTGTAATACTAATTTGTAATACTAAATTATTGTAAATAAAGTTAAAAATTCAAATTCAAATTCAAAATTCTCTCTTCTCCCTATCTCTCTTTCTCTCTTATCTCTTTCTATCTTTCTTTCTCTCTCTCTCTTCTCTCTTTCTATTTCTCTCTCTCTCTCTCTTCTCTCTTTCTATCTCTATCTTTCTCTTTCTCTCTCTCTCTCTCTCTATCTTTCTCTTCTCTCTCCCCTCTATCACTCTTTCTCTCTTCTTCTCTGTCTTTCTCTTTATCTCTTTCTCTTTCTCTTTCTCTTTCTCTTTCTTCTCTTTCTCTTTCTCTTTCTCTTTCTCTTCTCTCTCTCTCTCTCTCTCTCTCTCTCTCTCTCTCTCTGTGTTTCTCTATCACTCTCTATCGGGTGCCAACTTCACGCCGGACCAATATGTACAAAGTTCCAAGTATTTTTTGAACTTGCCCTACAACTGCATTGCATGGTCATATCACGACGGGGGTGTTACCCTCCATTCGTAGGAAACTCACAAACCTGCTACCCACATTAACCTCACCCAGCCTGGGTTGGGTGAGATTAATGTGTTAAGCAACGTTAAACAACGTTTACCTCGCTAAACGTTGCTTAACCTCGGTGATCCTGAGAGAACTGGTGCATTCAACGCGCCAGCGACGCCACGCTGGCAATTTGGAGTTTAATGTTCCTGAAATATATTATACGTCACAACTTGGTGGGTAGCGCTGAATTATAGGACTATACCACCTTAATATACAATATCTTGTACAATTTTTGCCTATAATTCCGCCACTGGTCGCTGTTTCACATCAAAAGAGCTACTCATTTTTCCTCACGAGGTATATAATATGAGTGGACCCCGAACATCTAAGTACAGAGCAGAAAAATCCTACCTCGCTGGGGATCGAACCCAGGTTACCGTGCGTGCAATGCCTAGCGCGCCAACTCACTCTGCCACCTTGACTACTACTAAATCTTAGCATGTAATTATATAAATAATAATAATAATATCGGCTTGTTTATACTGCCGAATTAGGACTATTAAAGTCTCATTTTCCCAGCAGCAAGTCACGATCATGTAATAAGAATTCCAAACAGAAGGTATCTTGTCATGTCCTCACTTGGATTCGAACCCACGACATTTGGAAAATCTGTGTTCACAGTGTTCCGTTTGTTAGGAAAAAGGAAAATATAAAATTGAAAATTTCAGAAGCGATTTATGATTTATTATAAAAGTAAACAGTAATAGGTATACAGAGTATGACATTATGTTATTACCGATAAGGCGGCGGACTTGTAACCTGGAGGTCGGTGGTTCAAGTCCGGGTTTCAGCATAGATTGAGTAAAGCGAGTTTGAGTAGTTGTGACATCACGAAAGTGAATAGCACAAATATGATAACTTATTACTTATTACATAGTATCATACTTAACACAATTCCACAAAGGAGCTGACGTTAAAAAATAAGGTAGGTACATACCTACCAAAGTAATGTGAGCTTATAAACGTCACATCAATAAACGATTGTTTATCTTCGTCAGCAACGCCTGCATCTGAGTTATCTACGAAGAAAAAAAATGGAAAGGTCTACCCTATCTACATTCTGTGAGATTACCTACTCTTCTCCGAAACAATTGCATCAATATCAGGCTAAATGTTACTTATTTTAACGCGAATGTCAGAGGACACATCTAACTTACTCCTATACTTGTTTTTCAAATACATCATTTATTTTGAGAAAAGCCAAATTCGCACATGTACCTAAATGGTAACAAAGGGTAGTAGGTACAATTTTGTGCACCTGAAATTGTCCCGAGTACCACTGTTTGAGAACCTATGGTTTAATACGTGCACCGACAACGTGAAGTCCCCCCACACTTCTGCTCCCATCGCTGCGTTGCAATGGAAGAGGTGAGGCGCGGGGTTCCATGTAGTTCTGTATGTGATTTGCGTTTCAATAGGCGAGGCGGGGGGTGGGTTTTTCGATGTTAAAACCTCTCTCCTGGCGTTACGGTTGGAGTACAAAATTCGGGGTTTGTTGTTTCTGGGAGTACATAATTCAGAGATTATTTTGGTATGCGGTACAATATTCTAGCTCCATCGGTTAAAATCGTGAAGTTAGCACCCGACATGTTCCAACCTCTCTCCTGGGGTTACGGTTGGAGTACAAAATTCGGGGTTTGTTGTTCCTAACAGTACATAATTAGTACATTATTATGGTAGGTGGTACAAAATTCTAGCTTCAATGTCGGGTGCTAGCGTGAAGTTAGCACCCGACATGTTTCAACCGCTCTCCTGGGGTTACGGTTGGAGTACAAAATTCGGGGTTTGTTGTTCCTAACAGTACATAATTAGTACATTATTATGGTAGGTGGTACAAAATTCTAGCTTCAATGTCGGGTGCTATCTTCACGCACCTAAGCTTAGTGCCAGAGCTCTGTATGTAGTATTATGGCCTGTAGCCTATAGAGTTGTCCTATACTTCTTCTGTAGTACTAGTATATAATATAGGATACATTATAATGTATAGTATATGGTACCTAGTATTGGTATATAGAATTGTATACGAGATTTATATAGCTATAGCTTTTGTACTTCTATACATTATGTTTAGGAAGTATAGGTCGTATAACCGGTGTATCAATACTTCAGGGCTGGTTGTCGCTGTTTTTAAATTTTCTAAAGTTTTGTTTCGCCTCGTTTTTCATGACTTGATCTGATCAATCTGGATGGGCCGCACCCCAGTTGTGGACCGAGGCATGGCGTTATGTTTATTTTTCGTAACCCTACTCTACGCAATGAGGCATTGCCGTACATCTTTTTGGGCGTGAATTCTGCCCCACTGATCTGGATGAGCAATGGTTTAAGGACCGAATTATTATAGAATAAGATAAGCGTTCCTAAAGTCGGAGTTTCAACCAATCAGAGCGCACTTTAGTCTGACTTAAGGTGCGGTCTCACCTAGTTTTTTGTGGTAATTCTGTTTTATAATTCGGCCTTATAGGACTATTCACACTAGGGTAGGGATGAATAATTACTAATCTTTGAGATATTTGTAGATGTCTATCTCCGAGTAGGGATGAAATGGACGGATCAAATCGTTTAATCAGAATAGGTACACCTCAGTCGAAATCGTTATGATTCTGAGAAGCTGAGAACACCTGTCGAAATATCCCTACTGAAGACAGTTGAATTTTCTTCGCTGTCCTGCAAAAACTTCCTACAGAAGATAGGCAAATGATTCGAAGTAGCTAGTCAATGGTCTAGCACCCGTATATATGAACAGCGAATTTCGTCTGAGCAATGTCTCAAGCAAGGTATTGGCCAATAATATTAAAGGAAAATAATGCTTCAGACCATGCTCAAACGGCGTTTTCTGTTCATAAATACGGCTGTAAGAGTCTAACCTATGAATATTAATTAATGATCACAGTGTCGACTTCAAAAAATCATATTAGGTTTTTGCGTCCTGTATTATCCATCGCAGCGGGGGTTTTACCCACCATTCACTGGAAGGTAAATCTACTTGCATTAACCTGACACAATCTGGGTTGACCCGTCACTTTTAAGAGCATGGTCAATTGGTCATATCACGATGGGGATATTTCCCTCAATTCGCGGGAAACTCACAAACCAGCCACTGAAATTGGACTCACCTAGCCTAAGTTCAACCTTTGAATTGTATACCATCCAAATCTAAACGTCTGTGGATGTTGCTTGACTTCAGTGACATAACGTAAACTGGTGTATTCAACGTGCCATCGACGCTGGGCTACCCATGACTGTGTTTTGGGAGGTGACGGAATTTTTTGTCAGAAACTTCTCACTTTTAAATTATAACTGACCCATGAATAATCCGCGCCTAGCTAATGCCTTCTATATCGTGGCACATCTACGCTAGCAGCGTTGTCTATAGGTTTTAAGTACACCTTCAGCTTTGGAGTACACTGGAAATCCAAACTACAGGTTATCAGTTCAGGTCCCGCTAAAGTCAGAAAAACGGCTGATAATCTGCACTGGTGCCGTTATGGTGAGTTTGCGCTGTAGTAAAATGGGATGGTATTGGTGGTAATGACTCCGGAGTATATCTGAAGATATTGGAAGTATTGAATCCGTTTTTTTTTTTTTTTTTTTGCTAAATAACATCAATTTAGAATTTAAAAACAATACTTTCCTTATTATAGGATAAGGAAAGTAAAAAGTTTGGCTCTGAAATTAAAACATTCATATCCTATTTCGGCAATAGGTGAGTTCGGTGCGAAGATTACCCGCACCTTTTTCGCATGTATGAATTCGGTGCCGCCGAAAAAAGGTGATGTATGAGTTCGGTGCGGTCCTAATGACTTATAAATTGATTGTTTTTTTTAATGTACTCTGTTGGTTGTTAACAGTCATCCTGCTGTTATTAAGTTAGTAGATTATGTTGTAGACAGTTACATTCAGCAAGGCTGTCCATTTCCTCCTTGAAGGCTATGCCTAGGGTTAATAGTAGAGTTAGGTAAAATACAATGAAGGCCATGCCTTGGGTTTATAGTAGGGTTAGGTAAAATACAATGAAGGCCATGCCTTTGGTTTATAGTAGGGTTAGGTAAAATACAATGAAGGCCATGCCTTGGGTTTATACTAGGGTTAGGTAAAATACAATGAAGGCCATGCCTTGGGTTTATACTAGGGTTAGGTAAAATACAATGAAGGCCATGCCTTGGGTTTATAGTAGGGTTAGGTAAAATACATTGAAGGCCATGTCTATAAGGAAAAAAAATACTATAATTACCTGATCATCAGGGCAAGTACCAGGGCACCGAATTCATACATGACCTTTTTTAGGCGGCACCGAATTCATACATGACCTTTTTTAGGCGGCACCGAACTCATACATTTTTTTATTTTCCGCACCGAACTCATACATAGCCCCTATTTCATGTACTTTCCTGAAGAGTCCCTTTTTGATAGCAGTTTCAACCGAGTCTCATTTATTGGTTTCATAAACATAGCCCTAAGTGTCCTTCAACAAAAATTATAACATTCATACTGGAGAAAATAATCATCAATGATATATATAGAAACATATAATATATTAATTATAAATTCATGACTATAACTACATCTTAGATTCAAATCTTCTTTCTATCTACTGGACATTATTGTTGAAGCCACAACAGGTACTATTGTCGTTTGCTCGTACAATAACAGAGCAGCTAATAGTAAGATCGATAGGATGATTATTAGTTCATTAGTAACATTATCATTAATATATTAACTATGACTATGACCATTAAGAACTTACTATTATTCTATAGTTTGTACATGTACATTCACATGCATTGGTAGTCGAGTGGTTAAGGCGCTGGTCTGGTAATCCAGGTAGCGTAGGGATCTGTTGGTTCGAATCCCACTCCATGCATGAGTTGTTCTTCTTATATTTGAGAGCTTGACTACTTACTAATGGCTTCACAACAATTGCTGAAATTGTCCTTTTTTGCGTAACCGGAAAAGAGCAGCTACTGTATACGCTTGTAGTCTGTGTTGTATCTTGCACGTCCCGTAGTATGCCACTCCTCTGATGGTCGAGAAGTGACACAATACTTCCAATTTAGGTGCTTGGTCAACCCGAGCAAACAACAGTAACCAAATTTTGGATACAATTTTTTTGTCGGCTCTCACCGGGACCTTTCCCCGTGGCAAGTACCTTACCAGTCTTACTACTGAGCTAATGTGAGAACGCTAATTTTAATGAACAGACTATAGGAAAGATAGTATGGCCACAAGAAGTTATTATTATTCTAGCTTTCAACATTACCATCAGAGTCATCATCTCTAATATCATTGATATTATTATTCAGATTGAGGGTCTCATATTCAGGTCAAGCAATCAAGATTGAGGTGCCATCAGTAAGTCTCTGTTGTCTTTCCAATCAACCAGAAGGCTTGGCTTCAACAAAAGCAATAAAAATAAAACCAGTTAATAACAATCGTTAAGAAGATGTGGCTTAGCAGAGAACACGACAAGTTGATAACTTGAGTATTATTGATGGTACCAAGATACCTAGGAATTATGAGAGATCGATAGAACACTACTTGAAGAACTTTGTTCTTTAGTCTTGATGATTTTATCAGCATTATCTGTAAGCGTTTAATTCCTAATGGTATATGATTATATTTGGACGACTAATCCACAAAGCCTACATCCGCTATTGTAAAAAATATTTGTCACTATGAATTTTTATTAAAATTTTGGACCTGATTTGTGAAAAAAAAAAAAAAATGTTAAAAATGTGAGGGACCAAGTTCCGAGAGTATCTATTCGCATCTAAATTTTAGGACTTTCATGAGGTAGAATATCAATTAGTTCACATTCTTAATACACCATGGAATACTGTAGTTTTCCTATGTGCCGCAGGTAAAACGTAGATGTAAATCCAGAAAATGAGGTTTTTTTCTTCTCAATAATCTTCACAACCAAATAGACTTTTTTCAGAACAAAATATAGTCCGTACTTCTCTTATTCAACAACTGGATGCTAAGATAATAATTACTGTGGTAGTTGGTGGGTAACTAAAATGAAGAGTTGGTGGATAACTAAAATGACTTTTCAATGAAGCTAGATGGTCTAGATATCTATACCCATAAAAACAAGTCTAGATACAAACTTTATAACTCTTAACAAGTCACATTTACAAGTCTTCTTTATAATTTCATTTATTTGTAATATGATTTTACAATGGACTTACAAATCTTTTTTTATAAGTATATACTTATACATTTCTAAGTAAAATAAAATATATAACACGAATTTATAGGAAAAAAAATTGTAGCAATATTCAGGCTAACGTCTAGGTTTTCAGAACCTCACCATTTCCATTGAAAAAATGTTAACACATTCCATACGTAACACGTGTGGTAATAATTTACATTTTTACTGAAACTACCTAGTTATGAAGTACTTGTACGATTATTTAGAAGACCTTTGTTTTGAAATGTTCCTGCCAAAACAAATAACATAAAAATATACAAAGAGATTGAAGCTGAAGTTGAAAGCAGGAACAATTTATTAAAGAAATTAAATTTAGGAACAGGCAAACGCAGTCTGGTCATTTTCACAAGAAAACAAGTAAACTCACCTAAATCTGTCAGGGGCACTTGATCGTAAATTTTCCAATTTAAATAATTATTCTTTATTGCATCATTCTGCATCTAAATGGTCAGTTGGAACTATCTATAAATATCTTGGGTTTTACGAGTTTTGTGACCAATTGCATGCGGGTATTATAGGTATTAGGTAATTGTGAAGAACACTTTCACTTTTTAATGACCATTGTTTTAAAGCTATTTAATTAGTTTTGGTTTATTTTAGTGGACACTAAAGGAAGCGTGTACTGGAATACGAATGGGGGAGATGGATTGTTTCCTCTGCTTTGAAAAGCAGCTGCTTTATCACAGCTCTGATAGGATATTATCTTTCCTTAGTGTCAGTAATGGGTTTGATGGCAGAGATTGCCTCAGGCAATAATCACGCCCTTTGTCAATATTATTCTTGTCAATAGAGAGTTATTATTATTATAATAATTTCAGAAAATTCTTAATTAGTATTATTTTTCTTGAATGACACCTAGCGTTCAGGTTCCTCACTTGGGAAAGTAAATGTAGAAAAACGCCTCCATGCAAACGTTTAAAACAAAGGAGACAAAGAAGAGGAAAAAAGGTCGCATCAAATTAAATGAAAAATCGTCAACTGAAAGAGAAAGAAACATATCGACTAAATTACAAATAATAAAATTGTTATACAAAATAAGGAGAAAAGATTTTATTGAAGACAAGAAGTGTTCCCAAGCGAGCGTTTTCTTCTTAATTCAAAAAAATCTGAGACGAAGGCAATATTGAAACTGTGAAAGGAGTTATCCTTGAACGTTTAAATGTGCCAAATCGACAAATAGACTGGAATGGGAATTTCTCCCCCCGAAAAGAAATAAACATGTAGAGATTGAAGCAGCAACATGGACACAAAGAGAAAATGAAAAGTTTTCACAAAGTTGGATATAATAGAAATCATTGACTCTCGTCCGGTGTCTATTGACAACAGACGGTGTCAGGAGAGGGGCTGGGGGTGCTTTAGTTTCTCTCAAAATGAATTTAGTGTGATGATGATCACAGGAGAGAAGAAAGCGGGGGTGAATGGAGATTCCCTGTGAAATGATGAGTTTTAGCCCTGGTCATTTGCTTTTATGACTTTCTGACGTATATTTGTCAGATTTTTTGTGCCCGTTTTACTATCCTATCTGTTACTGTGATGTTTGATTTGTCGGATATATTTGAAAGGATTGAGGAATAAACCAGATCATCATCATTTGAAAATTGTGGACATTATGGTATCTCTACTACTGCTGAATGAAGATATTGGTCGCTACACTCACAACCCTCTTGAATTATTACGAGTACCTATCTCTGCTCTGTTCATCAGTATTTTACCATTTAATAACTTATTTTCAAACTTATACTTCATTTGGGTATTCAAAATAGGGGATTAGAGTACTATAGAAATGGGTTCATCAACGAGTCAGATAAGAAGACCCAATCCACTATGGACAGATGGACACTGCTGTAGTTTTTGTCGTTCAATAAACCAAATATAATACACAATGACCTCAAAACCCTTCGTACTGGTATGTAAATAAAGAGGTGCTTTGTTAAACTGTTGGCATAGTGGGACATACTTATACTTATAATTCAAAAGTATTTTCATTGCTTTATTGCAGACTAAGAATTTTTGCCGTTGAGATCGTCATTTGAATGTGTCCTCGGTTGGAAAAGCTTTTTTACTTATAAATTTCAATGCTGTGAATGCCCTATTGTCTCAAGATGAAGGGCAGCACTTGTGTTAAAAATGACCACCATACCCTCCCCTACCTAATGCTAGGACAATAAATACTTCACTTCAGTCCAGTTGCATTTTATTTGATCATCAAGTTTTGCTGAGTATGTAAAGTGCTATTCACAAAGGTCTTTTAGTCTCTCTTGAAAATCGTCAAATATTGTCCTTGAAGCAGTTTTATCCAAGTTAGCTTTTGTTGATGTTCATATTAGAACATTAAAATAAGTAAGTGATTGGCTTTCCAGGTATCATTTTCTTCTCTGAGATCAAAATTTTCAAAAGAGAAAATCATTCCTTGAACAAAACTATTATTATGCCAAAATCTGAGACAAGTAGGATTTTGGCTGGCAACTCTCAAGTTAATAAATATCATCTCTTTGAATGCAAAATTTTAGTTGGGTTAAGAAACAATTTGGGTCAGATCAATATCATGAAAATTCGACGAAGAGTTATTGATAATAATTTAGCGTCTTCCAAAGAACTGGATTATTCAATGTGTTAGATAGTTATTGCGATTTAAGCTTATTGCTTTGCAAATAATATAGCTCTGTATAAGTGTATATCTTGTTAGTCTTAATCTCCATAAGCCAAAATCAGATAGTGATCGACATCATTTTAGAATAGAATAGAAATTACCTTGGTTGAATACAGACTAGGTGAGACTAAAAAGTCCCTTTATTTCAGCAGTCTAAACAAAGTCTTATCCACTCCGGATCCATTCTATGCCGGATCCAACTCTCTGAATCTTTGCTTTTGAAAATGTACCTTAAAAACGAGAACTTTTATCGTATTCAATTATTTTTACGGCCACATAAGAGATGCACACTTTTGTGACTACTACTCAATTTGAAATTATCTAATGACCACTCGTCTTTACCAATGCTTGAAACAGATGGACACAATTGTCAATTATTAGATACTAAAGTAAATTACGAGTATTGCATTTCACCCTAAAGAACAACTCAACAATTTCGGAGGGCTGAAAAGGTAAACTGTAAAACAAAAGCAATTTCAACTATTTTTTCGTCTGGATTTTATCACTTCAATACTTGTCAAAACATTGTAAAATACACAAATCACCGGGACAAATTTAAAGTACCTTCACCTTCCGTGGAGTTTCAAGCACTTCACAACCCCTTGGCTTTTACATTTTGCTGTCACAACTGCTTCTATCAAGTATTGTAAAATACGACCAATTTAGATTTTGAATGAGTTGAAATCCTTTCTAGCTGCATTCAAAAGCTAGTGGTCATTTTGATCCCTTGTCGTTGATTTGTCAATCATAATGAAGAGGCATAATTTATGGCTTTAATTTTGTCAAAATATGGCAACACTTCGGCTGGACATGCCCTGGTGTTTTAAATTTCTATAAAGGGAACAACAATGTCTTCTGTCAGGCATCATAATGTTCATAACAATAAATTATGTTTTGGAAAAAATACTATTCATGTCCGATCCAACACAATAGCTCCTGAAGTGTGAGTTGCATTTATCACTTCCGAGAGTGACTCGATAGATATTTTGATATTGAAAGAAGATATTTTCATTTTAGCTCTCAATGAATTTTCATTTTTCTTTGGTGGTCACCAAGTCATTTGAAAACTATGTTAGTTTCGGTGATTATTACAGAAGTTATGTGAGGAAGTCATCTGTCCATCGACTCTTCATTCGTAAGTAATACTTTGTTGAAATATAATGATACACTCTCAAAGGTCTCTTTATGAGCAGATTTTGAGTAGCTGTTTTATTATTGAACACAAAACATGGAGAGACGTTGGAAAGCAGAGGGTCGTGGATTTAAAACTGACTCACTAAACTATGAAATACTATATCTGTATTATCTGTGTAATATATTATGATATTATACATTATGATTTATAATAGTATTTTGTTAAATACCCTATTTATTTTAAGAAATACGGAATGACTATGACATCTTAGGTAAACTCGATTTCATTACTACAAAGTAAAAATGGAAACTGAAAATGTAATTTTTCTAAGGCCAAATGTAAACCTAAGTTCATAGAGAAAAGAAAACAACTACATTATTTTAAATGACTTTGAAATTATTTCTAGTCAACATTATCTTCAGTTCAGTTGTCGCTGAAATCATAAATAATCTAAGGAAAACATTAATATACATAGTAATAAAAAAGTAATAAATTGGTAGAGCAATAAAAATAGTCTGATCCTCTGATCTTACTTGCGACGTGAGACCGACAATCCACCGATAAACTATAGCACAGATTATATAGAACATGTCTAAACCCAATGTCATACTCTCAAAATACAAACTGTCTCAGAGGTACATGAACTCTTACTCGACTGACTCAAACAGTAGCAAGCAAACTCAACAGTGTAATATTACCACATGTCAAAGAATCAAGATAGATCTACCTATGTTTTACTACCTAACCACTGAGACTCATATTATAAATTGTGAGTTTATATTTATAGTGAAAGAGTTCTCGTATCTTAGTATACGTTTGGCATTTTCACCACTTTTAGAAGTATTTCCTTGATGATATTTCAAATCGTGTAAAGTTGTCTGATCTTATATTTTCATGAAACTTAGAAATTCTCTTGTAATTACTCATATTGTATCATCTTGTGTCATAATAGTTATCTGACTTAACAATGATGCCCACATTGTCATCTTTAAAATCAGTTTCTTAGAATTCTAAATGCATTATTTGTTATTAGTCCCAATGAAGTTTGATTTTTACAAATTAACACAGAACAAACTTTCAGCTTGCGGTTACATTTTGATTTCTGTTATCCTGATGTAGGTTCGCTTACATTTACAAGCCTACTCATGTTAATTTATTACCTAGGATCTTGACACTCCGACGTAAAACTCTATTTAACCTTGAAACTCTATTTTGACCTTGAAACTCTATTTAACTTACTTTTCTAGGGAATAAAATTTTTCTTTTACTATGGTAGAAATTCTGTGAGTTGTTTAGGGTTCAAATACAAAGAAATTTGCAAAGTTTTGTGCAAACAATTTTTAGTTTTTCGCAGGTTCATTTCAAACTTGTATTTTTCGCAAAGCTGTAGCAGGTCATTTGTAACGGGTAGGATAAATTTCTAAAAGATGCCTATTTTACAGTATGGGTTACAAACCTCATAAGAGTATCACCTGAATATTGACGTACAATGTTGTATGCCAAATCATTTATTGCCAATTTTGTAAAACTTTTCCGATTGCATATGACCTGGCTGTACGACATAGATCATACTCATTATGTAGGTTTTGAAATTCATTCCGTCAAAAGTGTCTTTGAAGTTCTCACGAAGTCAGGTTTACGTTAAACAAGTGAACGTTCCGGCGTTGTTGAAAATGTTGACATACACACGTACGCAGATTAAAACCTTCTATTGTGGTGTTTGATCGGTTAGTAGGAAATAATTAACAGTCAAACGTTTGAACGTACGACCGTAAATTGGAAATCGCGTCATTTGAGAATAGTGGAAGTACGCACTTTTCTTCATTTTCATGTTTTTGTTGTTGCTTTTGTTATTTCTGTTATTTTTCTTCTTTTCCTTATTGTTATTATTGTTCTTTTATAGAACTAAGTTCATCATGACACTTTGTATTCCGTCCAAGTACTGATGCAATAGTTACGTGTTCCCAATGACTTATACCAGCCAAGCGTTAGTCAAACTGGATGAACAATAACGAAAAAAACTCTATGGTGTCATTTTGTCCGCTTTATTGTCATAGAAATCACCATTCAAAACAATATTGTGTTTAAAACCACGAAGAATAGCCAAGGAAAATGATATCTATTAGTTAGGCACACATCCAATTCATGGATTTTCCCTCACACATTGGATAAATTTACCAGCTTATTGGCGCTCAAATCAATTTCTAGAAGAAAATTAATCGTGAAATTTGACTGATTTCCATTGGAATGGCTCTGCCCATTCTATAGACCCTTGCCAATTATTTGATGTAAGTATTTTTTTTCTTCTTAATGACAGTACAATCAACCGAAGTATTGTTCTATGAACGGTTCCGGGGTCAAGCGTCCTTAGGGGGAGAGGAGGATTTTAGTGGTTATTAAGCATAAACTTTCGCTTACAAAACTCACACTGTTCATCAAAGTCAGGCAGTCTTTGGTGTTCGTCTTCAATTGCTATAAGATTTACCTCCTTTTCCTTAAAAAAAGGACAGTACAATAAATTCAAAAAGAATATCTATCTGTCTACCTACCATCGTTCACAAATTCACAATGATGCCATCCCATGATGAATAAGGTGAGGTAAGCCTCCTCTTGTTTCAACCTGTAGCTTTTCCTCAATTTACAATTTGTAACTAGTAATCTTAGTTATCTGAGGAAACAATACATAATTTTAGTTGATCCCTATTCATAAGACTCGTCTGAGGATCTATAGATTCTATAGCAAGTTATTACTATTAAGGATACAGGAAACACGTACGAATACTCGTATGCTTTTGTAAGAATTTGATACAATTAGCGAGTTGCTGCCAATAACCAATGCTGGTATCAACTTGTAAATCATAACGACCGTTGAGAACCGCTCAGAGTAATGTACGCAACCAACGTGGACATGAATGAACTCGTCCATCAGGTTACCATGTCCGATATTATTCCTGTAAATACACATCAACACAAGTTCATTGAATTTTATGTGCTCTTCATTAATGAGGTAAACATGGCTTGAAATTGGCGAGGACTCTGTTCTCACATAATGTAGCTGACTTGATGGGCATTGCCTATTATGGATAATGGGCTAATGGGGCTTTCACATCAAAGAAAATAATGTTGGATGCTTGGATTGAGAAGTACAGCCGTATTTATGAGACTTGAGTCATTCTTGAAATCAAATTCTGTAATTTCAATGGAATCAAACGTATTAAATACTCTCATGAGTAGGTATGACGTTACCACCAGTATGTAAAATTATTATGAACAAGGTTAATATTAAAATATGTATTATAAATTTTATTTGCCATGATTCCATGATGCACATAAATGTCCATCTACGAGTATAACACCCAGGAAGTGAATAGTTTAAAGTACTTACTTCAGGATTCATTTTTGAAAATTTGCTTGATTGCTTTATCTTTTTTTACTTTTCCATTTCTCAATAATACTTGTGGTCGGTATTGTTGAACCTCTTCTTCCCGAGTTCAAACGCCAACCCAGTATGATAATATGTAACAATATATTATTATACTGTGCCATGGATTTTTGTTGTCTTCTGGCCTGACAAAGCTGGTACCATTTTCATATGTATAACGTGACACAGCGAAACAATTTTTTTTTGCTTACTATGCGTTATTTATTTTAAAAAAGTGCCTCCTAACCTAAATATATGACAAGGAAAGTAAAAATCAAAAAAATAATTCCGGGACAGTGATGGGTGATATAGTTGGCATTCAAGTTAATCCCTCTTCCCAATTACTGCCTCTGGCCTCAGTAGAGGACCACTCCTTGATTGATTCGTTTCAAGATTCAGAACAACTTCTGCCAAGACACAATCAACTGAAAGTCTGTAGCAAAAATTGTTGCTACCAAGGAGCAATTTGTACAAACCGTAGAAACAGATTGCAGAAAACATGAAAAGAATCTGACAATATTTTAAAAAATCTTACGTAGGTTGGAATGTCCGTCCGAAGACTTGTTCTACTCACAAAGAAAATAATTGCAAGCAGAAGCTTCTATCTTTGGGTTTATTTATCTCTCGAGTTTTCATTGTTTCAGGAGAAAAAAAACTACTTATAGGTATGATGAGTTTCAGAAGAAATACGAATGATAGAAAGCATTGGGCCATTTAAGTATGAGAGCTTCTGTATCTCAGTGGGTATCTCAAGGGTTAGTTTTCATGTGGCATTTATTCTCTTCCTGAGTTGATCGATACTTTCTAAACTGCAATTTGGTGCATCAAAAGAGTGCCTCTGAAATTGACATGAATTGGAGATGACTGATCTGTGATCTCAGGAATTAAAAATCTCCTAGTCTAACATAACAAGAAAAGGACAAAGGAACATAATTGAAAATATTTTTTGCCAAGTGATAGGACCAATAACTTTTAATATTCTGGCCGTATTCTCAGATTAAACTAAGCTTATTATACGCTACTACAGATATCTTGCTATCGGACATCTCGATCTACAGAATTATTATTACAACAACTATCATTAGAACCTGCTTTACTCTGACCCACGCAAGTTTTTAGCTCCATCCTTCCATCTGATTCTCTCTCTGTCTCTCACCTCTTTCTCTCTCCTTCAAAGATTTAGTCTGAGTTACAGTTTCTATATTAATATGTATCATTACAATAGTTTAACAGATAGGTTCAACATCAACTGCAATTGTGTCTTTTGACAGGATTGGCGAAGCCCTCTGATTAAACCTATCACGGCTACTCAGTTTTCCTCACATTTAATAACGATTTAGAGACCTGATTGGCCAAATCCATGTTTTTGTTGATCAAAAATTGAAATTAGTCAATAGAGGGATTTTTTGCATAAGAAAGATAAAGCCCACTTTAACTTACTTTTCGAAAAATGAATTGTGATTTTTTGGAAATTACTTTACTCCTTGTTATTATCATACCAAAACAGAAGAGTGTGGAAAAGTTCGTAATCCCATCAAATTATTTCACCTATTAAATTTTCCTCTGAGCTTAATCAAACCCTCGACCTATAGACTTAGACGAAACGAGACTATCCTCTTAACCAAATAGACAAACCTGTCTGTGTACAGTTCATATTTTTTATCTTACCAAAGTAACTTCTCAGTTTGGAGCGTGGCAAACTTGGATAATGTAAATGAATATAAAAAGTCCTAGTAATAATGAAGTGAATAATAATAATACTAAAATAATAATAATAATGTTGTGTTCAGTGGCCTCTCCGAGTGCAGGTGTTAGAGTATCTTGTCTACAGGGTTCTAAGAACTATCTGAGTTTGATAGATCAGATAATAAGGATACTCTAAAATCTAGTGTCTTGAATAAAGAGTTCAGTGGATCCAAACTGATGCATGGATTTTTCGCAATTGCATCAAACCAAGCATTCTTGCATTTATGCTGCAAGCTTTTACTACCTTGTATTGGCAGGGTTATTAATTTAATGAACATATAGCTGAATAATATCCAAGTTGTAGACTGGTAAAACTTAAGGAAATAATCATGAAAAGATTGAAATTTCCCCGTTGAGCTATTTGTAACTTCTAGGAAAGGTCCATTCATTTTACATATTAATATAAAAATTATAATATTGAATGTTACGTACATCTATGATTTCAGGTGAACATAAAGGGTGAGTGGAAGAGATTGCCATAGGCAATAATCCCCGTCTTTTAGTTAGGACATCTGTTTTCATTATCCATTTTGTAATTTATTTGTTTTCATTATTCGCTAGTATTTGTCCTTCTAATAAAGTATGCAATAATAATAACTTTCCTGGCTAATATCTGTGAATTTCATATTGCTAAACCTGTAGAAAACAATTCCACTTTATTCCTAAATGTTTATGAGATGACCGTAAAAAAGTATCTGGGATACTCTGCAGATTGCAGCTTAGAAGTTAAACATGAATTCCTAGCAGGATATCAGTCATTGCCTCATTATACAACATTTAAGAACAACATAAAAATGATAACTGTATCCGAACATAATTGCAAATTCTATTTGCAAAATTCATAATTTCCAATGGGACATAGAATAATCTAGGATCGTGCAGTAATTATTGCAAGAATTTCTCGTTATGAGTATAATCTAAATAATGTATTAGCTATTTTCTTTGCAATTGCATTTGCATTCTGTAATCTAATCTTGTCCTCAATTGTTGGTAACGTGGATGACTAAACGATCACGAAGGATGCCCCCATGACCTGTCATCACTGTACGGTTCTCAAATAGAATATGAGATATTATAGTAATGGACTCTGAAATGCTAGAAGGAGAAGAAGAAAACGTCAAGACGAAGATAATGTATGAGCGGTAAATGAGAACAACTACGTTGATCTGATCTAGATGTTTCATATTTTAACACCCATTTTGCAACCTTTGTTAAATGGATTCTGATATTTACCTATGTTTAATATTTTAAAATCATTTTTTTTTATTTTTTTTTTTAATATGGGTTTCATAATAATAATACTCTTTAGTGGAAGGTAACCACCAGGCGAGGTTAATGCTCAATGCATTTTCTGCCACCTAACCCTCAGAGTCTTATTATTATGTGGTCACAAACTCAAATTAATAAGGAAAAATTCGTGCACTGGGTGGGATTCGAACCAACGCATCCCTACGCTACCTGGATTACCAGACTAGCGCGTTAACCACTTGACTACAAGTGCACATGGTTTTAACGTCGCTTTCAATTGCATGGACATATCACGACGGGGTGTTACCCTCCATTCGCAGGACACTCACAAACCTGATAACCACATTAACATCACCCAGCCTCGGTTGGGCCGGAATGCCAACACCATGAAGTCTTCACCTCGCTCGACGTTGCTTAACTTTGGTGACCCAACGAGAACCGGTGCATTTAACGCGCTATCGACGTTTTCTAACATCAATTTTGATTTCTAACCTTTGTTAAATAGATCCCCAGCATGTTCTCCAAGATTCTTCTACACTCTACAGATGTGTGGCTATGCTTTCGTTAATACCCGATGTAATGTTTTGAACGGTTCCGGGATCATATGTTTAGGGGTTTAGGGGGAGAGGTGGTTTTTAGTGAGTGAACGATCCAAACGTCCCTTTTAGATAGATTTAAATAATAACTCCAAAAGGTGGTTTTTATAACTTTTTAATTAATTTCAACAACAAAAAAAAGACAAAATTTTTTAGAGAAAATTGAACAATCAGAAAACCAAAAAAAAGTTCCACGTAACTGGTGACATGGCGCCGCCTAGCGCAAAACCAGTGAACTAATAAAGGCGGCTTTACACTAGGCGTCGACATTCCCCCGGCTTTGAAGGGTTAAACTTCAATTATTAATATCTAATTGTCAATACGACAAAAGAAAAAGAAAAAAAAATCTTAAAGATATATGCTTAAAGATTAATATTGCAAAAAAAAAAAAAAAAAAAAAAAAACATGGGTTAGAGTTTACTGACATGGTAGAGGTGCTAATTTACAGACAGGCCTCTTGAATATGCCTCTGGGTGTCCTCACTGACGCCACCCTGACAGTCCCATCGGTACCAGGGAAGACCTCAGTGATAACCCCCATAGACCAACTCAAGGGGGGAGTATTATCTTGCTTGATTATAACCACCAACCCTGGTTCCAAGTTTTTAACCCGAGAGTTCCATTTCTCTCTAATCTGCAAGTCTGTGAGATACTCATTAGCCCACCTTTTCCAAAAAGATTGTACAATTTGATCCAATAATTGAAATCTAGTTAATCGATTCAAGTTTACATCAGATACATCACTAGCAGGTATAAATTTTAAGTCAGAGAAATTTAAAAAATGGTTGGGTGTTAGCGGTCGGCAGTCAGAAGGATCAGGGCTAAGTTTACATAAAGGGCGTGAGTTAAGTATACCCTCAATTTGAACCGTCACAGTTAAGAATTCCTCGTAAGTGAGCAACTGAGTACCCAATACCTTGAGAAAATGTGTCTTAAAAGACTTAACATTTGCCTCAAATATGCCTCCAAAGTGAGGACTTGATGGAGGATTAAATTGCCATTCTATCTTATTCTCCATCAACTCATTGGCAAAAGCCTGTTTACAACCATCACTTTGCAATAATTCATAGATTTCATTTAACTGGTTCTTTGCCCCCACAAAATTGGTACCATTATCTGTTAACATTGTTCTAACAGGACCTCTACGACACAAGAATCGCTTAAAAGCATTCAAGAAGGCTGCTGTAGACATATCAGACACTACCTCCAAATGAAGTGCCTTAGTTGCTAGGCAAATAAACAGACAAATATATGCCTTCACAGGTCTACTACCACGCTTTCGTTGGTAAATAATGTTAATCGGTCCCAAGAAGTCACAGGCAGTGTTGCCAAATGCCTTGAGACCAGTAACTCGGGCAGTTGGTAAGTCTGCCATCTGAGGGTTAATAAATTTGGGGGCATATTTAAAACAAATATTGCATTTTTGCACAACCCCTCTGACAAGATTGCGACCACCAATTATCCAAAATTTCTGCCTTACAATTGACAAAAGTAAATAAGGCCCAGTATGAAAATTATTTACATGATAATACAAAACAATTAATTTAGTCACAGGGTGAGAAGCTGGTAACAGCATTGGATGTCGCTGACCAAATTCCAAATTTGAGTTGCTGAGTCTTCCTCCAACTCGCAAAATATTTTCACTCACAAATGGATTAAGTTTTCTAATAGCACCACTGCAAGAACCAGATTTCTTGAGACTTTGAAGCTCTGAATAAAAAGACTCTTTTTGAATGAGACTTACAATGAATTTCTCAGCGACATCCAAGCTGTCACGTGAAATACATGACTTTAGCTTCCCCATGAATCTTAAAGAATAAATAACAATTCTTAACAATTTACTCCAACTAGAACATTTCATAAATAATTCATGGAGAGGGTTTTCAAAAGATGGTACCAGACTAACTATGGCCACTAATTTCTTTGCTTCTGGTAGTTCAGTAATTTTCATATCAGAATATTTTTTAAAAGGCCAACAAGAAACATCTTTTAACAACCAATCTGGTCCATGAAAATACATTTTGTTCTCCAGAAACTGAGCAGGCATTTCACCACGAGACAAACAGTCTGCTGGGTTATCAGTACCCTTAACATGATAGATATTACTACAATCCAAGTCCTGTTGTATCTTACTGACTCTATTAGCTACAAACACAGTCCAAAGGTGTGGTGATCCATGCACCCAACACAGAGCTACAGTAGAGTCAGTAAAACAGAAATAACTATCAATTGTATATCTTGGAGAATAGGTAGTCAAGATCAATTTCATAAGATTAGACAGTAATAGGATACCACAGAGTTCTAAACGAGGTATACTTTCTACCTTGATAGGGGCAACTCTTGATTTAGCACATATTAAATTGACAACCACCTTACCATCAGGGAATGTCACCCTACTATAGATCTGACAAGCATAGCCTAGCTGACTTGCATCAGAAAAACCTATCAATTGAAATTTACAGTCCACATCCAACCCAATGTGTCTCGGAAGCTGTAGCGTCTCAAGCATTGGCAACTGTGCTTGAAATAGTTCCCAAGATTTCACAATATGAGTTGGAGGTGTGCTGTCCCAATCCATTTTTAGACAACATAGCTCTCTAATTAATAGTTTAGTCCAAAACACTACTGGGGCAAGTAGTCCCATAGGGTCAAATATAGTCAAAATACATGAAAGAATAGACCTTTTAGTACATTTAACCTGCAGTGCCTTGTTAACCTTAAATAGAAGGCAATCGGTACTTCCATTCCAATGCATGCCTAAAATTTTAGAATTCATATTTCCTTCTTGCCAAGTGCCTGATTGGTATTCAAGAGGAATACCTTCCATAATTTTAGGAGAATTTGAACCCCACTTTGTGAAAGTAAAGCCACCCTTTTTAAACAAATTTACAACATCATTGTAAAATAAAATAGCCTGTTCTTCGGTTAGAAAACTTGCCACAGAGTCGTCCATGTAGAGACTATCTTCCATTTGCACTGCATGAGGAAAATCTTTGCCTTCATCATAAATCAACTGCCTGACTATCCTCTGAGCCAAGTAAGGGCTGGGTCTCAAACCAAATATTACGGTAGTTAGAACATAAATATATAAAGGATGATCAGAGGAAACTCTCCATAGTACCTTTTGATACTTCCAATCCTTTTCATTCATTTTAATCTGAAGAAACATTTTTGTTATGTCTCCATTGAGGGCAAAAGGAAAAAGTCTAAAATTAGCTAATATTAAAAATAAATCATTGTACAATTTAGGCCCACAAAATAACAAATCATTTAAAGATTTACCAGAAGATGAGGGGGCACTGCCATCAAATACCACTCTTAACTTAGTACTTATTATATCAGGTTTTTCAACCGCATGATGGGGAATGAAAAATCCAGATTTATCAGATTGGTCTGCAGCTTTTTGCATAAAGCCCTTGTCTAATAAGTCTGCCATAGCAGCCTTATATTGCTCTCCCAGTTCCATTTTTTTATTTAATTTACGTTCTAATGCAAAGAACCTTTTGGATGCCATGTAGAAAGAGTCACCCAACTGTGACGGACTTTCTTTAAATGGCAGAGCCACTGAATAACGGCCATTTTCATCCCTCATCACATTTTTGACAAAATGCTCTTCACATTTTATTTCATCTGGAGACAAAAGGACGGTTTTACATTCTTTAATTTGATCTAATTCCCAAAATTTGGACAAATTATCATCTAAACTGGTTTTTTGAAACATACAAAATTGTTTACTAGATCCAGCCAGAACTGGTGCAGTACCCATCACAACATACCCAAGTTTGGTGCTCATAGCCACTGGCTGGTTATGATTACCAAAAATTAAGTGAGCACCAGGTTCTAACAAATATGGATAAATGGGAGAGCCCAATATTCCATCTATGTCTCCCGGAAGCATGAATTCACTATCAGCAAAATTTAAATCATGTAAATATACCAACTTTGAATAATCTACAGGCTGTACAGGTAATTTTTCTACAATGTCATTCACAACCAGTGCCTTAATATTAAAATTTACACGGGTATCAAAATTGGAATGAAATTTAAATTTAACCTCACCGTGTACAGGCTTAGTGTCTGACCCAATGCCAGTAATATTTTCCAAAGAGGGCTGTATTTCAAATCCTAACAATTTACATGCCTTGTGCGTAATCATATTACACATGGATCCACTGTCTAACAGAAACCTAAGTTCCCAAGGGTTACCAAGCTGGTTAAATACCTTAATTTTAACGGTGCTTAACAAGATACTAGATTGTGAACACACAGAGCTGACTACATTGGCAGAAACTCCAGTTCCCGTTGAGCTTGATTCCTGGGGAAAATCTGGTGCCTTGGGATGATAAGGTGCCTTAATATCTTGAGGTTCTGTTTTCTCCATGTTACCAAAATGTAACATTGTGTTGTGCTTCAAGTGACATTTACTACAGGGAGGTCTTGTACATTCATTTGCATGATGTCCACTACAAAGACAGTTCACACAAAGCAAGTTTCTTTTCACCAAATTGTAACGACTGAGAGGTACCACATCCAAGAACAGCTTGCATTTGCCAATGAAGTGATTTTTGTGGCACAGTACACAGTTACTGGTCCTCTGAGAATCTCTTACAAGAAAAGAGTGATTGATTCTCTTACTAGGAGTAGGAGGCTGATTTCTCATTCCTCGAACCGGAGACAAAACACGGTTGTTCACCCTGACAATTCCCTTGATGAAATTCAAGAGCTTGTTGAATGTGGGGAATTCATCCTTTTTCAAGGACATTTCAAACTTTGTTTTGCTTACACCATCCAATTTGCCAGCTGCAATGTAAAACAGCAGAAATTGATCCATATCTGCAATTTTCAATGACTCCAGAGCAGCTACATTAGCTGCAAAGTGATCCACAAATGCAGCTAAATGTTGAGCCGATTCTTGTTTACATGTTTTGAAGCTAAAAATAGCATCTAAATAGTATGCCGCCAAATTGCGTTTATCTTGATATTTGTCCTCCAATGCCTCATATATAACTTTATAATTCTCACTTGTGGGGGGTATCCCCGCACACACTGCTAATGCAGGTCCAACTAATTTGGACAACAAATATTGTAATTTGTGGGCATCTGAGAGATCTGTTCTACTATGAACACTGTTTCTAAAAATTTCATAAAAAACAGGCCACTGGCCCAGAGTTCCCGAAAACTGCGGTATTTCCAGAGATGGTAGCTTTACTGAACTTCCTGGGTCATTGTCAGCAGTGTTAACAGCAGTCTGAGCTGGTGTGCTTATACCTGTTGCAAGGAGTTTAAGCTTTTCACCTGCATTTTAATATATCCAACCATTTCATCCACCGTGCTCAGGTCAGTAAACGAGACCTTTGATTCAGGTTTGAGGGTCAATTCCAGTATGCTACATCTCTCCGCAAGAGCAATGTACTCTTTGTACCAAACATCTAATGTCCCAATCTTCTTTTTGTAGATTGTTTTATTGGTCTCAGAATTAAGGGTTCTACTTACATCATATAAAGCTTGAATGGATATAAATGTTTGCTCCTTTTTTGCTCTTACCACTGTAAGCTCAACTTCAGTCATCTTGCAACACAGACAAGATCACAATTCCAAGTTACAAAGGTGACACGCCAACGTGCTTTTCAAAGTCCAATGCATAGGCCGCTGGTTTTCCAAATCCAAATTTCCATAGAACAATTATCCGGTCTAGAAGTAACCAAATGAACGATCCAAACGTCCCTTTTAGATAGATTTAAATAATAACTCCAAAAGGTGGTTTTTATAACTTTTTAATTAATTTCAACAACAAAAAAAAGACAAAATTTTTTAGAGAAAATTGAACAATCAGAAAACCAAAAAAAAGTTCCACGTAACTGGTGACATGGCGCCGCCTAGCGCAAAACCAGTGAACTAATAAAGGCGGCTTTACACTAGGCGTCGACAGTGAGGATGATGCACTGTTGTCCGCATCTCAGTACTCACACTGTTCACTAGGGTAAAATCTAGTGTTCGTCTACAGATTTTACCACCTCTCCTTAAAAAAGAAGAAGAAAAAAAAGTGCATGGAGAGGATCTTTGTGGAAATCCACCGGTTCCGGTTGGATAAATGGTAACGTCATTGATTTTTAATTTTCAACCGCGCTTTGGTTGTCAAGTGGTTAAGGCCCTAATCTGCTATTCCAGGTAGCGTAGGGATCCGTTGGTTCAAATCCCACCCAATGCATGAATTTTTCCTCATTTATTTGAGTTTGTGACCACATAATAATCTGACTCTGAGGGTTAGGTGGTAGATAATGCTTTGAGCATTAACCTCAACTGGTTAATGCTCAAAGCTAAACCTTCCACTAAAGCTGATGTCAGATCTAATAATGCTCTCACGAGGGATTCCATAAAATATGTCGAAAAGGATCCGGCCGGACTAATGTAGTTCTAAATTTCAATTTTTTCAAGGATATCAAATCAAAGATCTCAATGAGTATTTCTCAACGATAAAACACTTGAGAGCAACAGTCTCTTCTGTTAAAATTTCATGCTAATAAATTATGAAATGTTTAGACTTAACTACTTAAAATTAAAACGCCTACTCTTACTTCGCGCATTCATCTCCAGGAATAATTTCGCAGAAAAAGATGCAATAAATCAAGTCCGTAGTCTCTTTGATTTTGGCAGTACCGCAGACTTGCATGAATTAATTGCTAACACTGGGTTCAAATAATAAGACTTCGGTATTTTCCATATTGGATAGAGATAGAGGTTTATTAAGTTTAGTATGAGAGATTATATTTTACATTTATATGACACCAATTGAATGCAACTGCATAGATAATTATATTGAAATGGACCAAGTTCTTCTTCACAGCTCATTACCTAAAACCTACATTTATACCTCTCTGGATGAATTACCTGTGGTTTTTCAATAAAAAATCTCTCATGTATCATAACTTTTCCAAACCTCATTACGGTTTTCCTCTCTCGCAAAGTACGGGTTACTATCTAGTTAATGTAGTACATACTAACTCCATGCAAGTTTTGTAAAATAAAATTCATTTTCTGAGCGTTCCTTACTTGATCGCCCACAAGACATCAAGAGATATTATTTGAATTTGAAAGGAGTCATCTTGAACCCTACCCATTACCAAGCTCGTAAAATGATCTAAACGTATACGCACTTGTTCGAAATAAGGGCAAAGAAATAAAGATCATTTAATAGTTGTAATTATTTATTTATTTATTTTAATTTTTACGATTAAACTAGAGTCATTTTGACAGGCTCGGTGTTAGAGGATTCTAGGTTCGGTAGGCAAAGAAACTTAACTTTGGTTTTACTAAATCAAAATATTATGCATTCTTAGAATATTTAAAATATGTACTAAATTATATGCTCATACAATTTTAATAATTGTAACATAACCATGCTATATGTTTTCGATCGAAGTACATTAATCGCATCTTCTATTGTTGCATCTTGCATGAAGTCGATCCTGCTGCAGCACGCTTGGCCATAAAATGTTCTTTTTTTTTCTACAAGTCACCTAGAGGCAAAGTAATGCAGAATATAAGTTTCGTTACAGCCACGGAGATTTAAAAGAGCCCTTCCAGTGAATATGGTCAGAAAATGGCAGTGTGGAGTCATCAAACAATAATGGGACACAATTGTTTCAGCAAACTGAGGCAGTATTCTGGAATGAAGGGGTAGATTGAACTAAATTGTGCAGTTTACTATAAATGTTTGGCGTCATCAAGAACATAGGCACACAGACCACACAGTTTAACATCACTTAGTTCTACTCAAGGATACTAATCATTGACAATGCTGCATGGATCCATGTCAAAATAAGTGTGCATTATCATGTGTACAGCAATTTTGCTCAAAACGATTGACATACAAGGAGAGTAGCTGGTACTACAGACAATCAGGACTAGTAGCTGGTACACATAGAAATTTTGCTTTAAATGAACTTAATAACTAAGTCTTTCTCTAAAACTTATTACGTTCACCCTGATTTGAAGCGTCTCTGTTAGGTACAGAAATAAGTGTACACAATTGCTCAAATTTTGCAGAATTGTAAGCAATTTTTTGTAATAAAAATAAACTGCAACTGAAGTTATGAACATGGTCAAATCAATAGGTAATTTGATGTGAGACTCGAATTTAATAGCACTGAAAGGTTTCCCACTAGAGTATCGGTGGATTGCTACTATATAAAATATAGCATAACCTTTGACTTCCCATCCAAGGGCACCTAGCGCAGCTGTGCTAATAGAATATTGCAAAATTACTATCTGACCGCGTCTCAAACGATCAAGGTTACTTTATAAATCAATATCTCCCTCCCGATATCCCTTCTAATAGATTCCGTACGGGAGGGTTTTGTCATTTGCGTTAAAGGACCATCATGGATTGATAGCCGAGTGACCAACAATAATCCAGCTAAAGAGTGGATTTAGCAGATTGGGTCATAGTATGTCATACCCAAAACATTTATCACTAAAGGACTAACATACTATGCTACTTGCTGGTTGCATTGTCTTCGAGTTAGTCCAGTTATACGTCCATATTGAAGATTCATAGGTCAAAGTCCACCTAATGTATGAATTATGGAACTAGGAGACTTAAAACACAAATGAATGCATAGAATAGGAAAAAGTCTCTCGGGGTTACTGTAAACTCAGAGCAGACTATCATCAAAAAAGGCCTAAATTGATTTTAAGGTCTCATTATAGGATTTTCTGTAGAGGTAGAACATACTTATACTCTTGTATTTTCTGGCCGCCACTTGCGTCCAGGATGCACCACTTGGCAGAAAGGAACAAAAGAAGTTCTAGATCGTCAGGTGATAAGTTAAGAAGAAGTGTCCAAACCTAACCAGCAACATCATGGAATTATTAATTCCCTAGCAAGTGGTAACTGGTTTGCTTTGTTATTACGTCGCATATTATGTGATCTAGAATGTAGAGCATTACTGTACTCTTGCTGTCATCAGAGACTGCGTCAGTATTTTCCATGCGATATATTTCTTTCTATTTCCACATACGTAGCGTTTTCACTAGACCCAACACCTGACGACCGGAGAGTTTCTCAATGTGTTCAGTTTCTTGTTGCCACATTGTCTCGCAGAGTCTGATGTTGTTAACAATGCTCAACATTGCTAGTTATTGTTCATACACAACAAGAATAACAACAACATTGTTGATACACTAGGTTATTGGACACGTATTACTCATACTGGGTTATTCCCCATTCTTCTCATCTCATGCGTATTTACTTGTTAACATCGAGAATATGATTTCATACATCATCTGAACACCATTTCGTCTTCAAAGACTTGGTATTGTCAACTGTAGGTGAAAATGTTGTAAATTGTATTACAGAAGATAATCGTCCTGAAATCTTTTTCCTTTTCTCGCCGGAAATCATTCAAATCCTGCAGAGTGCAGACTAGTTTCCTAGTTTATTCTATCATTCAATTTGTCATTTCCAACCGACACACGAACGAAAAAAACACTTCTAAAATGATTTCAACCCTTCACTTTGACTCATGAACAACTTCCGATGATTTGTCTCCCTTGAACATTTTTCCCAATCTCATTATCATATCATTTCCTGATTCCATGTCATTTTCTTGGGTATTCTGTCGTTGGTTTTTTTCCTATTTGATTTTTTATATTCTGAAAAAGAAATTAGAAATTCACAAGAGAAATAGTATATTTTTTATGTCAAGGTATAAAGTGCCAGCGTTGCTTCGATTCCGTTAGGACACGTGCTGTTCACATAAACTGATTGACGTCTCTAATACAAACTACATCAAGCTTAAGAAACATTGTGTTTTCTAATGCATCAATACTGGGTGAGGCATATTGAATATTAACAAATGAAGGCACACTTCTGACAGTAACAAACCAGATTTATTGTTCTAACAGAGCAGTTCAAGTCGAATTCTTGGAAATTTACGGCAGAATATGTGACTGAAATTCAAGCAAGGATAACAAATGACAACAGGCATATGGAAATTTATTGGTACGTATCAAAATCAATCTTAATTCAGAATTGTTATATAACATGACAAATACATAAAAAAGTCACCAACAAATTACCAAGTAGATAAAAAAATTAAAAAAACTTTGATCATGATGTTAAAACCACCAATCTGTTCAATGAGAACTCCGGAAACAACCAACAGTGTCTCAGTGAAATACTCCAAGTGCTAAACGAACTTAAAGTCACTCAAAAAGAAAATTGATGAGCTAGGAGCACACTTATCCGATCAATCTTAGACACAAGTACGTTTACCCCATCTACTAATTCACTTCATACTTGTAAGGAGACATGCATTGTTAATAAACACAGAGATGATAAAAAATAGAAAACAGGAGAAAAAACAGTTGCAGTTCCGTTCCTGTCACTCAACAAACTTCCTGTTCATCACGCCAGGACGCGTTAGTCCCAAGGGTCATCCATCTCTTGTCCCAACAAAAAAGACATTGTCACAAGTTAAATAATCTTAATGCTAATTATTTAATAGATTAATAATGATGACGGTAACCTATGAACAAAAGCTATGTACTTTTCTTTGGTTCATAATTTTCGGTTGAAAAATCAAATGCACGAGTAACTTTGTAAAAATCCTGAGAATATTCCGGTAAAGGTAGTTTTTATGTTAATTTTAACCAAATAAAGCCATTGTAATATTTGGTTTTGCTTGAGTTATGCTATTATAATTTATAAAGTGATAAACCATGAAGCGTTCGAAAGTAGAATGACATAAATTGGTTAATTTGTTGTTATAATGAATGCTGTTTGGCAATAAAATACATAATAGTTTAGTGTTTTGTTGATCATAGTTATCAATTTATTTACCTTCTTTTTATGTTAATAAATCTTAATTGAATTTGTTCAATAAGATATCATGTTTAAACAAAGTCGACAAATTTTTCATCACATTTGTAAAGGTCAATCCTGATCCTAAATTCAATGTAGGTATTCAAAACACACTACTTATTTATTCAAAGTATTGAGACCAGATTTAGTGTTCAAATTAAAATGGATAGGTTAAAAAAAATCTAAAATCAAGATTGGAATAGAATTAAATAAAATCACGATAGGGTCTTGATTGCTATCTAGTTCCTGATAAGATCTGTCTTCACTGATAGGACTGACAGTTCAGAGTCGAAATTTCTATAGGTTTTATAATTTTACATTAAGCTTTGAAGAGTTTTTTGTTGGTATCATACGTACAGTCAATAGGTTCTAAAATGAAAATATGCTAGCCCAGATAGATGAATAGAAAGAATTAAGATGTATATTTTTGTACTGAGCGTTCATCAACAAGTTAAATCAATAATTTAGGACAATTTTTTATTAATCTAAAAATGATATTTTGCCATTTATGAAATAATCTGCAATAGCTAAAAATATATTTTTTTCATTTCTTCGTCATTTCTAATGATCTTCGTCCATTTTAAATAAAAAAATGATCTTTCTTGCTATTTCTTTGAGTTTATCTAGACTTCGACATAATCTGGTAATCTCACCTCCCTGTAGTAGTGTAGTATATTCCAAATATGAACGTGGTATACTCTAACGTGGTAACTTTTTAGATTAGTTTGATATCCTGGCAAAAAAAAAACTTTTCCATTAAAGATCATTTTCAATGTCCAATTCTTGAGAACTTGAATAATTCGAAAATTCAACACACTAACGCCACGGAGAGAGCCAAAGACTGGGCGTTTAGGCGAAAAAAAAATTATAATAGTTTCAGCACCATGAATATTGAATACACATCAAAATCAGTTTCCATGGATGAAAAAGTTCCATGTTCTATGTAATTAAAGTGATACTTAATTATTTTCTATCTGGATTTCATTTCTCAACAGTGAGGAAGAAACACAAGTTGGGACAAAAGTTGGGGAAGATAAAAGTTTTATACGTTTCAGATGGCCATGGTTTTTTTTTTTTTTTTTACCACTATCATCTGGCCTGATTTAAAAGATTACAGTCGAAAACCCTTACAATTAACATTGTGACTTCAAAAGAGATCTATTGTAACCAAATGGTACGTATAGGTACTAAAATCTTCTTGTTATATTCTTCTTTAACTTTGCCTTTTTCCAAACCTACTTGGGGTCGGCATGGGTCAACTTCTTCCTCATTGTTGAGGTTGGTTGGTTCTGGCACTCCTACTTTCACATTTTACGGCTAGATGGCCAACCCTATTAGAGTCGGAGTCTTCTGGGCTGTAGGTACTAAAATATCGTACCGACCTCGGTAGCTTGATCGATAAGGCGGCGAACTTATAACCTGGAGGTCGGTGGTTCAAGTCCCGGTTTCAGCATACCTAGACTTAGTAAAGCGAGTTGGAGTAGTTGTGATATCACCAAAGTGATTAACACAAATATGATAACTTTTTTTAGGTACTAAAATATCGTACACATATTGAAACTCGAGGTAGACTTTTGAACGTGTCCGGACAGGCTCGGGTGAAATCTGAGTTTGTTACTGTTTGGTTTTGATCTGAAAAACCTGTTCCTGAAGGCAGGCTAATGGCAGAGGCCATAGCATCGATATAGATAGTCGATAGCTGTTCCGTGTAGTGGACATCTTACTATTAGCAGGTCAGATTAAGTATTGGCGCCACGCGACAGACCAGCCTGACTTTGTCTCGACGCTCGGGCAACGGCGGAGAAACAGCAGGCCAAGTTCCGGTTAAATAGGTTTTACATACAGTACTTTCTGCAAAAAAAACAAGTGAGAAGTTCTAGGTAATGTAGGTATGTATTAGATATCTACATACACATCCGAATATACAGGGACAATTGGACATTACTACTACAGTCAAACCTTGATACAAGAGAATATTCAAGGGACCGGAAACTTTTTCTCTTATATCCAGGTTTCTCTAGTAAAAAAGTTATTTTTCCCTTATTGAGAGGTAGATTTGACCTGAAAATTGGTCTCTTATATCCAGGTTTTCTTATAGCTAGGTTCGATTGTATCAGATAGATAAACATATTATATCCGATGATACATGGATATTACTATGTCCTATTAACTCCCTTTCTATAAATCAAGGAAACTGAATGTACCACCCTAAGCGGAGATTTTGCGTTCAATACAACAGTTGTAAATGAAAAAGGTTGAGCAGTGCCCAGTATTGGCGACTCTTTTGGTTTCAATCCATCCGTGGTTAAAATGATGACCCATATCCCGCTGGTATTCCACTCCATTGCAGGCAGGACGAGGTTAATGTGAGTGTGTCATAGCACTCGCACATTTTTTGTGACGTCTCGCAGTCTTTTCACAAGAAGAGAATGTCTCTTTGTTTTGGTCTTAATAGTTCACAACTGGTCCTCGTTAGATTTATTTAGATTTTTTTATCATAGGTATTTGTATTAATCACGATATGATAATATCACAATTACTCAAACTCACTTTGGTAAAATTTTGCTGAACTTTTGACTCGAACCAAACATTGTTGAACTTGGGACTCGTCTTCCAGTTACAAGTCCGCTAACTCATCGATTGAGATTTTGAGGTCGGTTATCTTCTTTTGGCATTGCTATTGTATATTACTATTATTCTATAGTCTCGTGATTTTAGCAACGAGACGAGACAGACGAGACTTGGCAATGTCTCGTCTCGTTTGGAGAAATTGGAGACCATAACTTGTCGTGTTGCACTGCCTGGCGCCTAGCTCTGGTCTTCCTTCAGTAACTTTGGAATATTTATAACTGGCTGCTACCTCTTTCAACTAATGCTTGTTCATATATTATTGCCGGAGGATTCCGGGACCAATGATTTTACTTCTAGTAATGTAGTATTTCCTCATTTCTAGTAAAAAGTGATGAAATTTCATGACTTTCTAGCTCTAACATACTAGAGCTATAGATAGGTACTCGTATGTATGGTAGCAAAACGAAATTCCATCATTTTCCTTTCTATAGGATAAGCTAGATAAGGAAAGTAAAAATATATAAGAAGTAGTAAAGGTATGATCGTACCCACCCAAATTATTGCCTTTGCGAAATACGGGAAAACGACTAGTTATCCAGGTATATACCTACATTTTCTTTTCTGGGCGAATTCATCTCTGTAAATAATCTCTTTGAGGCGAACAGTAGAGTTTTCCCATTGATAACAGTCAATACACCAGTCTCCATTGAGTCATCGAGGTGAAATAAAAATATTCAAAATAGTTTTGCCATTTTAAAATTCTAGCATAACAAAAATTATTTGTCTGCAAAGGCGTTGAACTGATGATCTTTGATTTAATGAAATACTTACCTTCTTGACCACTGGACTTTAAGATTATCACTTTTTGGACAGAAAGTGTACTAACCTAATTTTAAAAGAACTAAAAGCAGTGCTAAAAGCACTCAATACACCAGTCTCCATTGAGCCATCGAGCTGAAACCTTAGAAAACAAATTCATCTATCACAAACAAGGCACATCGAAAGTTTCAACAAAACAAATCATCAATATAAATAAATTTTCCTAGAATGAACTGTTTTGTATGTAACAAACTTCAAACTTACGAAATCTGAGAGAGCAACTCATACAAATCATTCACTATCAGAAACGTTATTTGTCTTCGATGATAGAGTCCCATAAATTAGAACTATGGACTAGGTCGCCACAGATTAGCGCAACTTTTAATCACAATGTCCATAAAATAGTACACAGTAATTCAGAGGGAAGATATAAAGTTTGAATGCCAGCGTGGTTATGGTCTCAAATAAATAAATAATCCATGCATTGGGTGGGATTCCAACCAACGAATCCCCACGCTACCTGGATCACCAGACTAGCGCCTCAACCACTGATACCACAAATGCACAATTGTCTAAATCTGGACTCTCGTCGATATGACATCACTCAAGAAGGAATACAAATCAAAGTTGAGTTTCCACCACATGACGGGAGAGTCTGAGATTTAAATTAAAAATCATGGGACGGAAAAACAATGGACATTTAGCTGGAAGCAAAAAACCATAACTCTAAATAGCCAGTAAAAAAAAAGTATATCTACACAGGAAACAAATCATTTCTCTAATGTCATTAAATGACATATTACCTTATTTCGCTTGGGGCAGTCTACTTTATATGCTATGATAAAAAAAAATGCCATAAATTAAACAAGGAGAAAAAAATGCCTACTTAAGCTGTTAGTGGACCATTGTAATATATTCCGAGTCCTTTTGTTTATCAAGTTGATAAGAGTATTTTTTGTGCAGGTTTGTTGCATGTTATCATGTGCACGTATATCGTAAAGGTGTTTAGTTGTGTACTCATAGCAAAGACAAAATCTGCATACATAAGCTCTACCTAAAAGGTGTAATGCCAACATTTTAGGTAGGTATTTGTTGTAATTATTTTGTCTATGGGGTTGACACGGTAGCCACAAGATAGAGATGAATATCTACTTTCTATACTAAATTATGGGTCAAAGTAAACATTGACAGAGTTGTGACCATGCACTTCAAAGTGACGTTAAAAAAATGGACAAGATTAAACTGGCTTTTTTGAATTATTCACGCTACCATGAAAATATTACCAAACACAAAATTAAAGTTGCTGAATAAATTAGCAACGTAAAAATCATGTTAGTTTCGAATTTCAATTGGAAAACTACATACATTGGTTTGACACTGAGACCTGAACTTCTAAATTAATAACGTCTATTCTATCACTAACAGATAATCTTAACATAACGAGTAGGTATAGCGCGGTAAATTTGCCGTAAGGAAGTTATCAAAATAGACCTTCCACGCTTCCGATTATATTTCACGTCAATTTTAAGGTCTTCTAAAGCTAATTGCTCATCCAAGTACGGCAGTAAAAAATCTTGTACGTACCACCGAATGTTTAAAGCGAAAGACACCATTAGAATTAGACAATTAAGAGCTAGAGTCTAGAGGACTGGTAGTCAAGCTGTTCAGGCGCTAGTCTGGTAATCCAGGTAGCGTAGGGATCCGTTGGTTCGAATCCCACCCAGTGCATGAATTTTTCCTCATTAATTTTAGTTTGTGACCACATAATAATAAGACTCTGAGGGTTAGGTGGTAGAAAAAGCTTTAAGCATTAACCTCGCCTGGTGGTTACCTTCCACTGAAGAGTATTATTAATAATAATAAAATATTATTAGAAAAAATATGTAAACGGTAGTTCTAGGGCATTATGTTGAATAGCGCAGGCTTATGATGTGATGTTATGGGTTCCAGCAACAGTCAGCTATTTAAGGGCCAAATTTTGAAACAGGAATAATGTTTAGATAAGCCAGACACTCTCTCAAGTTGGAGTTTCAACTAATCACAGCGCACAGGGACTCCTGTCGCGCGCTGACAGTCTAAATAAATAAAGCACTATACACCGAGTTGAGGGACTGGCTTACCTTTTCTTTAATCCTGTTTTATAATTCGGACCTAAGCCTCAGGCTGTTCACACATGACCAGTTTATAACTGGTGTGTAATCAATGATTAATTTTAATCAATGGTTAACTTCCAATAGCATACGACTAATTTGGTTGATCATTAATAAACACACCAATAGCACAGATTGGCTGATTAGCGCTAGTCTGAGATTCATCACGCTGTTAAATGTATTATGTATAATATTTGATCAACGAACTCTTAAAAAGAATATTAAAAAATAATGTGGTTGACTGGCGGGAAAATTTGAAAATCTATTCTAACATGAATCATCTTTCTTTTCTGGATGTAATAAAAAAAAACACAACAGATTTCCTTAATTGATATAGTGCTTTCAGCAAAGATACTTTTAGTCCTGTTCGGGCAGTATGAACATGAAACATTTATAACAAAGTGCAGCACATATTCTACGAATTGCCATCCTCAATAGACCTAACCTATTTGATAACAAAGCATTTGTTTCGTTATGTTCAAGCGAATCAAATAAATGACGCGATAAAAAACGAAAGATGGTAAAAAAAGACGCTCGTATAAAGGAAGAGAGATACTTTCTGCTTTCCTTTTACCGTTTTCTGTTTTTCTTTCGGAAAACTAATATGAGAGCAGTCTAGGAAATTTGTAGTAATTATGGCTGAACTTCTACTCCTAGGGGATAGAGTTTTCGTAAAATTATTTTTTGAAAGCATCATGAGATTTATTTTCTTGAAGTTGAAGTATTGAAGAGTTTGTAGAAATTTCTTTAATACTCGTAGAAGTGCAAATACATTTTTTGTACACGAGTAGGTATTTCTACCAACATCTGGGGCAACAGTGTAGTATAGGGATCCATTGGTTCGAATCCCACCCAGTGCATAATTTTTCCTCATCAATTTGAATTATATATAATTTTTCTTCATTAATTTGAGTTTGAAAATGCTCTGAGAATTAACCTTGCCTGGTGGTTACTTTGCAATAAATACTGTTATTATTATAATCATCATAGGGTGGCGTCATCGTGAACGATGGTAGACAGACTGTGGAGGAATGACTCAGCACTTCTACCACTGTCTTTACAAGGAGGCTAATAATTGACAAGGGCCCCCAGAACCAAGTCAATGCTAGTCTACTCCCTGTTTATAGCCCCCCAGCCAGAGTTCTGGTCTACTCCCTGTTTATAGTCCCCCAGCCAGACTATTATTATAATATGATCCACAGTAATGTTCTTTTCTCGGACCGGACCGCGATCTCAGATTAGATCCATTCCTTTTTTGATTTTCTCCATGAGGAAGTCTCAGGAGTGTCAAGGACCGTTGAAGTAAAAGGGAATTATTTTTATTAGTGTACGGGGGTGTGATTGCTATCGTAGAACATGAATTAAGTGAAACTCCCCAAAGATAAAACATTTAGAGCGGGGGAAAAAATGCGAACAATGAAGAAAAATAAAGATAAATATTGGATCTTCATGAAAAGCAATAGAAATGAAATACTGTGGCATAAATGTGTGTGAAAAAATGTGTTCCAACTTTTATGTGCGAAGACAAAGGTTGTGCTTTCTTAGGAAACAAGAAATGTTTTTAGAGGAAGAGATGTTTTGTTGTTTTCGGTTGTTGGAATTCACAAAATTATGAATCGAATTGCCACATAAGAAATTGGCGTATAGCTACTAGACAGAATATGATAGTCAAATAGTCAAAATCCGGTGATCAATCCGGTGATAGATCAATGCAGCACAATTGTCGGTAGCATACGGATCGTAGTTTTTTCTAGAATAGAATTGAATAGAATAAAGTTATCATATTTGTGTTAATCAACTTCGTGATGTCACAACTACTCTAACTCGCTTTACTAAATCTACGCTGAAACCGGGACTTGAACCACCGACCTCCAGGTTACAAGTCCGCCGCCTTATCGATCAAGCTACTGAGGTCGGTATTGAATAGAATAGAATATACCTTGTTTATACTGCCGAGGTAAGACTGAGAAGTCCCTTTACTCCAGCTTTCTAGTAAACAACATAGTTTTCAATATGTCTGCGCATGCGTACACAATTATACATGTTCGGATCGGAGCTTTCGGGCTTCGTTAATGTGCGCTGTAATCAAACAACTACGCTCCGGACAAGTGTGCGCTTACCTTAAGAAGCTTATTGTTTTTAAAGTTGCTGGTAAGTATTCGAAAGTGGTGTGTATGACCATATATATTGACATGCACCACTATCTCTATATATAAAACAGAAAAAAGGACTACCTACCTACCTACCTACCTACCTATGTTTGTTTGTTTGTCCGGAGTTGTTTAGCCAAAACGGTAAGAGATAGCGAAAAATGTCTCAGAATTGACCCCCCCAAAACCATTATCGCTTTGTCCAGAAAAATTATAAAAAGTTGAAAAAGGCATTGCTGTCCAGCAGTACGGCCATGCCTTAGTAAATTTGAAATTTAGTCCCGTTGCAAAGCACGGGCAAACGGCTAGTAATCTAATAAAAGATAGATAGGTAGATAGATAGAAGTATTCGAAAGTATTTATCTGGTTTTAAATTTCCAAGAAGTTTCAACCTGACTAATCTGCCATATCCTAGTTTTTTTTTTTTTTTTTTGGTACACCTACTAAAACTAGCATAGGTGTTGTATTTATGAACCAAATGTTATAGAATCCCAGAATCAAATTTAATATTTAATTCAACAAGGGTTGTACTGAAAAGTAAATTTGTACAAATTCTGCCTTAATAGCATATTGGCCCCGAATTCAGGTCCCAGACGATGTACGGCAATGCCTCATTGTGTAGAGTAGGGTTAGGAGTAATAAATATTAGGCCATGCCTCCGGCCGGAACTTGTTGCAGCCGTATCGGGTTTAGGTATAAGTCTATTACTACCTCAGCAATATATTTTTTTTCTTTTTTTTTTCTTAATTTATTTATTTATTTAGTAACAGGATAACATATACAAATGTATTTTTCCTAAGCTAAAGCTTCTGAGAAGCTTAGGGATGACATAGTGATGAAATATATCACTATGTCATCCCTAACCTATTTCTATTTGAAAGATTGGCAACAGAAAAACGACAAGAGTATGCGCATAATAATTACTACGTCTATTATAGTAACTCTACCTAATACTTTAGTAGATCGATAGACAAGACTCGTGCCAGCTGAAGGTCGGTGGTTCGAGTCCCAAGTACGTTAAATTTTCGCACATATCTCACCTTGTAATACAATGATGTGTTGTAGAACTTCTCACTTTTTTGATTTGACAGACATTTTTTTAATCCAACCTCTCCCCCGGGAGAGCATTGCGCTATCCCTCACCACCACACATAGAACAGAAAAATGTTTGTTTCTGTAAATTGTTTTTCCTTTCCACACTAGAGAAATGAAATAATCAAAAAATGAAAGTTCGTCAAATTATTGCCACTCGGGAGGGGGTATTTATCGCCTTTTCCCAGGAACATATCGTTGATATCGTATACCTTTGAGTAAGAGGTGGGGTTATGAGTATGAGAAAGAGAGGAGGAGGAGGAGAAGGAGAAGGAGAAGGAGGAGGAGGAGGAGGAGAAGGAGGAGGAGGAGGAGGAGGAGAAGGAGGAGGAAAAGGAGGAAGAGGAAGATAAGGAAGAGGAGGAAAAGCAGGAGGAGAAGGAGAGGAAAGAGGAGAAGGGAAAAGAGGAGGAGGGAAAGAGGAGGAGAATAAAGAGGAGAAGGAGGAGGAGGAGAAGGAGAAGGAAGAGGAAGAGGAGGAGAAGGAGAAGGAAGAGGAGGAGGAGGAGGAAGAGAAGGAAAGGAAAAGGGAGGTGAGATTTTCACAACATATCACTTTTCTTCTCCGACGAAACATAAATCAGCCTCCCTGGAGTAATGCTGCCCATAACTGTCATCGATGTGGTTTTCCTCCACCGGCATGGACGAAATATGTCGGGTGTCGGGAATTCTCACAGGTTTCGACGTTCAACAAGAGGATCACGCGTAAAATTTTGATGCGCATCAGTGGTCGAGTGGTTTGAGCGGTAGTCAGGAAATGTAGCTATCGTGGGGATTTGTGTGTTTGGATGTTTCTCGTATGTTTGTGCAAGGAAGTTTTGCTATTAATTTGATTTAAGAGATGGTTCAGGAACGATTTTAGACATGTGATTCAAAGTTATCATATTTGTGTTAATCACTTTCGTGACGTCACAGCTACTCAAACTCGCTTTGCTAAATTTACGCTAAAACAGGGAGTTGAACCACCGTCCTCCAGGTTACAAGTCCGCCGCCTTATCGATCAAGCAACTGAGGTCCGTGGAAATTTTTTTGATAATTTAATACAGCTAACTGATCTCTCAGTAGCTCGATCCAGAAAGCGGTGGATTTATTACCTGGAGGTCAGTGGTTCAAGTCCCAAAAGTGAGTAGCACAATTTTTTTAAACTTTTTTTTAGAACTTAATTTATTTTTCAACTTCGTAACAGACCTTGTATTAACATGGATGGATCTGAGGCTTTATCGTTGAAGTGCTTTGAGAAAAATGTGACAAAAAATAACTAGGGCCAGAAAAAAAGAAGCTAAAAAGTGGTATAAAGTTCGTAAACTTATATTACTGATATGTTGAATGTTTTATACCCACTGAATCTGTTTCACATAAATATCTCAAAGTATGTAGTTAGATATGTTTACAATAGGTGGGAAAATAACTTAATAAATTTCTCAATTTATGATTGTTGTCTATTGTCAGAACTTTATGAGAGATTGAAAGAAAATAAGAACTTTATGAGAGTTTGAAACAGAAACTCTCTCGTCCTAATTATCTCCAGATCGAAGTCTCAGATAAGATCCTGGTGACTCATATAGCGGTCGACGGTCCATAAACTTGTATAGGTTATGGCGACCTGAGATTATGTTAATAGAAAACTAATACAGTTTTTAGTTTATAATTGACTAGTATTCGCTTTGAAATTATAGGCATCGAAAGTAGTCACCGTGTCTATGAAAATGATTAAGAAAAAAAAGTAGACTGGCTCATAAACCTCAGTAGCTGATCAATTAGGCGGTGACTTGTAGCCGGATGTAGGGGGTTCGAGTCCCAAGTTAAAGCAAAAAGTGAAGCTAGATTGAGTAATTGTGATATTACACAAATATTATAACTTTTTTTTAAAGATGAGTTTTTCACAGCCTTTTTTATTTCGGAGCCATGAAACAGGAGCTTCAGTAGATGCTTGTGGTCTGTGTTGTAGCCTGCCCATCCCGTAGTATGCCTCCCCTCTGATAGGCGAGAAGTGACACAATACTTCCCATTTCGGTGCTGGGTCAACACGAGCGCACTGGAAGGTATCCCTTACAAACAACTGTAACCAAATTTTGAATACAAATTTTTGTCGGCGCGGGGGTTCGAACCCTGGACCTTCTGTGTGGCAAGCGAGTGCTTAACCACTGAGCTATTCGTGCGCTCAACTTCACTCTATTTGGGGAGCGGCTGTTGTTTTTGGCTTATCCGATTGAGCTACCCCTGTACACTATTGGCAATAGAAAGTAAAAAAAAATACTATCAAAATGAGAATTCTAATGCATACACGTCCCAAGGTTGGTATGCAAATTTGAATTGTACTCTAGGTATAGGTACTTATCTGCGAATTCTCTCACTGCATTGGGTAGAGGCATTCACAAAACAAAAAACATTGAAAATGCTTTAGTGAAATTAACTTTTTTATCTTTGAAAAGGGTGAAATATACAAACATGTCGGTCTCTTTTTTATAGTAGAAATTAATATTCTCTTAATTGCATGTATTAAACAGTGACCCTCTCAATAGGAAAAAAAGTATAAAACGGACTTTAATTTACAAATAATTGAAAAAAAAATCTCATAAATGTACATGCAAATTCTACAGACTTAATCTTCATTTAATATTTTGTGATATGAATAAACGCTTGATTAAAATGGACATTTCGAATTATTAAGTTCGTATTTTTTGTCCTTTTTTAAATTATTTGTTTGATATTAATTTGTTCGTGTCTCGTTTTTGTATTCTGTTTCAGGCGAATGTCATTTCAGACTGTATTGTGTTATGATTGATGAGAGCGAATTATTCGCCAAGTCAAATAGTGCTGACAGACCAACACATTTCGTATCAAGTCTAACAGAAAGACTGTTTATTTAGTGTCCAAAATAGTGGTCTGACCGATTTAGGGACATAGTATCGAATTTAATCTATAGGGACATATCGTATGTGTCCTAAATACTTTGTTTGTCCATACATCTGGTACAAGTTCTCTTTTTTTGCATTTAGACTCATTTCACTTAAATGTGTTTAAAAATATCTGAAAATAGAATGGTTTCTTAAGCTGATAATGTTAATTAAGCCAAACCTGGATATAAGAGGAACCCGTATATGATAGAACAATTTTCAGGTCAATTATGAAAATGCCTGGGAGTCCTTTAATCCCCAATTAATCAGTTGAAGTCCTAATGTCCCGATTAACTTTCCTATATATTGGGAGAACGAATGAAGACAAAGACGTTCATTTCACTAACTGGAAATTGCAACAACTAGAAAAATTTAGCTCCCATAGATCACCAACCCAGAATTTTAAAATAAGAAATCTACATCCAGAGAAGTCATAACGACCACCCAACAGAGGTTCATAATAATAATAAATAGTTATTATTCATACCGACCTCAGTAGCTTGATCGATAAGGCGGTGGACTTGTAACCAGGAGGTCGGTAGTTCAAGTCCCGGTTCAGCGTAGACTTAGTACAGCGAGCTTGGGTAGTTGTGATATAAAAAAATCTGGTGTAAACATCACACGACTTTCCTTATCTCCCAAAAAGGAGTCGAATTCCGCCACTGGTGACTGAACGGTAACAGATAACTAAAAATCAATGCCAAACTCGTGATCAGCACTTCAAAATCATTTAATTTGATATGTCACAACCCCCATCTAGGATGAATAATAAAAAAGTTAGTCCAACGGGTCCCCCTACAATACCGGTAAATTGGGGCCGGTTTCCAAAAAGTTAAAGATATCAAAAAAATGATCAGAGTGAACCCCTATTATTTTTTTAATCTGAGAAAATGTTGTTCTCTAACTTTTTTTGTATCTTTAACCAATTCAAAGAAGCGGTGCTTGCGGCCAATATTTGCGGCCCTGCGGCCGCAGAATGCGGCCGATTTCAACCAAAAGTTTCATGGTTCGTCTGGTGTATAAAATTAATTACCATACCAAATTTCAAGTCTCTAGCTCTTACCGTTCTTGAGATATCCTGTTCACACACAGACACACACACACACACAGACAGACGCACGGACCAATGGCTGAAAACCACTTTTTTGGTATCCTGAGGCTATGATTCGTCCAGAAATGTGAAAAGCTGGGTAGGTCAAATTTTCGACGAATACAATACTTTCCTTATTATAGGATAAGGAAAGTAAAAAAGTGATTAACACAAATATGATAACTTTTTTTTTTTTTTTTTTTGGCATTGGTTGGCAAGGCCATTCCATACAGCCATAATATGATAACTTAACTTGGTTATTATTCATCATATTTGTGTTAATCAGAATAACAATTAGTGAAACTGGCATTACTAAATATTTTGCATAACCACCGAACTCCGCCGAATTCTGAAAATACGAGTCCGCCGCCTTTTCGATGGAGCAACTGATTCTGGTATAGTTTGACCCTACCAATAATAAATTAAATAAATAGAATACTATACGATTTACATTTTAAATTTTAAGGTCAAGTCGAAAACTATGAACTATTCAATGGAGAAATAATTCACCTATGAATCATGTGAAAATTCCAAGTGTCACGCCACACTTCGCCAGCACCTATGCTGTTGACCTTAGCAATGATGAAACTCTGCAAGGTGCCCCGAAATTCTTTGATGTAAACATGAGGTTTACAAAGTCATTTGTTTGATTAATGTAATAAATACCTACGAATTACCGACCTATAGCTTGACTGACGGAGGGTGTGGCGGTGGATTCAAAACTTGGAAGTTGGTGGTTCGAAATCCAAACATGGTCACAATTTTTTGGCAATATATCTCTTCCTCATCTTTCACTTTGCCCTTTCCCTCCTTTTTTGAGAACAAAAATAAGTAGCAACCTGTTGCGGCATAATGAACAAAATAATGCGCTACCTCAAAAATTGTGAAGTGCGCTCAACATGAGATTCACCACAAATGATTCATACTTTAACTTTTTAGCTTAACCTAATAATTACGTAATTGCAAGAAAACTGCTGTGAATTGAATTGCAATGAATGGGATCCCTTTGAGGAAAAATAACCGTAGCATTTTACTAAAAGGGTTTCAGTCAGTAAGTCAACCTCTCCGCAATTCATTATGCATACACCCTACATCACTGAGAGGTCAGCGCTGTATTTGAATCAGAATAATTTATAAGTTTAATTCCATTCAGAGCATTTCAGTCTTTCCTAATAAAATAAATCTGTAAATATATCACAGTATAGAAATGATTTTAAAGCTAATACGTCTAATTACCTAATGACATCCCTAATTTGTACATTGCTGTTGAACTCATGAAAAGTTCAACAGGCGGGAAAAGCTTTTTTTTTATTCAAATTCACGAATGTCTTCAATCTGAAGTTCTGTTGCATCGTGTACTTCTACTTATACCGATATGTTTTGCTTTTATTGGGTAAGAACAGAAATGTTAGGATTTAACTGCACTCACTCTCACTTGTAGATGTTAGTCTTAAAAGGCAACTCATCCACTTTACCTTACCTTCATAGCCATTCAAAACCTAGTTAGTTTTTGGCCTCGTCAACAAATTGCCTCCATACTGCTCTATCTTGTGCTTCTTCTGTGGTGGTTCTTAATCTTCTGATATCTTTACGAACTTGATCAAACCGTCTGAGCCTTACTCATCGCTATTAAAGTAATAAATAACAACACTATATTTTTTTTTTGTTGTTAAAATCAACGAATACAAAAATTAATCGACTTCAAAGCGTCGAACCATTGACCTCTTCAACACATGCCAGTACAAGGAGTCGACTTGATCAAATTGAACACACTTTCCTCTCTTCCATCGGAATCCTCATTTCATTATCTCCATTTCAAAAGTATGATGGTAGATATTGTTTAATTTTGTGCCCAAGAAACCTGAGAGGTCTGGGCACTGTATGGAAATATCCACAAAATCAAACATATTGCATCCAATCAAGATATATAGGGTCACATCACCGATCAACGACTGTTTAAAAGGATGAAAGTTGAAGAGCTGTGGGATACAAAAGTGACAAAAAAACAATTTTGCAAAGGAGAAAATTTTTTAGATGGAATTCAATGTAGCTCAATTTTTATGAAGATTTATAATTTCGTATAGTAGTTTGCTGTTGAAAATTGCATAGAAGTCACCAACCACGGATGCAATTGACTAAAGCTAAAAATGTGACCAGAAATAATGTCTGATTAGGTATTTTATTTCAAAAAAATTTTTGTCAACTTAGTTGACATTTTTAATGTTAGCTCTTGTGACATTGATTGTTTTAAAAGTGCAATTTAAAATCGAAATTCTGTTGTATCTACTGATCCCAAAAAGAGGTAGGTCTATGAAAATTCATATGAGAAGAAATATAGTAAGAAAAATTAAGATTGTAATTTTTTTTTTTAAACTGCTAATGGAGTAAATACTCGTAACTTTGTTTTATTTTTACAAAATATAAAAGACTTCCCCCAGGACATCTTCCCGAGGCAGTGTGCTCAGCACTGAGGCAACATTACCTCTCTGAACAGCGAAACTAAGCCGTTGCCTGAAATATTCCCCGGCGCGTCTGTCCTTCGTCTCAAGGACCAAGGTTTTGGATATGCTATTAAACATTTCCAAAGCACTTGGACCAAAAGAGCCAAAGGTTTCGACGGCGAAGGGAATGAAATCATAGAGATTTTGTAGGTCTTTATATTTCAGGCACTTTTTTAGTTCCGCTTGTTTGGCTGTTTCACCTCTACCTCTTAGAGAGTAACTCATATTGCTGTTGGCTAGGGTATCTACGCATGTCGCGTCCCAAACCATTTGCCTCCCCCGTTTCCATGGGACCAATGTCATACCATCCGGTCTTTTGCCGTCTTGTCTGAATAGACCTGATGGCTCAAGAACCGATGGAATATGACAAGATCCCAAGGCACGTTTGAGAGTTTGGTTTAGTTCGTTATGGCGTGAATACCTACCCCCACTTTTGTTACAACTTAACCCATGCTGTCCTGTCTTATCGACTTCCATTCCACAATGGCATGTATGTGCTTGGCATATTTCCGCACCTAATCTTAAGGCTACTGCAACGCGTAAAGAGGTATTGTCCAAGAGACATCCTACATTTGCAATTGGCATTGCTTGTATCCAAGCACCCGATTCCTTAGATCCTAAACCCATAATTCTAGCTTTGTCCCGAGGAGATGCAGTTGAAATTAAATTGTCATATTTTTGTTCAATAAGAGGTGAATCCCAATCTTTCTGAAAGTTTGAATTTGGAGGAGTATCTAAGGTACTAACTTGTTTCCATTTTTCCAAAGAGTTCATCATGACATTGCTTTGACAGAAGGATGGGATGATAAGAGACATCCAGACAGAAACAGAATTCAAAGAAGCCAAGAAGGCGGGTAACGCAATGTCTTCTGTTAGTCGGATGCCTAAACCTCCCATCTTTACTGGCAAAGTTGCTTGTTGCCATGATGAACCTTCTAGTCTCACATTTAAAATATTTTCTAATGATTGTCTAATCATTTCATCAAACTTTTTCAAATTAGACTGTCCAAATTCCCATGTTTTACACGTTCTTAGTAAATATAAAAGTTTTGGTATGCTTAGGCAGTTTTTGAGCAAGTACAGCGCATGATGAGCATGAAGGCTTTCAAGCCTTTTAATGAGAAGCTCTATTTTTTCATTTTTTTGGTCAAAGGATGGAGATATTCCTTCTGGAAAGATTGGGGAACCAAGGAGATTTAAGTTTTCAGGGCTGGGGAATATTATGTCTGGAAATTTGTTTCTAATTGATTCTGTTAGACTTTCGCGCATGCTTGGGCTATCATGTTTAATGAAAATTTCACATTTTTTGGTGTTCAAAGTTAAACCTAGTGAAGCTCCTATATTTGAAATTTTTTCCATGTCCTCCAAAACGTCGTTAAGTGAACCACCCAAGGTGCCATCATCTAGATACCACATATTCAGCGGAGATTTTAAAGATATTATTAGTTTGTGAATATTCACACAGAAAAGTAAACTACCCAAAGGGTCACCTTGTTGAACACCTTGAGCTGATAGAATGGTTTCATTTTGGTAAAGTAAGAAAGAGGGGTGTCTATACATTTGATTGATGAAATTAAAATATTCCGGGAAGAAATCTTTGACTTCATGTAGAAGTTTGTCTCTAAAAATTTCGTTAAAAGCATTTCTAAAATCGAGTTTTAGTAAAACTAAATTATTTCCTTTTTCCAAAAAATATCTAGCAGCATGCACAACTGTCTCTGCTCCATTTGGAGTTCCATAACCTAGCTGTTGAGGTCTTAAAATGTTGCCTAATGGGATCATTAGTCTCTTGCTAACAATTTTTCCTAGCATCCTACGAAAAACGTTGCCAACAGCAATAGGTCTAATATTATTGTCAGGTTTTAACAAAGCTGTAAGGTTAGCCCCATAAATTACCGGGCACACTGATTCAGGAAGATTTCCTCTCATAGCAATGGTGAGTAATTGGGTTAAAGCAGTTAAAAGGTTTTCAACAGCTTGATCATTGGTTCCGTGTAGCATATCTTTCAGGTGCTGTGGTCTGAGGCCATCCAATCCACCTGAAGAACCATTGGGAAAGCTTCGTAATTGTAAGTCAATTAATGATTATTAGTTTCAAACAATATTTGTTCGAAAATATTTCAGTATTTCAAGCACACCCTTTGAAACAGTAAAGGTTTCAAAGGGTGTGTTTGACCTCTCGTCTGACCCTGAACATAATTCAAACCGGGGGAGATTGAAATATGAGAAATGTGTATTGAATATAGTGAATTGCAAAATAGAGTGGACAGAGCAATATTGCAATATTGTAATTTACATAAAATGCAAATATAAACTGCGTGACAGGTGTTGCTTTAATTAAACCAATGATTCTTTTTGGTAACTTTGTAATGAATGAGTTGCAACGGGGGTCTTGTAACTTTGCATCTAACTCTTTGTAAAACAATGAGTACAATTAAACTAATGCAGTTGGCAATGTTCAGTGTATTGCTTTCAATTTAGATTTGAAAGTTTAGTAATGTATTCACTGTGTGATAGTGAATGCAATTCTCTGGAAAGGGCATATTGTTGCTAGTCTGGCAAAGGAGTTTTGATTGTTGAGAAAAACGACGAAATGACAGTGGGAATTTGCTTAAATATCTTAAATATTCAACAAATTCAAAGTAAAATAATATATACCTTGTTATTGGAAGTATTTTTCTTATACTACTATAATCAAAAACGACAGAGGCCCTATGATGGTAACATTAGTACATCAACATTTTGATCACAGATTTTCAGCATACCAATTTAAAGCATTCAAAAAGCATGACTTGTGTCTGACCAAACGGGTGTTGGCTCGTTAGTATGGATATTTTTCACATTAAATTTTAAGCAAACCTTTAAAATCTAAATTTTGTTTAGCTTATAAATTTTAATTTCAGTACTCCAGGAGTATTTGTAATTCTCATCAATTTTTTATCAAAGCAATATTATTTGTGCAGTTTTCGAATTTCAAATAGCCGGCCATAAAAAGTGAAATTTGCAATTTTATTTGCGTCCCCGAGAAAGAATATTCCCCGTTCTTCCTCTCCGTCAATTTTTTGCAACGTTCCGCTCGTCCAGATACAATTATGATTGCAAACATAATTACATTGCCAATCAATAATGTTGCTTTCGGATGGGTTTTCAATAGAAATCAAAAGGTTTCGCAAGTCTCCCGGGAATGCCACTCTGCTTTCACTATTGGAAAGTTTCGAATTATCATTGCCCTTCCCCCGTTGTAAATGAAAGTAATTTATTGCAATATTATTATTGGCATATCTACTCCTCGTAGAGGCATATTATACGCTTTGAAATTTGAGAAATCACTCCAATCTAGAACAGGGACGCCGCTGGTGGAACTTAAGTACATTATCGAAAAACATATCAACTCTTCTGTGTCCAACACAAGTGCAAGCTTTAATAGGGGTTGCATGTGGATTGCAGAAAATAATAGCCGAAGGTGCTATTACTATCCATTACGTTGCTATTGCTATAAGTATTCCGTATTATCCTATTAAGGCATTATGCCATTACTATAGGTATTATCTCATTACCGTTCATCCTTTACGATCTCATGATTGCCTAGAAACTAGATTATGGATATGAACGACAGGGTATCAATGAAAATTGCGAAGTGCCTATGTAAGACTTTAAATTTACTTTGAAGTGGTCTGTTAAATTTTGTTTGTAGCGATTTTCATACATAAGACTGTCATATAAATACAATTAGCGATGATAATCGTGAACAAAATAATCTGTCAAAGATAAAACTCTTGTTGAAGTTTATAGAGTAGTTAGTACCCGTTCCATTTCAACCGTATTTAACAATAAATCAGTGTAATCTGAATAAACAGAGAAATGAGAAGTTCTACTAGATCTAAATACCTACTTAGTTTGATTAACTTCGACATTATCTCCTCGACATAACCCAAACACTACTGAAGACTAAAAAACAGAGGACAGCAATATATTACATTCCCATCGACACCGGATAACTGTGAACATCTTGAAAATTATTGAGTTAACACAGGCAAATGTCAGCGGTTTTCAGGCAAAATAGGTTATATATTATGCTGCCTATGGATATTGTCGTATATCTCTCTGATAAAGCTCGTAATGTTACATTAAGTGAATATTCTTGTAAATTTTAGACCCCGTCCTTCATCCTGAAGCTTCCCAATATTGGAAATGCTTACTTGCATTTCAGTGGTTTGGGATAGTATGTCTCGGAAGTTAATGTACCTGATTGTAACCATCCACATGAAATTCACTGGGTTTGTCGGTAATATTAACATGAAAGTGCAAAGTTTAGGCAGTATCGAAGGTTTTTGTTCAAACGAATACATCTAGCAACGTTGGCATGTTGGCAATTCTACACGAATTGAAAACTCTGGCCATTTGGTCAACACGGAGGAAATAATACCTTGGCAACAGCAGTGTCATAACTTGTATTTTACCTTCTATACATAATATAAATATAGTGTGAATAGTGTCACTCATATCATGGATGGTTAATTTAGGTTTTGTTTTTGAGTTTAACGTCCCTTTCAACTGCTATGAGACGCAGGTTTTAATCTCCATTGAATGAAAACTTACCAAACAGCTGCCCAAATTAACATCACTCAGCCTGGGTGAGGCCAGGAAAAGCCAGTTTATAATTCAATCAGTCAATATAAACAGAGAAGTGAGAATTTACATAAAGGAGAAGCCTCAAAATTTTTGGCACTCCGTACGTTGTATGTGAACGTCCACTGCCCAGTCTCAACGCTTTCTTTCTGCATTAATCCAGGCCAGGACGTTTGGCCGAATTTCAGTCTGAGAGTTACCACTTGCTCGAGTGGAAATACAGATAATCCTGGCAATACGGGGAATTAGATTTAAGTGTATGAAACAAGATTAAGGGACTTTAACATGAGACGACTTACGACAGCAAGGGTCCCATGGAAAGTTCAAGTTATCATGGTGGGAAGATTTTATGATAGTGTGCTATTCTGATATCGTTAGGGCTATGCTAGTTTTTATGATAGTGTGCTATTCTGATATCGTTAGGGCTATGCTAGTTTTTATGATAGTGTGCTATTCTGATATCGTTAGGGCTATGCTAGTTTTTATGATAGTGTACTATTCTGATATCGTTAGGGCTATGCTAGTTTTTATGATAGTGTGCTATTCTGGTATCGTTAGAGCTATGCTAGTTTAAAGGGCCAACCGTAATAGCAACTTTAGGTATTATGGTCTGATAAGGGATAATGTATTTTCTTCTTCTACTTTTCCCAAACCTACTTGGGGTTGCCATTGGTTAACCTTGTTCCTCATGGTTGAGGTTGTTTGGTTCTGGCACTGCTACTTCCACTTTTTAATGCTAGATTAATAATTATAACAAAAACATCACTTTATTTATACTACCCGATTAGGAACTTTGAGTCCCATTCTTCCAGTCGTGCCCAATACAAAAAAAATTCGGTGGTCAAAATCAAAATGATAAGATCTTGTCTTGTTCCGGTTGGGTTTTGAACTCAGAACAGGGTAACATTTTTTTTCATTCGTGTCGGTCGCGTTTTTCTTTGCTCTGTTTATTTATTAATTTCTATCAGTTTTTGGTCGAATTGTGATGTAATTTTTTGCATAGACCTATTATTTCTCACGGACTACAAGTATGTGAAGTCAAAACTTAGAAAACATGTGTAATTAGTGAAATATTATCGCTTTTTAGTGTGTGTGTATATACTCATATAGACAGTAATTCAGTATTACATAGATACACAATCCCTATTTCACTCAATTTTCCTTTCTAGCCAGTTACTTTATCCTAATTTTCTGATGTAAATCGTTCGTGAATTTATTTATGATAGATATATATCACATAAATATTTATACCTATATCTTTCCTACACGATGGAGAATGATAAGAAGGATGATGAAAGTTCAAGTCACACCCGTGAGAGTGCAGAACAAGTAGTATCGAATTCAAATGCTGCTGACAGTATTATTCATTCAAATGATGATGTAATTATTAAAACTTCTCACTTTCATTCACAAAGTGATATTTTTTCTAACAATTCTCAAAATTTTCTTAATTACGAGAATCTTGACTCAACATCTAATATACCGACATCATCTGCAGAAAATGCAATTAATCAAAACTTTTATCCTCAACCAAATGGTAGTACCCCTATTATGTCCAGTGGAGTCAGTAGCTATCCTGTGAGCACTTATCAATTAAATCACCCACCTGTATATGGTGCTCAATCTTTCTACCAACCTGCTGCTCATGATACTACTTATCATTATATCCCTCATAGACCGGTTAATCATAACGGACCACCTCAAATGTCTTATAATAATTATTACAATCTTAACTCTTCTCATCTCAATAGACATAATAATAACCAGTCACCTCCAAAATCAATCAATACCAGTGGTGGTTCCTATATGCATCCCCCTCTTAGCAGTGGCGACTACATAGCTACCAGTGGTGTTTATCCTGTACTACCTCATCCTAGCAGTGGCGGCTACATACCTACCGGTGGTGGTCATCCTGTAGTACCTCCTCCTAGCAGTAGCGGCTACATACCTACCGGTGGTGGTCATCCTGTAGTACCTCCTCCTAGCAGTGGCGGCTACATACCTACTGGTGGTGGTCATCCTGTAGTACCTCCTCCTAGCAGTTTCGGCCACATACCTACCAGTGGTGGTCATCCTATGCTACCTCCTCCCGCTACCAATGGCTCCTACACAGCTACCAGTGGCAGTCCTTCTGTGAGCCATTTATCCTCGGCAGTCAGTGGCGGCCACACGGCTACCAGTGGTGGTCATCCTCTACTATATCCTTCAACTATCAATGTTTCTTACACAAATTCCAGTGGTGATCCTCCTCTGAGTCCTATTACCTCGGCAGCCAGTAGCGGCCACACGACTACCAGTGACGATCATCCTCTACTACTTCCTCCAGCTATCAATGTCTCCCACACTGCTACCAGTGACGGTCCTCTTGTGAGTCCTGTTACCTCACCCGTCAGTGGCGGCCACACGGCTACCAGTGACGGTCATCCCCTCCTACCTCCTCCAGCTAACAATGGCTCAAATACAACTACCAGTGGCGGTCCTCCTGTTATCCCGACCGTCAGTAGCGACTACACGTCTGCCACTCGCGGTCATATTGTGAGTCCTGTAACCTCCACAGTCAGTGGCGGCTACATGCCTGGCAGTGATAGTCCTCCTGTTACGTCTTCTCTATCTACTAGTGGCGGCTACACAACTACCAATAGTGATTGTCTTGTAGCTCCTATTAATTCAATATCTCATGTTAATTCTCTCAAATATCCAACTAATACTGTTGCTGGTTTGGCTCCTACTCAACCTATTAATATCAATGGTTTATATTCCCCTAAACTTGTCACTCTTAGTAATTCTCCTATTACAGCTACATCTAGTGCTTCATCTAGTAATCCTACTAATGATTTTTTGGAAATGACTGAAAGCAATTTCCCAAGTCTAAACCATCAAAAAATTTCAAATCCTCAAAATGTAAATCATATAAAATCTCATAGTTCAAATTTAAAACCAAACACTCCTCAATTTAATAATACTTCATATGCTGGAAAAATGAGCACTGAAGTTATTGTTAAAAAAGAACAAGGTATTATACTTCATTCAGGAAATTCTGATATATGTACGAGAATCCCCAATATTCAGTTAATTAAAGCTGTTGGTAACAAAATAGGGCCCAAAAATATTATTTCTGCATCTAGAATTTCTAATGGCCGTTTTTGCATGTTTCTGAAAACGGAGGAGATCGCAAGCTCTTTTGTTTACAATAATCCGCAAATGAAGGTAAACAATCAAAATATCTATGTGCGCCAATATGCTAATTCTGCTGAGAAACTTATAATCTCTAATGTATCTACACCTATTCCCAACTTTATATTGGAGAGTATATTAAAAGCTCATTTACAAGTCGAAATTGTATCTCCAATTCATCATATGAGCTATGGTCTTATAGACAAGGAATATTCTCACTTGACTAACTTCAGACGTTATGTTTTTATCAAATATGACGCTGAAGCAGTCAACATTCCTGAGTCCATTGTCTTTGATTATGACAAACTTTCTTACCAGATTTACCTCACTGTAGAAAGCAACAGATGCAGGATCTGCCCTGATGACTATCACTCAACCAAAAGATGTCCAAAAACAGGATTAAATCTTAGTGAAAGATTAAAACAACCTGTAAAATCTACCGAAGACCAAAACAATGTTGTAAATACTTCAGAATCTCAAGTGACGAAAAATAACTCAAGTATACTTTTCACTGAACCTGAACAAGGAAAAAAAAATAATCTTGTCCATTTTGAATCCACAGATAATACAAACCCGCAGCAAGATTCTAATACAAATATTCAAGAAATGGATACCGAAATGGTGGATAACTCATCTCTTATCAAACGAAAAGTTGAATCTTCTACAAGCGGCGAGGAAAGTTTTGAAATTGTGACCAGAAAGTCCAAAGCGAAAAAGAAAAAGAAGACAAAGGATATTAAAAGTAACGAATTAACACATGAACAAAAACGTTCTCCCCTAAAATTGCAAGACTTCATGGTGGATCAGAAAAAATCCGTACCATCATCTATTAAGTATGATGAATACAAGGAAATAATGATTCCATTGAAATCCATTATTGATAATTTAGCCCAAAATAGTTCAGAACCTTTCAATATAAATACAAGTGACGTTATCAATATTTTGGAGGATTGCAAGCACTCCAGAAAAAAAATGAAAATAGTTGAGGCGTTCAAAGTTGATAAAATAAAACTTACAAACATTTTTACCGAACTTTTGAATACTAACACTATTTCTAATAAATTGAAAAATAGATTAAAAAGTATTCAGTCTTTATTATTAACATCAGACAATACCCAATAATAAGCTTCCACCTGCAGTCTCATAATTATTAAAAAAAACAAATAAATATTCTCATCAAACAGTATTTAATTCTTACCTTTTCAATATTTTCATTTATGGTATTAATTTGTCACTGGAATGTCAAAAGCCTTTTCCAAAGATGTGATGAGGCAAAATTACTGATAAAAAATAAACAAATCGATATTTTATGTCTTCAAGAGACACGTCTTAAAAATACTGACAAAATCAATATAAAACATTACGAAGAAGTTCGCTTTGATTATGATGGAGGTGTGACGACGTGTGGAGGTGTCGCAATATATTTGCGTGATAATATCTATTATGAACCACTTAATATTCAATCACACTTACAAGTTGTTGCTGTTCGTGCGTCCATACCTTATCCAATTTCAATATGCAATATATATTTACCTGACCAACATGTTCTAAAAAATGACATTTTAAAAATACTGGATCAACTTCCCCGCCCATTCCTGTTAGTTGGAGATATGAATGCAAATAACACTCTCTGGAAATCGACGTCTCAAAGGAATAATAATGGTAAAATATTTGAAGAAATCCTATTAAGTGATTCACATATATTACTTAACATTCCAGAAATACCCACTCATTTTAACTTTACTACTAGAACAGAATCTACCATTGATTTAGCTATAGCTGACTCAAGATTAGCTAACAAAATATCGTGGTCAGCTGACTCAGAACTTCATGGTAGTGATCATTACCCAATTTTCTTGAAACTAAATTCTTCAAAAGAGAAACATATGCTGAACCCAAAATGGATTTTCCATAAGGCAGATTGGAATAAATATTCAACTAATGTGTCCTTTCAATCAGTAGTTGAACAACTTGATTTACTATCAATTGATCAAATAATTGAAAATATGAATAATGAGATTTTACATGCCGCCCAACTTTCGATTCCTAAGTCACATCCACCAAAAAATCCTGTATTTATTGTTCCTTGGTGGAATAAATCCTGTAAGGATGCGCTGAAAGAAAGAAAACTTGCTTTTAAGAAATACAAACTTAACCCTACAATGGATAACTGGATTTTATTTAAAAAGTCTAGAGCATTAGTAAAGAAAACTGTCAGAAACTCAAAATCTATTTCTTGGGTGAGGTTTATCACTTCAATAAATTCTTCAACCCCTTCATCTATAGTTTATGATAAAATAAAAGCCATTCAAGGAGGACTCTCTCCACGGAATGTAATCAAGTGCTTGAAAACTACTGATGATAAGTTACTGACAGATTTGCCTGAAATATCAGAGGAAATAGCTAATCATTATGAACAAACTATAAATTCATCTTCCTCTGTACTTCCTAATTTCTCTCAATACAAAGCAGACCAAGAAAATATTAAGTTAGATTTTTCTTCTATCAATACAGAAAATTATAATAAACCTTTGACCTTTATTGAACTTGAAACTGAAATAAAAAGTCTAAAGGAAAATTCGTCACCTGGTCCTGACCTAATTCATAATAGAATGATTAGAAACCTACCTCAACAAGGTAGAGAAAATCTTCTGCTTATTTTTAACAAAATATGGAACAATAATGAGTTCCCCAAGCAGTGGCGTGTGGCTGAAATAGTGCCAATCCCTAAACCTGGGAAGCCAAGTGATCAGGCAAAAAATTTAAGACCTATATCTCTAACATCAACTATTTGTAAGCTATTTGAAAAAATAATAACAAAAAGAATAAATTGGTTTCTTGACAATTTTGATTGCATTGTGCCTGAACAATCAGGAGGCAGGAAAAATCACTCAACAAATGATCAACTAATTCGCCTACAAAATGAAATTCTTACAGCCTTTGCAAAAAATGAATACGTCATTTGCATTGCTTTTGACTTGGAACTCGCGTACGATAGAGTGTGGCGATACGGAGTTCTAAAACAATTTCATGAATGGGGCATGAAAGGAAATTTAGCTTATTTCATTCAGAACTACCTGAGTGAACGACACTTCTATGTTAAATTAAATGGACGTTACAAATCATCACTTAAACCCCTGAATAACTCAATACCGCAAGGTGGGGTGATCAGCAATAAACTATTCATAGCTGCCATTAACCAACTTAAGAACTTTGTAGACCCCCGTATACAGTGTGGATTATTTGTTGACGACTTCGTTATTTACCTAAGACATAAAAATCTAGATTACATACATCATCAGCTGCAAGAAACTGTCACTAATCTTGAACTATTTACTGATAAAACCGGTCAAAAATTCTCAGCTGATAAAACGAAAGCTGTTATATTTACAAGGAAAAGAAAACTTGTTCAGATCCCCGAGTTTAAATACAAAAACTCAGTTATTAAGTATTATAATAATGTGAAATATCTGGGCATGGTATTTGACTCAAAGCTTAAATGGGATGTACATTTAAAAGATCTTAAAACTAAATGTATTAAAAAATTAAATATTTTAAAAATTGTCTCAAAACAACATTGGGGGGCAGACAGAAAAACTTTGATCACCCTGTATAGATCATTAATTAGATCTAAGCTTGACTATGGAAGCATAATATCCAATTCTGCCCGGGATAAAACGCTGCAGATCCTAAATCCCGTTCATAACCAAGGAATCAGAATAGCTACAGGTGCCTTCTGTACTTCCCCTGTTCAATCATTATATGTTGAAGCTAATGAGCCATCTTTAGAAAAACGCAGAAAAATTCTTACCTATAAATATGTTCTGAAAGCACTAAGTTCCACCACTCACCCATGTCATTCAAATTTTGCTAGACCTATATACTTAGATTTAGTGAGAGATAAAAATATTAAATCGGTCCCTATTATATACGAAAACCTGAAAAACGAATTTCAACTTCAAGATTTGAATCCAGAAAAATTCATTAATAATAACTTTCCACCCTGGACCAACCTCACTATAAATCTTGATCATCTGAATATTCTATCAAGATTCATAAAGAAAGAAACTCCAGCAAATCAACTGAAAACGATTTTTCTAGAAATACTATCTAATTATTATGAAGACCATTTAAAAATTTTCACAGATGGATCTCTCTCTGATGAAGGTTCCTCTTGTGCTTTCATTATTCCAACACTCAGCATTAGGAGAGGATTCAAAATGCATCCAATATCATCAATTTTCTCGTGTGAACTAATGGCCATTTATAAAAGCTTAGAATACATATATACATTATCGAACATAACCAGTAACTCTAAGATTCTAATACTAACTGACTGTAAAAGTGCTATACAAGCGATAGCATCATTTAATAACAAAACAAAGCATCAAGTCATTTCCTTGATTTGGAATATGTTATTATCTCTTAAATCCAATATCAATATTCAAGTTGACTTTCTCTGGTGTCCTGGACACACAGGAATATCTGGTAATGAGGCGGTAGATCTCTTGGCGAAACAAACAGTTAGTGATGAATCTGCCCCCCGCCTCACTCTATTACAGATAATAGACCTTGAAATGTTCTTATCACGCCAAATTAAAATTAAATGGAACCTAGAATGGACACAAAACCGTGATAATAAGTTATACCAAATAAAACAAAAAATTGAGGATTGGAAAACATCATTTAATAAAAAAAGAACACTTGAGACGGCACTAACAAGACTCAGAATTGGTCATACCAATTTAACTCATGTTCATCTTATGAAAAAAGAAGATCCACCCCTTTGTGAATGTGGACAACAAATGACAATACAGCATATTATAATTTCCTGTCCCAAATTAGAACCTTTAAGAAAAAGAGTGTTTGGTCACACCCCCATTCACCTATCAGAAGTCCTCAAGGACTCTGACGAAAAGATAAAAAACACATTGAAATTTTTTCAATTTTCAAAACTATTAAAATTACTATAACTATTACAAAAATAACCTCTTAAAAAAAAATACAAAAATGGCTAGGCATTTATGCTGCTCGGTGTATTTTTCATTGTAGGATGTATTTCTTGTATGTACTGTAATGTTTTTTGAAAATAAATAAAATAAAATAAGGGTAACATTTTCTCCAACAGAATTCTCCTACAGGATAACTTTTTCATATCAAAGACGAGAATATTTAATTCTCCTTCCATAAAGTATATTTTCTCGACCTTCTTTTACATAGATCAAAACACCAATGATTCAGACGATAAAGTAGGAACATAAAATTAGAAACCAATAATTTTACTAGTTCTTATTACAACTGTTTATTTTACAATAAAATAAAGATTAAAATTCAAATTTGTATTACGAGCTTGGCTTTCGAAAAATTATTTACTGCATCAGTTATAGACTCATGTGCATATAAAATTATTATGAGGAATTAATAAATAATACGAGAGAGAATGGGTATGTCTGGATTGTCTGGTAAACCTATACACAGTAATAATTTGAAATTATTACAAATCCTCTTCAAAAGGTAGGCTATCAAAAGTGAAGAAGGTATCGTCATAAAAGAAACATTAAAAGAACAATAAATTTAAAATCATATTTATTTTAATGGTTGGAAATGTAAATATCAATAATTCGATTCAACTCTGGCTAAAGATAAAACCGTCGAAATCTCTCACGCTTCCTGAAGTATCAAGTTTACTGCGCTTTCGAAAGTAATATAATCACGAGATGATAAGTGATTGATGGAAGTTGTGAAAGGATAAATATTTTTTTTTTTTTTTTTAAATTTTATAAAAACTTACGGGAACTACCCATTTATACAAGTTTTCCCTACTTAACACTACAATCTTAATATAATAAGAAATATCCTACCTTGAAAAAAAAAATGAAAATTGAAAAAAAAACTCCTAATAAAAATAAAAACTTTGCTAATAATGCTCTAGTCTCTCAGTGGAACATGTGATAGTTTGAGAAGTTTATCTCTCAAAGAGTTAACTGATTCTTCATAGATGTTCAAATTATAGGGTGGATTAGATATAATATTCCATAAACGTATACACCTATTGATAGGATGGTTCCGAGAAATATTGGTCCTACAAAAATTTGTCACAAATGGATTTTTATTGCGAGTATTTTTGACATTATCGCGAGTTTTAATTTGCGATTGAAGCTCAGGACAGTTTAGTTGGTTGTTAATAACTTTTAAAAGGAAAATCGCATCACAAACATCTCGCCTGTGTTCTAATGTTTGAAGGTTGAACTGATTCATTAATTCTTTGTAATTAATATTATTAGTGTTATTATTCATTTTGTAGGCCAATACTCTCAAAAACCTCCTTTGAACCCTCTCAATGTAGTCAACATGGCAACCATAACTTGGGGACCAGATAGTGGAGCAGTACTCCAGAGAAGACCTGATTAAAGAACAAAATAACGTTTTGAGAGTAAGAGGAGACTCAAAACCTCTGGAGTATCTGTTAATGAACCCAAGTGTTTTGAATGCCTTGCCAACTATTACTTGATAGTGGTTGTTAAATTTGAGATCTGGAGTCAAGGTAACTCCGAGGTCTTTGACCTCGGAGTTACCTTGATATTATTGAAGTAAAATAAGCAGAGTATACAGGCATGATGAAATACAGGTGGCTTTTTGGCTAAAGGCTTTTTATAGGTAGCTAGTTTTTAAAGGTAGTCATGTCGAAAAGTCTGGGATTCAGACAAGGACTACTTGGTATTTATGACTGTCTATCCTAACTTTACTGAAACCCGTCTTCCCATCAATTCTAAAACAAACTTTGAGGGACAGTCAAAAATAATGCAACAACAAAGTTATGTGTTACATTTTTTAAAGTCAATGCACTGTTTCTCTAAACGTATGTGGGTGACTCATTGGTGTTACTTTCTTGACTTTCCGTGTCCATGTATTAGTCTCAATTCCTGTTGTGAGTGTTGTACTCATACGTTTTAGCTTTATCCTTCTTGTGTTTCAAACTCTTTTCAATCCTTCCCTTTCAACTTCATCTCCCTTAATCCTTTTTACTTTTCTTATACTATTGAAAAAGGAAGTATAAAATTAATTTTATTATATCAAAACGTAAATAAGAAAACATAAAAACCATCTTACAAGAGTAATAAAATCTATTAGAAATAAACCAACAATGAGTAATCCACAGTAATTTTACGATAATGGCGATGTCACATGGTAATATTGATGGTTCTTTTATTATGCTGATTACAGATCATGAGAGAATAAGTAATTTTTATCTGAACCCTTGATGTGGATCATGGTTATGTTCACAGGTTTGAAAATTCGAATTAAAATATTGATATTGAGGATCAAAATAAAAGATCGATATGGAACCAGCAGGTTAACATTTGTATAGATCATCAGTCAGTTGAAAGCACGAGAATGAGAAAGAAGTTCTACTAGTAATTAGATGTAAATCTACCTAGTACAACTTCCAATTTTCTGCTTTTGACAAACTGATAAGTCTGATCATATAACTGGTAGGTAACATCTAAAAACTTAATGATAAAAATTAAATCTAGAAACTAAAAACCTTGTTGACAACCTTTCTGAGCAAAGGTTTCCCTTGTAGATTAAAAAAGTTGGACCAGAGAGAAATATTAAAAATATCAAAGAAACCATACAGATAATTATGAAATATAATAGACAAGTTCAAAACCACTTATAAAATAACTATTCTAGAAAGACGCTGCCCTCGGAAATCAAAATGAAAAATCAAGCTCAAGCAGGTATGATTATTATTGATAATCTAATACTATAAAATCTAAATAAATTTCAAAATGATTTCATCCCATACGAGTTATTCAAAAATGTCCAATAATTCTCATTAAAACTGTCTTCGAATTATATTTTTACCTCATTTAATTCTGATTATTATTAATGATAACAGAAAAACATTTTATATTGTTTAAACATAATTTCTCGTCTATATCTCTGCTGTCATGAAAATCATTTACCTAATTAAATCCTTATAGAAAACAACGAATAAACAAACATTGGATTAGTAATTTGAATAAAAACGATCAAAATCTCAATTTTTTTTATTAATTTTTTCTGTGAGTTTTGAACGATTTAAAAAAAAAAATCATTGCTTTGTTTCTGAATAAAATATTCAAATATTTTAGTTTCTAAAATCTTCTCAATTTACCTATCATCAATCAAACCTGATCAGATGACAATAGTATTATCATTTATATTCTTCTGACTCTCATATCCAGACTTTTTTTATCTACTTATCCATCAAGATCATTTACCCCTTTATTGATGGAACCTCTATTGTTGGTTTTCGACTTTCTCACATAATGTAATTAAACTCATTAGGGTATTATTTGTGTTGTTTTTAATATTGAAAAATATTTACTTCTTGAGAATGGGTTCTGAGTTGTGAGCAGGTATCTGTTTTTTATCACTTTTTGAGAGCGCTGACTTGTTCATAGTACTATCTTTTTCACCGACCTCAGTTCCTCGATTGTTAGCGGACACCTAACTTTGAAGTATAGGGTTTTGCAAACATTGCGAGAATTTTATTCTGTGTGAGTGTATCTTACTAGAAGGATGCTTAACATCGCCAACACCCCGTCTAGTTCATTATGATGATAACCTGCTACCTTTTCCTTCCGAGCCTCCGAGGCGTAACGGCTGTGACTAGATCATGAGTTCGATTCTCGGTTGGAGCAGACTTTTCACACAGGCTGTTTCCGGGCCTACACTGGCTGGTGAAGTTCATGTGGTTAGCTGGTACGATTCCCAGCGAATGGAGGGTAAAACATTCATGAGTTTACAATTGGAAATAAATTTCGGCCATCTCAAGCAGATGATCATGGCTTCCTGACTTGACATGAAAGTCAATATATAGCACTCTAAGTAAAGTGAAAGAACAGCACAATATACCCAGCCCAAATTGAAATCTGTACCTACTCTGTTCAAACCTAGAACAATAAAATTGCAAATGGAAATGGGTTTCTTGATGTAGAATATCATTTTCAACGATTTAGCTGATCCCTAAGATGCTTTCAATAAGGAGGGATAGAAACCCAAACGCATAGAGAAACATGATCATAACCTATTAAAAATATCCAAACCACCTCACACCACCTGAAAAAAAATCCTACCCTCAAAAAACCTCCTTCGTTCTAAATGATCGCATGACAAATTGTGCCTCACCTGAGGGTGACGATTCACTGTTTTTTTCTCTCTGCATTTTCATTATCTGTTTTGCATATTCTTCATTCAAATTTATTCAAATGAGCAGAGTGTTAATTACTGATTGATTTTCTCGCCTGCCCAGCACCTCATTCAGTTTTTGACACCTGGGTCTTCTGTTGGTGGCTCCCTGATTCCAATCAGTGACGTAGTAGTGGCGAGGAAGTTTGTAAGTTCTCTCATGTTTATAACATAGATTTTTGTATCTGTTACTGTAGGCATCTGTGCAGCACCTTCAATGGAGTGCTTTTTAAATGCCTAAATATCTATAATCCAGTATTTGAAAGGAAAAAGGGCATTACTTTAATTATAAAATGCTGTCAAAACTTCCATATTGCAGTGAGGGGATCTTGATAAAAAAAAAAAAAAAAAAATGATATCGAATCCGAAATGCAGTTGGGTCTCCATCCAATATACGATCGTTCTATATTTCTTTCAATACCGTGACAATCCGTGGTGTATTCGTTGTTCCTTACTGCTTTGGGTCTCACGGTTCCGAGTTTTAATCCTCAGTTGGGCAAAATTTCAAAAACATTTCTGACACCTTCAAAGTAATTAACTCGCGAGATTGGCATTTCTGGCGCAACTCATGTTGATAGTGTTGATAGAAGTCGCATTATTCCTATCATGACTAGAGAATACATGTGTAAACAAAAAATTACTGTTCCACAAAAATAATCCCAAAAAACTTCTTTCTGAACGATTCGCCACTGGAGTCTTTATTTTTTTCTCACTACTTATTTGCTATGTTTATTATTATTGTTTATATGTAAATTTTTGTCAATTATGATTGAAAATATTAGCTGTCATCCTCCGTTGTAAAGTGAGGATGGTTTATCGTATTATATAGACCTCCATGATACGTTTTCATAATTATAATATGTTGAAGAACTGATCCTTCAAGCTTGAGTAAGTAATTTTAAATTTGGTATCTATTTTCTAATCTATACTCTACAAAATCTTTTCTCCTTTTAACCCAGCTTTTTCAATTCAATGAAATTTCAGTGAATAAAAGTGAGATGTTTCGAACTGAATTCAACATCTCTGGCGTGTAGTATATCCAGGATATCTTTACGTAAAGATAAAGAGTTATTTTACATGAAAAGGTACCTAGGAGCTACAAACATTTTAAAAACAGTGTTAATTTAGTTTCATTGATAAGGCTATTTTATCATGAAGAATTTATTGGAAAATAATTACGTCAAAAATGCTTTAAACCAGATCGCAGGATGCCTCGGGCAATTCTATTTATTTTGACTGAATGCTCGCGTGCGTCAAGTGTTGGGCCGTTAAGCGATACCCACTCATTAATCATGTTAATTACCTGTTAAAAGATCAACGGAATACGACCTGAAAGAAGAATAATATTAGTTAGATATACGTTAGTCGCAGTCCCATCTGATCTGTTAAAAAATCCTGTTCTTACCGGTGAAATGATGACTAAAATATGCAGATCCAAGTACAATGAAACAGAAACAAATCAAATTAATTGAAAACAATAGAAAAAGTTGAAGAAAATCAAACCGTCCATAAACCACCACAACTAGAGAGAATTAGGAAAAACTTGATAAAAAAATACGAACCTGTAATTGACGACAGAAAAAATCCCATCACAAATAATGATTGAGCGACGATAATTTGTAAGTCCGCTACAAGTGTTTGGGAAAATCACTTTTGGAAAAGTCACAAAAAGAACTTGCATACATAACTACGCATAGTAAATACGAATAATACCTAAAATCACAATAATAATAGGTATGTGTCGATTATGTATTAGCTTACAAAAGTTAATGATAATGGTAATTATATAACTTATCATGGATAGATACTGTCATTAAAACTGATAAAAAAATCCATTACATAAAAATAATTATAGCCAAGGACGTATAATTAAGGGGATCCAGTTGGATGGAGAAAAAAATGTCCCCACAGTAGTGATTAGGGAGAGGGCTTGGGTAAAACCAGGAATCAATCAATTAGTCACAGGATATCATTAGGGGTTTTATGCCAGTGTTTTTGAATAATCATGCATAGGTAATGATTTTTTTTCTCTGTTATTATTATTAATAAACTGAAAATAAGCTATCTGACTACGGAGCAATTTTCATATTTGAATAACGATTGTTTTTTATGTTTGGTATTAGCAATCGTAACTATCGTTGTCAGCTTTTATTTGAGAATTTCTAAAATATTTTCTGATAATTTTATTGATTTTAGGGCGAAATTAATAAACAAAATTGAGTCTAAATATTTCCCCATGCACAACAATACGCAAAATCTAGACTTCTCCACAGAGGTATAACAAAAATGTTATGTTAAAGATATCATATTTTTGTTAATCACTTTCGTGATGTCAAAGCTACTCAAACTTGCTTTACTAAATTTGCTTAACTTGACACTTGAACCACCGACTTCCAATTACAGGTCGGTGTATAATGAAAATATCTATTAATATTTCGCCCTTGACTTACTTGACTTATGTCCTGTAATCCCGAGGGGGACGTAGGGCCTCAATAAAGTTACGCCAGCGGACACGATTCTGAGCCATCGACTTGATTTCTCCCCAGGACTTTCCTTCTTCGGCGATTTCTTTTTCAATGGTTCTTCGCCAGGTGTTTCGCGGCCGGCCTACTCTCCGCCTTCCTTGGGGGTTCCACTCAAGTGCTTCTTTAGGAATAGTGTTTTGCCGCCTGAGTGTGTGTCCGATCCAGCCATACTTGCGCTGCTTGATGGTGAGATCTACTGGAGTTTGGTGACATATCCTCCATAGATCTTCATTGGAGATTGAGTTGGGCCAGTATATGTTTAGGATGTTTCTAAGACAACGGTTGATGAAAACTTGTAGCTGTCCTGTGATCTTTTTTGAGACTTTCCAGGTTTGACATCCGTACAGAAGCACACTTTTAACATTGGTCTCAAATATCTTTAGTTTTGTGTATCTTCGTAGTTGGTGAGATCTCCAAATAGGTCGAAGTTGGGCAAACGCTCCTTTGGCTTTCTTTATTCTCTGCGCTACATCTTCGTCAGTGCCGCCGGTTTCTGCAACAATGCTGCCGAGGTATTGAAACTGTTGGACCCGTTCTATGGTCTGATTATTGATGACAATGTCTTCGTTGTTGGTGTTATTGATTCTATTATTATTGTTATAAATCTATGAAAAGGTCAGGATCAGGACAGGTGAGGATAACCTTTATTTGAGGGTAGGTATGTAGGTAACCCTCAGGACCCTAGCGATGTGCCAACCGTTGAGGCTCGGTATGTATAGACCCTCAGCAATATTCAGATCAGGGATTTTACTTGCTCGATTTAATGGGGAAGGTTTGAGCTAAGAGCCAAACAAATCAGTATAAACAGAAGTATATACAGAATAGTGAGAAGTTGTACTAGATGTACATGAATATGAGAACATACCTGGACAGCTGTTTCGAGCTTTTTTGCTCTCATGATTATTACCGTGATCTTTAGTGAACTGGCATAAGGCTGGTTTGCTACAGTACCCTATGCCTTAAATGCATTTCAGAGTAAGTTGTGATATTATTTTACATTTTCCTTTATTACCTACCTACCTCAGTAGCTAGATCGATAAGGCGTTGGACTTGTAACCTGGAAATCGGTGGTTCTAGCCCCAAGTTTAGCAAGATTTATTAAAGCGAGTTTAATTAACTGTGATATCACGTGGTGATTTACACAAATATGATAACATTTTCCTTTATTTGTGGTCTGACAGTATGTGTATTATAATTATTCAAGTGGCGCCTTCTTCCTGATGTTCTTTTCTTCTATCGATCCTTCAATGCGACTAACCCACCAGTCTTATTAAAACTATTAACTAAATCAGTTATTGACTGGTTTAAAAAGTACATTAAAGGCCTAATTATAAAACAAGATTACAACAGAGGTACAGGAAGACAGCCTCTTAAGTCGGACTTTCCACAGACAGCGCCCAATATCTCATATTATGGACATTCCTCCCTCATCCCCGTAGTAATCTTATTTTATAATTTGGTCCTATATACTTGGGTAAGTATCCAGAATGAGTTCAGATAATGCATCTGAAAATTTATTCGATCATCACTAACAATGCCTTTGCACAGGTGTATGAAGTTATTGAGAGGAGCCGGGACGTCTAGTGTGAACAATACAATTTTGCTTTTAAAAAATCCTGGATAGTGGAGGATGTCCTGGATATATTAACTTGATTCTATATCTACTTAAAAATCTAAAAAATTTTGCTCTAACTTCTAATTTTATTGATCTATTAGGGTTTGTTTGTTGTTTGTTACCAATACCACAGCCTAAAAGATCATGAATATAAAATGTACAAAAAAGCATGACTCACTTGAATGTCACAGTAGGTATCCACTTGGTACCTTTAGAACCATGCCCTATCTAACTTTAGAACTGTGCCTTAGCTAACTTTAGAACTATAACAGATAGCAAAAAATTAATGATAATCGACCTTCCACTGAAATTATCGTTCTACTTGGGTTCGTTTTAAGTTATAAGAAATTAGTAGTGAAAGGCATGTCTGTATTTTTTTGTCTCATTCCTATGCCTAGTTTTTCCCATAGAAATTCTCCACTGATTCTGTGTAGGCACATGAAGGTGTTGCAGTATATTGGTATTTTGTTGAATCATCAGGAAAATTAATAAAATTATGAAACGAGGGGGGGACACGCTATCATGTTTCTGGATTCACTCGAGATGTAATCATTTTTTCCTTCCTTTAAAAAAATATATAATGAAATTTTATATTAATCGATTTCGCCTCTCACTTTTATTATTTAGCACCGAAGAGAATATTTCCGTTACACTTTAACCTTCGGATTTTCCGATTGACAAAAGCGTCAAAAGCTTTTTCCAGATCTTTGTTTCCACAGCTTGCACAGATGACACCTGTTTTCACTTGCCGCGCTTGAAGGAATTTCAGAAGGTGTTATTGTATGCGTGACAAGGGTGGACTTTTTTAACGTCACTATGAAAAACATGAACATCGCGATGAGAAATTATTGTGACTAAAAAAAAGTGGTGTAGAAAAAACTAGGGAAGAACAAAGGTTAGATAACGAGGTAGAGGAGGTGATTTGGGTATTTTCAATATACCTATGTAAGGAAAACTAGATTAGGTTAGGTTACGTCCATTTATGTTAGACAAACTAGATTAGGTTAGGTTAGGCCTCAGGCTAGGTTAGCGTCAAAAGCTTTTTCGAGATTGTTTCCAGCTTGCACAGATGAAACCTGTTTTCACTTGCCATGCTTGAAGAAATTTAGTCAGTTATTGCCTGTAGTTTTTTTTTTCAATTTGGGTATGATGTCGCTTTTAACTGCATCGGCATACCACGTCGGTGCCTGTAGTTTGGGTTAGAAGTTACACCTATAACCTATTCTAGTTTGCCCTAGGAGAAATAAGTTTGTCTTAAGAATAACAAACAGTTTTGTCCGGTAACATTTACTTGATGTACCGTGTCAGAACAAGTTACTGACAATAGTTACAATCCAATAACCAATTCAACATACATAATTATTAAGAAAATCAGTTGACTTGTTGACAAGCGGATTAAGTTGAACTATTATATATCAATAAACTTAGAGCTTGAAAATAACAGTTCTAATGATGGCATCAGTTTCCAACGTCTGCCATCAAATTAGGAAGGCTGTTAAATCAATCTCAAAGAGATTGATTTGTTAAGTAGGTACGTACAGAGTATGGGAAATTTTGTACCTACTGTAAGTGGTACTATGAAAAGACTCACATTGTATGTGCTACCTACCTTTATCAGGTAATTAGTAATTAGTTTTAAACTAGCTTCATCCACCTATGAGTATCCAGTCATAGGTGGCTAATTACAGGTACCTACATTAGCTTCATCCACCTTTAGAATCTAATATCCGGTCTCTCCGCACAACGATGAAACACAATGGACTTTGTATATTTATGAATAAGAAACATAATATGAATAGAATAACTATTTACAATGTTGAAAATAACAATAACTTCCCTGCCCACACTTACCAGCCTAATTACTGGCATTATGCAGCGGTAGCAGAACCAATCAGAGCTAAAATAATACACAAAACCCCGAACCAATACACAAAACTCATGAAGACAATACTTCCTATACCAGGGTCCTGTTTCACAAGCCATTCTCGTGGACTGACTGGTTGTCGTGTCAAGTAACGTGCACTGGTTGTCAAGTGGTTAACGCGCTAGTCTGGTAATCCAGGTAGCGTAGGGATCCGTTGGTTCAAATCCCACCCAGTGCATGAATATTTCCTCATTAATTTGAGTTTGTGACCAGATAATAATAAGACTCTAAGGGTTAGGTGGTAGAAAATACTTTGAGCATTAACCTCGCCTGGTGGTTGCCTTCCACTAAAGAGTATTATTATTACTAACAACTGAACGTTAAGTTTACAGCCCACTTCTGATTAGAATGAGAAATTGACAACCCAGAACCTATGCGACTCAATACAGGAATATTTCTATCGAGCAGTTTTTGTGGAACTGAATTCACTTTAGAAAAATTACTTGTTAAATTATTCTGAAAAAAAGCCCTGGTAACAGCGAGTAAATAAAGAAATGCTATCCTCTTTTGTTTGTACACATGTTTCTTGCACCCTTGTCAGCGTGGATGGCGCGGTTCTCGTAAGATCACTGAAGTTAGCAACGTCCAGCGAGGTGAAGACTTCGTGATGCTGGTATTCCGGAGGTTAATGGGTTAGCAGGTTTGTGAGTTTCCTGCGAATGGAGGCTAATATTCCCGT
>CM044967.1:21870608-21909269 GCA_024516035.1 Bactericera cockerelli
TGTTTTCAAGTCTCGAAATAATTTGAAGATAGAAAACACTTGGCTTTTTTTGTTTTACTTAATTATTTATTTTCAGATGGCCATTTCGCCAGTTACGGCATCGTCAGTGAACTAAAGACTAAATTTAAAACTAATCTTAGAGGTAACATACGAGCTAACTATAATAATTATTTGTTTTACCAAGAGTTGTGTATAACTATAAGTTTTTCCAAAGAACTTATATATTTCGTTTTCAAGTCATTTATCATCATCATTTCAAGTCATCAAGGACATGAAAGGAGCCTAGACATTGGATCTGGGCGTCCATATAATCCTCTCACCACCTTGATTTAGGTATCAATACCTATTTCACGGACACGGAATTATTATAAGTCGTCTATGCCTCGATAAAGTCAGCGGCGTCGCAGTCATGGCCGTAACGTGTCTAGTTTTTCTCTAAACCATGCACTTTAATAGCCATGTTTGATCGACCTCAGTAGCTGGATCGATAAGGCGGCGGACTCGTAACCTGTAGGTCGATGGTTCGAGTTAAGTTAAGCAAATATTTAGTAAAGCGAGTTTGAATGTTAGTGATTAACATAAATATGATGACTAAACTAGTAACCATTTTTGATTTAGTGGTGTGTATGACCATGACCATAGATGTTGACATGCACCACTATAATCTAATAAAAGATAGATAGATATTTGATTTAAAGAAACATTCTTCTTCTGTTAGGCAATATTGCATTTTATTTTAAATAAATAAACAAGTATTTATTGTATTGATAAGTGGTATCATTACAAAGCTTTAGGGTAATAAAATTGTTGTGAAGTGCTTTTAAATATAATGATATTTACACATCACATTGTTATGTCATTTCTCATTATTAAGGGCCGAATTATAACATAAGATAACAACCAAAATAAGAGAAGACCGTGTCCCTTAAGTTGGACTTTCCACCAATCACATCACACCATAACTCGGATAAGGGGCGGTCTGCCCTTATCTTCGTTTTAATCTTCATCTATAATTTAGCCCCAAGTTTCAATGCTGCTTTGTCGTATTTACATGAAATGCTCTTAACGCATTGGTTGCTGAATCCCGGCCGGAGCGAAAAATTCTAACAGAATTTAAAAAAAACCAAACAAGCTGCATAAGGTGTAACCAAACAAGCTGCAATCGACTTATTATGTAGAGTAGACTCTTCTGATATATGTATTTCATGTACATCTAACACAAACTTCTCACTTTCCTGTTTATACTGATACTGTACCTACCTGCAAAGGCAGCAATCAACTGTTTGGTGTATCCCATCAACAGAGTTTGTGTCACAGGTGCAGTTTATCCGGATATAGAGGGGTTTTTTTCTTCCTCAACACCAGTTATATTTTGTAGAGCCAAATCGTACTTTTAGGAGACACTGTTAGGGAATTTGAAGTTATTTGGTAAATTATTTCAAATTAATTACACCCGAGTACAAGCTTAATTGGGGGGTTACAAATTTACGGTTACGGAATTACATATTTCATTAGCTAGGATTGATATTCTCACTGTACCATTAGTACAGTTCCAATAAAGGTTTATTTATTTAGTTATATTAGTCTGTGCATTTGGTTTTAAATTTAAAATTCCATAAACATTAAGAAAAAAGTTTTCAACCAATGTGTTCTACCAGTACCAGTATCAATAAAGGATGTAACAAACATACGGCAGTTTTTTTTCTTTTTTCTTCAATGAAACTGTGTATTTCATATCTCACCATTTCATCCAATTCATCATAACATCTCAATGCAATTCAATGAAACTGTGTATCTCACCATTCTATCCAAGTCATCATAACATCATAGCAATTGTCCCGGTAGCTCAGTGGTAAAGGCCGCATCCTCTGAATCCAGAGGTCGCGGCTCTGAAACCCAGCCGGGACATGACAAGTTATCCTCCCATTTGGGATCTTTACCACATACTCCTAATAATACGTCATGGGCTTACTGCCTGAATAATGGGACTTAATAGTCCCAATCGGGCAGTATAAATTATTATCATACATATCTCAGGAGTAAGATTTTTATTCTTGCAACAAGGTCATAGCGGCGACATCCACAGGACCTTAGTATCTTGAGAAGAATGGAAAGTATTGTCATTCATGATAATGGAGAAATACAAGTTTACCCTGGATGTATGATAATAGTACATATTATTGTTCATTCATCAGACTTTACCGCTAATGAACACCCCATATATGTTTTTCTTTTTTAATTACATCTACATTCTCTGTTACATATTTCATTCGTAGGATCTTGATCGAGCTGTATTATTCTATTGCACATGTCTATTTATGAGAATGATAATAGTTATTATTATTGGGTCTGCAGCAGTATCTTTTACGCGACAAAATTACAATTTTGTCCTTCCTGGTGCTTGCCTTCCACTAAAGACTGTTATGATTTAATTTTATTGTATTCGTTTAATAGATAAATAATTCTAAAAAAATTATAATTCATCCCATAAAATATATAAGACCTGTTTCACTGCTGGAGTAAAGGGACTTTTCAGTCTTACCTCGGCAGTATAAACTAGGTATATTCTATTCTATTCAATTTTCACCTGAATAACGTGTATTGCTTAGAATAATTATAGTAAAAAGAATTCAGTGGTCATCAATGAGTTATTTCAACAGTTTGACTTAGTAGTTACATGTATGTTACAAAAATTACATCTAAGATTTTTTTCCCCGAGAAGTGGTGGTGGTGGGGCACAAGACCAAGAAAGTTCGAGCGGAATGAGGCGAAGTGAAAGAACAAGTTAGTATAGAGGTGGAAAATCCAAAGCAGGCAAAAATTAGTGAGGTTGATTAGAAAATTGTAATCCTGAGTTCGATCCCCGGTCGGAGCAGATTTTTCACTCAGAAAATTGTTCCCTCCGTACATGTGAGGCTGGCATTTCGGCCCTACCCAGGCTGGGTGAGGTTAATGTGGGTAGCTGGTACGATTCCCTGTGAATGGAGGGTAAAACCCCGTCCTAATCCAGGTTATCCAGGAAAAATCAAATAAAATCGTTGGCGTTAGGAAGTAGGAAGGGCATCCAGCCGTAAAAAATGTGCCAGAGGTTGAACAACGTCGACCCTGCTTGAGCGGTATAAGACAGAGTAGAAGAAGAAGATAGAAAGTAAAAAGTGAGAAGTTCTTCCTCTATGTTTACCACCAATATTGTGTTGTAAACAATATAGTAGCTGCCCGAGCTGCACAATATAATTAATTTAGATGAGCTATCACCCAGATACACGCATGCAGTGTTATCCCAATTGTTTTAATTCCAAGTGACCAACACATCTACTCTTGGTCATTACGTATGCATGACCTTATTAATTACTGTGTTGAAACTAATAAAACCTTTTTCTCATGCATTTCACAAATAAATATCTCAAATGGAATTTACCCTAACAGACATGACGTATTTGACATTATCAAATTGTCACCCTGTCACATGTTTTTTTGGTTCAAATCCCACCCAATGCATGAATTTTACCTCATTTGTTTCGTATCAAAAGAACCATTTTGGATTTAAAAAAATCTTTTGTCCTATCTGGGCAGTATAAATAAGCGTCAATCAATATAAAAAAAATTGGTTTAGATTCCACTTAATTTGTGAATTTTCTCGTATACTTGAGGATAATACCTCTTAATATTTTAATAATGACACCCAAACAACTGTTGAGTTTAAGTCTCTATTCCTCATGCGGGGCTAACATACCGTTCGTGAACTTGGCCTTCTGTATTTACAATCGTGTTTTTTGGTGTTAAGATAACTAGCAGTTGTAGACCGGGATCATTAGGATAATGCTAGTTTTCCAGTGTCCTAATACTACATGGCTTAAATATTGTACATATTTACGAATGATGTTTCCGCCAATTTTGTTGTTTGTTCAAGATTCGCATGAGAACTCAAGTACTGGTTTGTGTGTGTTTTTAATATTATGTACCTATTTATTATTTCTATCTTGGGAAGGGGGGCTCTCACATTTTTACTTTAAAAATGTCACTTATAACTTGTAATCCAGAATAAGAATAGTTTTTATTGTAAATAAATCCCGAGGACATCTTATAAAGTTAAGACTTAAAATAATCTAATTCTAAGGTAATAAAACAAAAAGTAAAATTACAATGTTATGACATTGAAAATAAAGACCGTTGACTAAGCTTAAACCAAATAATACTATACAATGTCAGGAAATGAAACAAAAAAGTAGTAGGTGTAGGTAAATAAGAGAGGGAATTGCTCAAGAGTATTCTGAGTGCTGGGCCCTCTGGATTACTTGATTGCAAATAACTGAAATCTACTACTTGTAATAAATAAATATGTATATGAACAAAATGTAAGAAAAACCAGACTATTATATACATTAAGTTGTATCGTGAACACTGGACATGTCTCAAACGCAAGTTTCTACATGCTTTGGGTGGCATCAGAGCCAATGGATCCCTACCTGGGTTACCAGTCTACCAATGATATCACGATTATGATGAACACAAATCGGATGAAAAATAGATAACAAATACCAGGTAACCATTTGACCACTCTACCACCCGTGAAAATCAGAAACCAATACTGGCCTCAGTAAACTATTCCAAGGAAATCACAAATTCGGAATCCCTTCAACTTACTACATAAATAGAACTTCTCACTTTTTTTAGTGATTGACTCAGTGTTCAGACTACCCTTACGTTTGTGTTTCCATATTTCAGACTACCCACTCGCTCAGTCGAAATACGAAATACCAACTTCTTATCGAACATAACATAATCATGATTATCATGCTGGGACTTGTTGAAATTTAACAAACTCACACAGAACCTCGGCTTGCTGTGATGTCAGTCAGTCAATCCGTCAAAAGAATAATAAATACTTCCGATTATTTCACCATTAAATATTTATTATAATCTACCTGCACATAGAAACTTCCCCTGAATTCAACTATGATAAAACTGCTCAAAACAACTTTATATTAATATTTCATCTATAATATCTTTGCATATACCTACACGATCTGGTACCCTTTGTCATCTTGGCAACCTGCTGGTGAGCAGGAAGGCGGGTAACAAGCATTTCTCTCCAGAAATTTCTCGGAAGTAAAAGTGAGAAGTTCTGATAGATGTTTTACAACATCCTGTGTTCAAGTCAGCACGTGTCAGCTATTTCTGCTGATGCTGCGTCTACCCCGAGTCCTACTTTAGATAAGAACTGAGGACACGAACTCCAATAAAGTTTATCTCAACTCTCGAGATAGAATCTTGTGCTGAAAATTTCATCTTGCGAACGTGGGTGTACCCTTCATGTTTTTTTTTTTTTTTTTTTTTTTTTTTTAAGATGTTTGATGCGAAAATAGATGATGAAAATTTGAAGAAAAGGAAAACCCCCGTGGGTTTCGCATAAATTGATTTTTATATTCGCAAGTAGCCTTCACCCTACCTACCCCCTCCCATACACCCCCATTGCATTTATTCAAATTAATGCATTTTTGTGCAACGCATTTATTCCGTGTATAATTTATATTAATAATATAGTCTTATTTATACTGCCCGATAAGGACTATTAAAGTCCCATTATTCCAGCAGTAAGCCCAAGACATATTATTATGTGGTAAAAAATCCCAATGGGAGGAAACTTGTCATGTTCCGGCTGGGTTTCGAATCCACGACCTCTGGAACCTCTGGATTCACAGAGTTCCGCCTTTACCACTGAGCTACCGGAACGAGATTTATGAGAAAAAAAAGTAATTACATTTGGTCTAGCCATTCAAAGAGGATATGCTTCTTGCATTAACGGCTCCCTTTCGGAAGGACAGTCCCTGGAGATTTTTTTTAAATTATTATTAATAAAACATGAATTGTAATAATAATAAAAAAAATGAAATCAAACACCTTGTGTTGTACTTCAGTACGAGATATGTTATAACTGTTAATTAAAATTTTAGTCAATTAAATGCATATTTTTAGACAAGAAAAAAGTTACTTGCTCTCCATACGGTAGGTGATTGGTTTAGGTTTAAAGACCAGTCTTAAAAATGAAAAAAAAAAATGGATGGAACGAACGGAAATAAAATTCATAAATGGGAAACTTTAAAAAACGTTGCATAAAAAAGAACTTCACCGAAATAATTATGAACTTAAATGCAAATAAAATAATTATTAATTAAGTTCTAGTTAGAGTGAAGTATATATATTTAATTTAGTGGGAGTTGCACGGGGGAAATAAATATTTTAAAAAAGTTCGAAAAAGAAATGAAAAGAAAAAAATATGTTAAATTCTTAAAGATAAACAATTTATATCCACCAAGATATCTTATCCCTGCTTGAGCGGGATAAGACAGAGTAAAAGAAGAAGATATTTATGTTAAAACTAATCGTCCACTCACGATATTAAATTTATGCAAAATAGTTCGTTCAACTATCACGTGACTAGATCAATCACTGTACTAGTCTACTTTTCAGTATAAATATTCTACAACTGTACACAGCAGATATCTACATAATACATACATTTAAGTACAACTTCTCACTTTTTTAAACTTTAATCGCAAACAAGTTGCCTTTTTATTTACTTAAATTTCTCACTTTAAAAAAAAAAAATACATTATCATCTAGCTGATATTTATATTGATTCATTGAAAAATGATTAATTTATTGATAAATTACAAAATAGCTTATATCTACTTTTCTGTTTATTACGCAAACATACCAAAACAAAATAAAATGACAAAAAACTCACTGAATCAAACAAAGCACAACTTCTCACTTTCCGTTAAATACGCAAACGTACTAAAACAAAATAAAATGACAAATATCTCACTATGGTCAAATAATGGATAAAATCCGAACAGGGTAGGTACCATTGGGCTCAAAATAATGGACTCGAAAAATACAAATTCATGTTAAAAATTTTGAGAAAAAAAAATATATATCTCACTCCACTTCCTCCCAGAGACTAGAAGACAAAATTACTGCAACAACTAACCACAACACTGATAGCTCCGCATCCAGTGCAAATCCCACTGAACTAAACTCTAATAGATCGAACCGATCATGTTTTAGAAATGTGAACAAGTGAACTGAGAGCACAATAAACTTACTCTCTCCTCTCTCGCGTCTAGTTCACCACCCGAAAACTCAGAAACCTCAACCTCGAGTGCCTGCGGGCAGATAGTGGCAAGATCGTGAAATGTATCTCTCCAATCAGTCTAATCAGTTGGACAGAAAAGTGAGAAGTTTCTGAGATGAATGCCAATATAAAAATTTGATACCGGGGGGCGCCTCTCGCCAGGTATGGAGCAGTGCGTCCGGTCAAGTACAAGTGCGCTGGTAGTCAAGTGTTAACACGTTGACTGCCAAGGTCATTTTTGGACACTTTACCCCTTTCCCGTTATCTATACATAGTCACACATTTGTGTGACGTGGTATACAGAAGTGGTTTTCTAACGCTGTATGCCACGTCACACAAAAAATGTGACACTTTTTTTTCTTTCTATTTTTACTTTCTTATCCTAGTGTGACACTCATTCAAAGTAGCATCGACTGTCACACAATATGTGCGTATAGGTTTAACATTGTGTCACACATATAGTGTGACAAGGCAGTCAATGTGTTAAGGCGCTTGTCTGGTAGTCCAGGTAGCGTAGGGATCCGTTGGTTCGAATCTCACCCAGTGCACGAATTTTTCTTCATTCATTTGAATTTATGATCACATAATAATAAGACTCTGAGGGTTAGGTGGTAGAAAATCTTTGAGCATTAACCTCACCTGGTGGTTACCTTCCACTAAAGAGTGTTATTATTATACAATATTAGAAGTCACCGTGGCCAAGTGAGTTAGCGCTCTAGGTATTGCACACACGGTGACCTGGGTTCGATCCCCAGCGGGGCAGGATTTTTTCTGCTTGGGTGTTCGGGGTCCACTCATACCTCGTGAGGAAAATTGAGTAGCTGCTTTAATGTGAGCAGCGACCAGTGGTGGAATTATTGGCAAAAATAAGATATTAGGATATTAAAGATATGGAAAAGTCCTAAAATTCTGCGCTACTCACTAAAAACTGTGATATAATAACACAAAGAAACACATTTATTATTTAGAAACTCAAATTAATGAGGAAAAATTCATGCACTGGAAGGGATTCGAACCAACGGATCCCTGCGCTACCCGATTACTAGACTAGCACATTAACCACCGACTACCAATGCACCAGTTTGGATCGTTGAATCGAAGGAGACAACTTTATATTTGACCTTTTTCGGACACATAGGCCCAAGTGCATAGTTGCTATTGAACAGATTTAATCCACCAACTTTATACACAATCAAATGGTTAATGGCTGTGCTTAATCATCCTGTTAGTGACTATGCAACCCATACATAATCTATAATTATAAGTAAATACCTAGGTAGGTAGGTGCATTTGTTTTGAACTTTTTTTTTTATTTTTTATAGCTGTTCCTCCTCGTCAATTCATAAATAAATAAATCTACTTCACTTGTTAAAGTTCACTTTAATAGTAGTAGTATCTTAGACTAGTATTTAAAATAATATAATTGTATCTCGATGTTTTTCTCTTATGTACTGTAAACTATCCTCAATTTGAGAATATTTTTATCTAATAAATAAAAAAGTTTTGTGCTGTACCCACTCACGCTTTGCAGCGCTTGTCTAGTAATGTCTAGCAGACTAAAGGTCAGGTTTGAAAGGAGTGTCAGGTAGGGAGCAGATAAAACTTCTATGCGTTGTACTATGATCAGGTTTTATATATGTCGTTATATCGGGTTTCTATTCAAAGAATGCACCTTTCCAGGTAATAGAACAACTAATTCCTTTCCTTCTTATCGTTGGATGAGCCCTCTTTTTAAAATATTCCGTTGTCCGATTTTTACTTTCCTTATCCTATTTACTTTTTTCTCCTATTAGGATATTTTTTTTCTCCTACGCTACCTGGTAATCCAGGTAGCGTAGGGATCCGTTGGTTCGAATCTCACCCATGGCATTTATTTTTCCTTATTGATTTGAGTTTGTGACCACATAATACTCTGAGGTTAGGTGGTAGAAAAGATTCTGAGGGTTAGGTGGTAGAAAATGCTTTGAGCATTAACCTCGCCTGGTTGTAACCTTTCACTAAAGAGTGTTATTATTTAATATTTACTCGTACATTTTACAGTGTGAATGAGAAACACGTGTGCTCATCTCATCTTCACAATGAAATTATATAAGGTCTCGGAAGAACTCATAGTTGTACACAACTCTTGGTGAAACAAAGAAAAATCGAAATAATGTGAAGATTAAAAAAAAAAAACCAAGTATTTTTATCTTCAAATTATTTCGATCATCTTAACCCTTAGAAACATATCCACTACAAATAAATTGTTGTCTTTATCAACATAAATTTATTAATAAATGAGAAAAAAAGTTGAAGATTAAGTCTATTAATCCCTTGGTAAAAAAGTTACCAAGGGATTAATAGACAAAATCGAGATCCTGTAATGATTTAAGCATTAAATTTTCCATTTAAAACAATACGCAAAAACTAGACCAAGGGTGAATTAATAGACAAATTCTATAGCACAAGTCGTTGCTAAGTGTCAGTTTTCCTTATCTTACGCACAGTACGCAATCCGAGACATAGCGCCACAGAGGTATTACAAAAAAGTCTATTAATTCCTCCTAAGTTCCATAGAGGTATTACAAAAACGTCTTTCGAACTAAATCTACAATGTACCCAACATTGAATTCTGTGATTGGTGTAAGTTCTTGCCGCTCTCAGCTAGTAGCCAGAATGAGCATAAGAGATTTCTTTTGTTTGGCGGTGTTTGGCCACAATAAAGCCATGATGATTCACCAGGACCCAAATGCATTTACTCAATCAAGAGCAAGATAAAAATCATCATAAAGCAAAATTTAAATTACATCACTTTAATTTCACGATCAAATATTTACCCAAAATAAATCAAACACTTATTTTATACGTAGTCACTGTTGCAGAGTGAGTTAGCGCGCTGGGCATTGCACGCATGGTGACCTGGGTTCGATCCCCAGCGGGGCAGGAATTTTTCTACTCCGCACTTGGATGTTTGGGGTCCACTCATACCTCGTGAGGAAAAATGAGTAGTTACTTGTATGAGTACGACCAGTGGCGGCGACATTACCAGTGTAAAAATAAATTAATGTAATAGAATTGGAAAAGTGAAGGAAGTTCTTAGTAATGCTGCTCTACCCACAAACATTGTGAAGAGGCCTTGTGCTTCACCATAAATAAAATCAAACATACACTTGTTTTACTTTCCTTATCCTATGATTGTAGTTTAATACTTAGCCCATAATGTCCATGTCTAGTTTGTGGAGCCAAAAGTGACCTTTTACGTCTGTTTCAACTTCATAATGAATAATTATAATAATTTCTGAAAAATAACATTGAAAACAAGAGTTTGAATTGTTGGACAGTACCGTGTTTGCTACTTTATAGCCTCAGGTTCGAGTGCGAAGGGCACCCAGTTAGACCACTTAGTAAACATGGGTCAAGCAGTCTAAAACAGAAAAGTCAGAAGTTCTATTTGGTGTTCACGAATATCAAAACATAACTGGACAGCTGTTTTTAGCTTATTGGCTCTCTTCAGTAAATCAGTATAAACAGAAAAGTGAAAAGTTGTACTAGATGTACATGAATATCAGAACATACCTGTGGACAGCTGTTTCGAGCATGTTTGCTCTCATCAGCAGGTTATAGTTCTGATTATCCATGTCATCAACTAACTTCTCTAATAATAATAACACTCTAGGTGTTATTATTATTAGAGGTGTTATACTAATAATAATAACACTAATAACAAAAAGGTAACCTGACGAGGTTAATGCTCAAAGCATTTTCTACCACCTAACCCTCAGAGTCTTGTTATTATATGGTCACAAACTCAAATTAATGAGGAAATATTCATGCACTGTGTGGGATTCGAGCCAACGGATCCCTACTCTACCTGGATTGCCAGACTAGCGCGTTAACCCCTTGACTACCAGTGCAGTGAAACAGTATGAATATCCATGCCATCGAGTAACCTCTCTATGTCAATCCGTCAAACCAAGGTGGTCAAGTTGTTTTGAATAAGTTAGTCCAACCCATGGGAAAACACATTTGCGTGTTTGAAGTTATTCTAAAAAGTCTTTGTTTCACGTTGTAAACTAAAATTTCATTAAATATTTGTGTTAATAACTTTTGCAATGAGCTATAATAATATGGCCCTCTGTAATGACACAAATAAGGGCCGAATTTATTATAAAACAGGATTAAAGTTAAGATAAGCCAGACTGTCCCTCAACTCGTGCTATAGTGTGCTGTGATTGGTTGAAACTCTGACTTAGAGTAAACTTCTTTTTTTTTAAGTATCCATTTATTTTTTTCATTATGATAATAATTCCGTATCCGTGAGATATGAATTGATACCTAAATCACGGTGGTGTGAGGATTATACGGACGCCCAGTTGAATATTATAATATCCTTTCATGAATATTATTATTATTATAATGTTACAGATTTTAAAATAATAGAATGGTGTACCTTTCTCAAAGTTAAAAAAAACTGTGCTGAGAAAAAAGTTATCATATTTATTATTATTATTCAACAATTTAGATCAATCTTTATTTGTGTTTTGTGTTGTGTGATATCACAACTACTCAAATTCGCTTTACTAAATTTACGCTGAAACCACCGACCCTTAGGTTACAAGTCCGCCGCCTTATCGATCAAGCTACTGAGGTCGGTATATTTTATTTATATTACGAACTATGTTGAGAGAAAAAAACTGTAACCATCCTAGTCAGTTTAAAGTAAAATTAAGTTATTTAGACCCATTAATTTGAGTGAACTTTCTATTTTTTTCTTCTTTTTTTGTAGGAATTGTTTAGAGTGAGGGGTTAATGTGGGTAGCTGGTATGATTCCCAGCGAATGGAGGGTAAAACCCCCGTCTTAATCTAGGACGTTAAATCAAATAGAATCGTTGGCGCTAAGAAGGGCATACAGCCGTTAAAAACGTGCCAAAACCAACCATGAGGTTGAACAACGTCGACCCTGCTTGAGCGGGAGAAGACAGAGTAAAAGAAGAAGTTTACTTGTAACGTGTAAAATTACAACGATTGAGATTGGAGAGTCTTATCCTTATCTCTAATGATATACATGGCACGAACGTGCGTACGAAATCCAATAAAATTGCTTTATTGTTCTAGAAATCACATTCCATTTACCTATAGATTGTTCTGTCGTTAAAATTTTAATTACTCTAAGCAGGCGCTCTTCCAAAAAAATAAATAAGTGCACTGGTAGTCAAGTGGTTAACGCGCTAGTCTGGTGATCCTGGGATCCGTTGGTTCGAATCCCACCCAGTGCATGAATTTTTCCTTATTAATTTGAGTTTGCGACCACGTAATAATAAGACTCTGACAGTTAGGTGGTACAAAATGCTTTGAGCATTGACCTCGCCTTGTGGTTACCTTCCCAAAAGAGTGTTATTATTATTATTAAATATTTTTAGGTATTTCGCAGTAGCTTTCCGCGCTGTTTTTGGGAGTTGGGTTCTGTCCCGGTAGCTCAGTGGCCAAAGCGTCAGTCTGGTAATGCAGAGTTCGTGCGATCAAAACCCAGCCGGGACATGACAAGTTATCCTCCCATTTGGGATTTTGACCACTTAATAATATGTCTTGGGCTTACTGCTGGAATAATGGGTCTCATTAGTGTTAATCGGGCACTATAAATAAGGCGATTTTTTTATTATTAATAATAATAATACTCTTTAGTGAAGGTTATCACTAGGCGAGGTTAATGCTCAAAGCATTTTCTACCACCTAACCCTCAGCTTATTATTATGTGGTCACAAACTCGAATGAATGAGGAAAAATTCATGCTCTGGGTAAAATTCAAACCAATGGATCCCTACGCTACCTGGATTACCAGACTAGCGCGTTAACCACTTGACTACCAGTGCACATTATTAACCCTAAACCTGCACCTCTTGGTTGCAAATCTGCTGTACAATGGTATCAGCAGAAAGACCAAGCATTGGTTGTGGAGGTGATTAAGGCGCTAGACTTGTTATGTAAACAATCTAGGGTGTGGATCCGTGATCTGTGGATCGGATCCCACCCAATGCCTGGAGCTTTTAATAGTTTATTGTGAATATGTGAACCCATAATACTAAGAATCTGAGGGTTAGGTGGTAGAAAATGTTTTGAGCTTCAACCTCGCCTTGTGGTTACCTTCCACTAAAGAGAATTACGGTCAAACCTAGATATAAGAGCAACCTGGATTTAAAAGAACAATTTCCAGGTTCCATTTACCTCTCTATAAGGGAAAATAACCTCTTTTCAAGCAAAACCTAAATATAAGAGAAAAAAATCCGGTCCCTTGAGTTCTTGTAAATCCAGATTCGACTGTATTTTTCTCACCTCTCTCTCTTCTCTCACCTCTCTCTCTATCACACATATCTTTTCTTAACTGCGCAATTAAAATACAAAATCATCTCATTTCCTGTCCTCATTTGCAAGTCATAAGGAGATCAGAAATCTCTATGTTTGTCTTCTTGACGAAGGTGGTGGGATAGAGTGGAGAGAGAATAGAGAGAGAGAGGATGTAGAGAGTAGAGAGAGTAGAGTAGAGTGAGTAGAGAAGAGAGAGAGAGAGAGAGAGAGAGAGAGAGAGAGAGAGAGAGAGAGAGAAGAGATATAGAGAGAGAGAGAGAGAGAGAAGAGATATAAGAGGGAGGAAGGAGGGAGAGAGAGGGGAGGGAGAGATATGGAGGATAAGGGGGAGGGGAGAAAAGGGAGAAGGTGAGGAGAGGAGAGAGGAGGAGAGGAGAGAGAGAAGAGAGAGAGAGAGGAGAGAGAGAGAGAGAGAGAGAGAGGAGAGAGGAGAGAGGAGGAGAGAGAGAGAGAGAGAAAGAGAGAGAGAGGAGGAGAGAAGAGAGGAGAGAAGAGGAGAGAGAGAGAGAGAGAGAAAGAGAGAGAGAGAGAAGAGAGAGGAGAGAGAGAGAGAGAGAGAAGAGAAGAGAGAGAGAGAGAAGAGAGAGAGAGAAGAGAGAGAGAGGAGAGAGAGAGAGAGAGAGAGAGAGAGGAGAGAGAGAGGAGAGAGAGAGAGAGAGAGAGGAGAGGAAGAAGAGAGAGAGAGAGAGAGAGAGAAGAGAGAGAGGAGAGAGAGAGAGAAGAGAGAGAGAGAGAGAGAGAGAGAGAGAGAGAAGAGAGAGAGAGAGAGAGAGAGAGAGAGAGAGAAGAGAGAGAGAGAGAGAGAGAGAGAGAGAGAGAGAGAGAGAGAGAGAAGAGAGGAGAGAGAGAGAGAGAGAGAGAGAGAGAGAGAGAAGAGAGGAGAGAGAGAGAGAGAGAGAGAGAGAGAGAGAGAGAGAGAGAGAGAGAGAGAGAGAAGAGAGAGAAGAGAGAGAGAGAGAGAGAGAGAGAGAGAGAGAGAAGAGAGAGAGAGAGAAGAGAGAGAGAGAGAAGAGAGAGAGAGAGAGAGAGAGAGAGAAGAGAGAGAGAGAAGAGAGAGAGAGAGGTGAAGAAGGGAGGGGGAGAGAGAGAGAGATTTTTGATTTGATTTGAAAAAGTTCATAATATATTTTTTACAATAATAAGCATAATACATAAATCACCTAAGCTAATATAAAATAACTTCTATGGTGATTGCTTCTTTCTATTTATTTCTCTTCTTTAATTTTGGTCTATGATTTTAATTGAAATATTGTTCCTCATCCTACAATAAATAATGCATTAAATTAAAAGATAGGTATTTCCTGAATAAAATTTTAATTTGATCCTTAAGGTAAACATCATATGAATAAGAAAATATAAGCTAAAGATATCCTAACTTTCTTGTTGTTCTTTCAATAATTGATCCTTGAATAGTTCCCTAACTTTATACATATTCTCTTCGTTAATATATTTCTGGCAGTATGTATTCAATAAATGGGGTACAATATATGTCAATAATCGTTCTCCATATTTAGTGTATGCGATAGAGGATTGGAAATGTTTCTTCCTTATTTCATATACTGTTTGTTTTTTATTCCTGAATTGAGAATTGTGAAAGTTTTTAGCTAAGACGGACAGTTTTGCCAGGTTTCGAGGGTTGAGATACTCATGTTCTCTCACCCCAAAGAGGTAGTTCAAAATTTTCTTTTGTACACTAATGATCGGGTCCAAGGCATATTGAGGTGAAAACGAGTACAGGGTTACCCCGTAACGTAGGATTGATTCTACAAGCGCATGGTATAACATTGCTTTTGTTTTTTAGATAACATTCTTGTATTTCCTTTTCTCAGTTGGTAGTTAATTACTCGGAGTTTTTTGCACAAGACTTCAGCATGTGACTTCATTTTAAATGTTGAATCGATATTTACTCCCAAGTATTTACAACTTTCTGCATAGTCTAAGTATTTACACTGACATGCATTTTTGTAGACTTCATTAAATAAACAAGACCTCGAGTGACATTGTATCCGGTGCTGTTGTATATTGGCCATGCCTCTGGCGGTCCCCATTGCCATCGCCTCTGTTTTGCTCTGATTTATGTAGATATCATTGTTGTAAAAGTACTTTTGAATTTTAATAAAATCTTCTTGTGCATTATGGACTGCTACTTCTAGGTTTGTATGAATGGAAATTATACATGAATCATCTGCGAACATCAGAAGTCTACTCTTCAAGTTAAGATATTTGATATCATATGTATATATGTTGAACCAGCCGGGACTGTTTATACCACCGGTCACCAAGCCATCTTCTATACTGATATTTTCACTATTTATTTTTCCCACTTTGGTCACTTGACTCCTGTTGGATAAGTAGTCTTTAAAAATTTGGTGGTGGAATCCGATGCTCTTAAATTTCGATAGTAAGTTCTCGTGGTCTAGAGTTTCAAACGCCCGTGTCAGATCAAGCCAGAGTATTATTATGTATTTCCTGCGGTCAAGAGAATGATTTAAAATTTCAGAGAAGTCTTCTAGTAATGTAGTGGTACTTTTCTTGGCTTGAAATCCATACTGAAAGGGTGCCAATATTTGGTTTTCTGTCAAATATTTCTTTGTCCTTGTTTCTAAGTACTTTTCAAATATTTTTTCTATGAAACATAAGGAACCGACAGGCCGATAATTGCCATAGTTCTGCACATCACCTTTCTTGTACAGGGGAGTAATAAGAGAGATTTTCATTGCCTCGGGAATTTTTTTTGTTTGAATTATTCGTCGAATCAGGTAAGTAATAACACGCTCCAGGGCTCCCTGGTTTTTTTTAACGTCTGCCGGAAAAATTCCATCGATCCCCGGTCCTGTTATCCTGAGGTCTTTAATAATCTTTGAAATTTCTGTAATACTGGGTGGTTTAATGTGCAGTGAAGTTAAGGTGTTTTGTATCTCATGAGGTCGAAAATCTAATGAAAAACTCTGGCCTTTATTATCTTCCTTTAATTTTTTTATTTGTGTTTTAAAATTCAAATTGAAATTATTTGCTAGCTGCGTATAATTATTTGTCTGAAAGTTCTTGGTTAAAATCATTAGATTTGACTCTCTTTCTTTTCTATCCAATATGAAATTTAAAGTTCGCCATGTTTTTTTCATGTCTCCCTTGGCATCTCTTAACTTTTTGAACATAAATATTCTTTTTTGTTTTTTTATCATGTTAGTTACTTCATTTCTTTTATTTTTGTACAGTTCATGTAATAAAACGTTATTTTTATTATTTCTCCACCTTTGATAGAGCCTTTTCTTTACTGAAATTTGTCCCTTAATTTCTGCATTGACCCACGGAAACAAGTCATCTTTTTTTGTCCTAGGTTTCAGAGTAGAAGATGTGTCGTAAATTTTTCGGAATATTTCCACCAATTTGCCATATATTTGATCCGGTTCTTGATCATTCTCTAGTTCTGACCAATCGTATTCTGAAATTTTCTCTTTTATGTTTTGTTCATCTCTAATAAGTACGTAATTAACTTGGTTCAATTCTCTTTTTTCTATTGCGGTTATTTGCGTTTTGTATATTTGTAGCGCCACAAAATAGTGGTCTGCGATCTTTTCACGAATCACAGCCGAGTTCATTTCGCACTTATGTTTCAGTCTCACATTAATGTGGTCCAAACAAGATACAGTCGGTTTACCTGAGAGCATTTCCTCCCTGGTAGCAGTTTGTATCACTGGCAGCATTCCTTGGGTAGACAGCAGATTCGTATAGGACGCACTGTGGGCGGATCTCTTGAGTGTGCAAATATTGATGTCACCAATCATCAGAACGCTATCAGTTTTCTTTGTGGCGTTCGCCAGCCACCATTGGAGATCTGTTATAAAAGAATTTACATTGTTATTAGGGGGACGATATATAGCTAGAACAATATACATTAGCTGTTTGTTTTTAAATATTTTGAAGTTAATATTTTCAGCTTGATCCAAGCCATACCTCATTTCTTCAATCTCGAAATTATCTTTGTAATATACTGTAATTCCTCCTCCATTCTTATTTTTTCTGCACTTTGTTACCTGTTTAAAGTTTTTTATTCTGTATACCGATGCCTCTTCTTCTTGGACATTTATTTCGGTAAGCACCAAAATATCAATAGAATCTAGTACATGTTCTATGGTGAGCATCTCTCTCAGAGAGAGAGAGAGAGAGAGAGAGAGAGAGAGATAGAGAGAGATAGAGAGATAGAGAGATAGAGAGATAGAGAGAGAGAGAGAGTAGAGAGAGAGAGAGAGAGAGAGAGAGAGTAAGAGAGAGAGAGAGAGAGAGAGAAAGAGATATAGAGAGAGAGAGAGAGAGAGAGAAAGAGATATAGAGAGAGAGAGAGAGAGAAAGAGATATAGAGAGAGAGAGAGAGAGAGAAGAGATATAGAGAGAGAGAGAGAGAGAGAAAGAGAGATAAGAGAGAGAGAGAGAGAGAGAGAGAGAGAGAGAGAGATAGAGAGAGAGATAGAGAGAGAGAGAGAGAGAGAGAGAGAGGAGAGCAAGGGGGGAGACTGAGAGTGTGTGTAGGGTTGAAAACTAAGCGGGGGGGGGGGAGGGCAGAAAAAGGGTGAGAAAGGTGTGAAGGGGGGGGGGAGAGTGAGTGAGAGGGAAAAGAGAGAGGGAGAAGAGAGAGAGTGAGAGAGAGAGAAAGGTGTAGAAGGGAGGGGGAGAGAGAGAGTTGTAGAAGGGGGAGGGGAGGGGAGGGGGAGAGAGAGAAAGAAAGAAAGAAAGAGAGGGGGGATGAGTTAGGTTGCCCGAGCGTTTTCTCGAAAATTCCTGAGACGGTCGAAGGAATTTTTTATCAGCAGGAACGGAATTCATAACTTTCTTTTCTCTTTGAGAGTATCCCGGCGAACGGACCTCAGTAGCTGGATCGATAAGGCGGCGGACTCGTAACCAGGAGGTTGGGGGTTCAAGTCCCAAGTATGGCAAAAATTGAGTGAGTCGAGTCAAGTGGTTAACGTCACACCGCGCACTGGTAGTAAAGTGGTTAACGCGCTAGCCTGGTAATCAGGTAACGCAGGGATTTGTTGGTTTAAATCCCACCCAGTGCATGAACTTTTCCTCATTAATTTGAGTTTGTGACCACATAATAATAAGACTCTTAGCGTTAGGTGGTAGAAAATGCTTTGAATATTAACCTCGCCTGGTGGTTACCTATCACTAAAGAGTGTAATTTGATAACGAAATAAATTGGCTGGTTGGCTGGTACAGACCTTATTTTATCCTAAATTTCTATGTAATAATATTTTACCTGGTTTTATCTGGTACCCAAGTTGTAGGTACATCCTCCGTACCCAACTAGTAATTTTTACCTGCCTGTTTGGTACCCAAGTAGTAGTTCTGTACCCAAGTAGTGAATACCGAATAAATTGATATGATAAATTTGACTGATTGATTCCAAATTCAGCCGAATTAAAATTAAACTTAGTAACTCAACTTAATCACTGGAAATTAACTCTAACTTAATACTTAGTATTTTTATTTTTATAATTCAATGAGATCATTAAAAAAAAAAAAAAAAAAAAAAAAATTCAACCCATCATTAAAAGAAATACGATATAGGTAAATGGTTTTTTTTTCAACGATAAAAACCCATCACTTAAAAAAACCATACCCGTCATGATATGACCAAATGACCATGCAGTTGAAAGCGACGTTAAACCCAATTAAAAAAAATCTGGTGTAAACATCACACGACTTTCCTTATTCCGCCACTGGTGACTCAACGGTAACATATTGCTAATAATGAATGCCAAATGTCAGCACCTCAAAATCATTGGATTTGATATGTCACAATCCCCATCTAGGATGAATAATAAAAAAGTTAGTCAAAGCGGGTCCCCCCCAAAACACCGGTAAATTGGGGCCGAGGTCAAATTCAAGATATCAAAGAAATACTTACTTTGCAAAAATATTAATAATAACACTCTTTAGTGGAAGGTAACCATGTGGTCAGAAACTCAAGTGAATGACGAAAAATTCATGCACCGGGCGAAATTCGAACCAGCGGATCCCTACGCTACCTGGATTGCCAGTTAGCGCGTTAACACTAGCAATACTTTTTAGACAGCCGCTATAGTAAGCACAATCAAATTTCCTCGAGATAAGTTATTCTCATCATCACTGTCAAGACGCAACAGTCCATACTAAGAACCCCGAGGTAACTTCCGAGCTGAGAGCAATAATAATTCCAGCTTATATTTCCTTCATCAGAGCCGGGGGCGATCGTGAGTTTTCGTAATAAAATATAATATTCACGTACAAGTACATAAATGTAATATCTATGTATAGAACATCCAAATACATAAATCGAACATTTATAATACACATAACAGCCAGTACATAGATATGTTTACTTATTTATACTACGATTTACGGAAATTTGCCACTAACATGGTAGTAATAAAGAAAATTAAACTTAAAAAATAAATTTAAAACGCATATAAAAATGAAAAGGTAAGGTATAAAAGTATTCCTTAAGAGATCCATCATAATCTAAAGTCCATAATGTACATAACATCCAGTACATATATATAATATCCATCATATACATAACGTCCTAGTACAGAAATATATAATTTTCATACCGACATTCCTCGCGTTCCTACAGATCAATGTTGGAGTGCGCATATTCAAAACTACCGCCCTTTACAAAGAGTCTTTTTCCCTTAATTTTTCCTCCGCCAAACCTTCTAGTGCTTACGAAATCCACAGTTCATTTGCGGAGCTTTCTCCCTCCGCAGCTTTTGAAACTTTCTGGGTGTCGGATTTCCTGTTTTTTAAGCGCGAGCATTATCCATTCACCAGTGTCTATCTATTCTTCAGTCTATTTTTTATCTATTTTTGTTTTGAACACTTGTTCAATCCCAAGTTTACCTATTTATGTTCGTTACGGGTGTGTTACTGTAAGCATTTATTAAGTTGGTAAAGGACTTTTCAACTTATATTCTTTTGAGGTTTTCCAAACGGAAAAAATCTTTTTCCACCTGCGGAACATTACGTAAATGAGAAACACATGGGCTATCCTGCTTGTATTATGTATGTATTAACTTTAGTATGTAAATATTTTTTTTATGTATATAAAATGTAAATAATATATTCATTTTGTTGTAAATGCTGTGTTGATATCTATTAACTTTGTGTATTATTGATATATTACCTACTATGTAAATATGTTATAATTTATAATTACGTATAATAAACAAGTAGGCATGTATGTCTGGACTATGTTTATAAAGTCAAACCAGTATATATAAGAGAACAATTTTCATGTCAAATTTACCTCTCTATAAGGGAAAATAACTTCTTTAAAGAGAAACCTGGATATAAGAGAAAGAATTTCCGGTCCCGTGAGTTCTCTTATATCCAGGTGTGACTGTACTTATAACTGTGTCTATAATATACAAATACTATGTAGATAAGTATTAACTATGCGTTACGTACAAATACTATGCGAGTTTGCAGTAACCACTACCGTGCACTGGTAGTCAAGTGGTTAAGGCGCTAGTTTGGTAATCCAGCTAGCGTAAGGATCTGTCGGTTCGAATCCCACCCAGTGCATAAATTTTTCCAAATTAATTTGAGTTTGTGACCACATGATAATAAGACTGAGGGTTAGGTGGTAGAAAATGGTTTGAGCATTAACCTCGTTACCTTCCACTAAAGAGTGATATTATTATTATTTAATTTAAAAATACTAGTGCTTTTACCCGTTCTTCGCTACGATTGGTAATATATTATAAGCTCCGGCAGCGATGATATTCGAGGTCACTATCAGATATCCCCATCCGTTTTTAAGGGAAGATTTTGTCAAAATATTTTATTTTGTAGATTACGTGGTTTCCGAGTAACCGCGCTGGTTTGATTAAAATAAAACAACCCGTATAGGTATGTACTTTTTTCTGAAAGTAAATTTTATAATAGATTTATTTTATTTTTTATGTAGGTACGTAACTGTAAAATTTATTTAATTTTATATTATAAAATGATTCGTTTGTGTGTGTATGATTAATCGCGTAAAACTCGAGAACCACAAACCAGATTAAGTTGAAATTTTGCATAGTTACCGATGCAGGCTCAATTTGTATATAAATTTATAAATATACAGTAGATTCGATTCCTTTTTCATTAAAGATTTTATTTATGTTTCAGAATCAGCCAGCTTCTGCAAGAATGCCCTAGACATATCTAATAGTTCAAATGAAAGCAACTCTTTCGTCAGCTGCACTCCAACCAAAACTTGTCTTGTAGCATCATTCGATAAGTCCCTTTTACAGGTAAGCTTATTTAGAAAATTATTACTTCCGAGAAATTTCTAATATTAGAATTCGGAAGTATTTTAAACTTAATGCCTTAATGAGTCTTTGCAAAAGATCTTGGTATTAGATGTTGTTACCAACAAACCAATAGCGCAAGCGGTAGCATTATTTTACTGTTGAACTTTTTATGCATCAATTATGAATAAAATATTTTTTTTGTAAAAAACTGCTTGAAAGAGTCCTCGATACAATTTCCTTTATATTTTGAAAAAACATCGATATCGATTTATTGAAGCAATTTCGTTAACAAAACAAGGCCGTTTCTAACAAGTGGTCGATTTTTTTTTTTTTTTGATTTTGTGGTCGATTCAACTTAGTATTGTACTGCTGGTCAATTAAAGAGACTTTTTGTGGGGAACGTCTCCTGTCTCAAGCTGACGGTTAAACTATCTAAAGTAACTTCTCACTTTTCTGTTTATACTGAATAACAATATGATAGATATCACAATTACTCAAGCTCGCTTTAATAAATCACTGCTGGACTTGGGACTCGAACCACCGCCGATCGATCCAGCTACTGAGGTCGGTAAGCACTACTATACTGTTTAAGACTAACAAGAGCCGTATTTTTCTTTTGGAAGATCTGGAAGCAAGATTTCCATTTTGGTTAACCAAACTGAAAGAAGATTTTTCCTCTTCCAAATGAAAAATGACTTTCTTCCAGTTCGTCCATTTTATTCCATTTGAATCCACTTTGGTTAGAAAGAAAAATACAGCAACTGTCTCTTATTATTTCATAGCATTTTACTCTAGAATATCTTAACTTGATTTTATTGATTATTTATTTTCAGATTCGTGACTGGTTGCTATCAAGAGAGAAGATGCTAAAGCAGCAATCGGTCAGAGTTGGTGATGTCGCCAATATTATGTCCACGTTGGACAAGCAAATGGTAAGTTTCATCTGTTGTTTCCCATTGGTAAGTTGTAGCTGCTGATTTCCAAAACAATTTCAGAAAAGTTCTTACCATTACTTTAAAGCCTAGTTTCATGGGCAAAATCCAATGCATCATTGTTAATGAACATATTTAACTATGCACCGACCTCAGTAGCTTGTTCGATAAGACGGCGGACTTGTAACCTAGAGGTTGGTGGTTCAAGTCCCGGCCGGGTTCAGCGTAGATTTAGTAAAGCGAGTTTAAGTGGTTGTGATATCACCAAAATGATTAACTATACAATTAAGATAATAATAATAACAATATCGCCTTATTTATACTGCCTGATTAGGACTATTAAGTCCCATCACTCCAGCAGTAAGCCTAAGGCATATTATTATGTAGTAAAAATCCTTAAATGGGAGGATAACTTGTCATGTCGCGGATGGGTTTCGAACCCGCGACCTCTGGTATCTCTGGATTCACAGAGTTCCGCCTTTACCACTGAGCTATTATACAACTTTATACACAATCAAATGGCTTATGACCAGTTAAGTTCACGATTAAATCAGTCCGTTAGTGACAGCAATCCATTTTAAATCGAGTGTGAAATTTAATATTGTTGTTTTTTTGCAGCATGTACTCAGAGAGTTGCAACAGAAGAAACCTCAACTTGACGAACTCGTGAACACTGCTGAAAATTTGAAAGCTGATTCCAACAAAGCTCAATTGCATGGCAAAGGTAAAGAATTACCAAAGATTTCCCTTTGAATTATTTTAGAACATTAGCTAGAAAGTAGTAGCATATCTAGGTTAGTATTGTTGGTGAGATTGTTTTTTCGGGATATTAGGTGTCATTATGGATAGACAATATCTATAAATAGTAAATTCTTTTTCATGTCGTGTCATGTACATTGTAATGTACAGTCACACTAGGATTTGTAGAATCGCCGGCCGGGGACCGACCGTTATATTTACTTATCCACGTTCTATTCTACTTATCCACGTTCGACTGTATAATAAAAATGACTTAATTTTGGTTAATTGGTATCCAACCGAAATAAACCTCTTGTTGTTGTAGCGGTAGATAGGATCAGATCAATCAATGTCAAGTATACAAGTAATGTGCCAGTTTCCTTGGGTTCCACCCAGATGCCAATGACGGATAAGTTTCTAGGGTTCTTTAGGCAAGTAACACTAAAATCTTATTTTTTTAATTGCATTTTACGTATTTTCTACAGTGACAAAACTTCGAGAGCACTGGGATGAAACCAACAACAAAGTGATGGCCCGCAAAACTCAGCTGGAAGCTTTGTTGACCGATAGTCAAATTTACGAGGCCAAAAGACGAGAAATCGAAGGATTGCTAACGAGGATGGAAAACATAATCCAAAGAATGAATCCTGTGGGATACACCGCTGATGTTCTGGAGCTGCAACTACGAGAACAAAAGGTATGAGCATTGTTGTCGACGCCTAGTGTAAAGCCGCCTTTATTAGTTCACTGGTTTTGCGCTAGGCGGCGCCAAGTCACCAGTTACGTGGAGCATTTTTTTGGTTTTCTGATTGTTCAATTTTCACTAAAAAATTTTGTCTTTCTTTTGTTGTTGAAATTAATTAAAAAGTAATAAAAACCACCTTTTGGAGTTATTATTTAAATCTATCTAAAAGGGACGTTTGGATCGTTCATTTGGTTACTTCTAGACCGGATAATTGTTCTCTGGAAATTTGGATTTGGAAAAACCAGCGGCCTATGCATTGGACTTTGAAAAGCACGTTGGCGTGTCACCTTTGTAACTTGGAATTGTGATCTTGTCTGTGTTGCAAGATGACTGAAGTTGAGCTTACAGTGGTAAGAGCAAAAAAGGAGCAAACATTTATATCCATTCAAGCTTTATATGATGTAAGTAGAGCCCTTAATTCTGAGACCAATAAAACAATCTACAAAAAGAAGATTGGGACATTAGATGTTTGGTACAAAGAGTACATTGCTCTTGCGGAGAGATGTAGCATACTGGAATTGACCCTCAAACCTGAATCAAAGGTCTCGTTTACTGACCTGAGCACGGTGGATGAAATGGTTGGATATATCAAATATGCAGGGGAAAAGCTTAAACTCCTTGCAACAGGTATAAGCACACCAGCTCAGACTGCTGCTGACAATGACCCAGGAAGTTCAGTAAAGCTACCATCTCTGGAAATACCGCAGTTTTCGGGAACTCTGGGCCAGTGGCCTGTTTTTTATGAAATTTTTAGAAACAGTGTTCATAATAGAACAGATCTCTCAGATGCCCACAAATTACAATATTTGTTGTCCAAATTAGTTGGACCTGCATTAGCAGTGTGTGCGGGGATACCCCCCACAAGTGAGAATTATAAAGTTATATATGAGGCATTGGAGGACAAATATCAAGATAAACGCAATTTGGCGGCATACTATTTAGATGCTATTTTTAGCTTCAAAACATGTAAACAAGAATCGGCTCAACATTTAGCTGCATTTGTGGATCACTTTGCAGCTAATGTAGCTGCTCTGGAGTCATTGAAAATTGCAGATATGGATCAATTTCTGCTGTTTTACATTGCAGCTGGCAAATTGGATGGTGTAAGCAAAACAAAGTTTGAAATGTCCTTGAAAAAGGATGAATTCCCCACATTCAACAAGCTCTTGAATTTCATCAAGGGAATTGTCAGGGTGAACAACCGTGTTTTGTCTCCGGTTCGAGGAATGAGAAATCAGCCTCCTACGCCTAGTAAGAGAATCAATCACTCTTTTCTTGTAAGAGATTCTCAGAGGACCAGTAACTGTGTACTGTGCCACAAAAATCACTTCATTGGCAAATGCAAGCTGTTCTTGGATGTGGTACCTCTCAGTCGTTACAATTTGGTGAAAAGAAACTTGCTTTGTGTGAACTGTCTTTATAGTGGACATCATGCAAATGAATGTACAAGACCTCCCTGTAGTAAATGTCACTTGAAGCACAACACAATGTTACATTTTGGTAACATGGAGAAAACAGAACCTCAAGATATTAAGGCACCTTATCATCCCAAGGCACCAGATTTTCCCCAGGAATCAAGTTCAACGGGAACTGGAGTTTCTGCCAATGTAGGTCTGTGTGTTCACAATCTAGTATCTTGTTAAGCACCGTTAAAATTAAGGTATTTAACCAGCTTGGTAACCCTTGGGAACTTAGGTTTCTGTTAGACAGTGGATCCATGTGTAATATGATTACGCACAAGGCATGTAAATTGTTAGGATTTGAAATACAGCCCTCTTTGGAAAATATTACTGGCATTGGGTCAGACACTAAGCCTGTACACGGTGAGGTTAAATTTAAATTTCATTCCAATTTTGATACCCGTGTAAATTTTAATATTAAGGCACTGGTTGTGAATGACATTGTAGAAAAATTACCTGTACAGCCTGTAGATTATTCAAAATTGGTATATTTACATGATTTAAATTTTGCTGATAGTGAATTCATGCTTCCGGGAGACATAGATGGAATATTGGGCTCTCCCATTTATCCATATTTGTTAGAACCTGGTGCTCAATTAATTTTTGGTAATCATAACCAGCCAGTGGCTATGAGCACCAAACTTGGGTATGTTGTGATGGGTACTGCACCAGTTCTGGCTGGATCTAGTAAACAATTTTGTATGTTTCAAAAAACCAGTTTAGATGATAATTTGTCCAAATTTTGGGAATTAGATCAAATTAAAGAATGTAAAACCGTCCTTTTGTCTCCAGATGAAATAAAATGTGAAGAGCATTTTGTCAAAAATGTGATGAGGGATGAAAATGGCCGTTATTCAGTGGCTCTGCCATTTAAAGAAAGTCCGTCACAGTTGGGTGACTCTTTCTACATGGCATCCAAAAGGTTCTTTGCATTAGAACGTAAATTAAATAAAAAAATGGAACTGGGAGAGCAATATAAGGCTGCTATGGCAGACTTATTAGACAAGGGCTTTATGCAAAAGGCTGCAGACCAATCTGATAAATCTGGATTTTTCATTCCCCATCATGCGGTTGAAAAACCTGATAGTATAAGTACTAAGTTAAGAGTGGTATTTGATGGCAGTGCCCCCTCATCTTCTGGTAAATCTTTAAATGATTTGTTATTTTGTGGGCCTAAATTGTACAATGATTTATTTTTAATATTAGCTAATTTTAGACTTTTTCCTTTTGCCCTCAATGGAGACATAACAAAAATGTTTCTTCAGATTAAAATGAATGAAAAGGATTGGAAGTATCAAAAGGTACTATGGAGAGTTTCCTCTGATCATCCTTTATATATTTATGTTCTAACTACCGTAATATTTGGTTTGAGACCCAGCCCTTACTTGGCTCAGAGGATAGTCAGGCAGTTGATTTATGATGAAGGCAAAGATTTTCCTCATGCAGTGCAAATGGAAGATAGTCTCTACATGGACGACTCTGTGGCAAGTTTTCTAACCGAAGAACAGGCTATTTTATTTTACAATGATGTTGTAAATTTGTTTAAAAAGGGTGGCTTTACTTTCACAAAGTGGGGTTCAAATTCTCCTAAAATTATGGAAGGTATTCCTCTTGAATACCAATCAGGCACTTGGCAAGAAGGAAATATGAATTCTAAAATTTTAGGCATGCATTGGAATGGAAGTACCGATTGCCTTCTATTTAAGGTTAACAAGGCACTGCAGGTTAAATGTACTAAAAGGTCTATTCTTTCATGTATTTTGACTATATTTGACCCTATGGGACTACTTGCCCCGGTAGTGTTTTGGACTAAACTATTAATTAGAGAGCTATGTTGTCTAAAAATGGATTGGGACAGCACACCTCCAACTCATATTGTGAAATCTTGGGAACTATTTCAAGCACAGTTGCCAATGCTTGAGACGCTACAGCTTCCGAGACACATTGGGTTGGATGTGGACTGTAAATTTCAATTGATAGGTTTTTCTGATGCAAGTCAGCTAGGCTATGCTTGTCAGATCTATAGTAGGGTGACATTCCCTGATGGTAAGGTGGTTGTCAATTTAATATGTGCTAAATCAAGAGTTGCCCCTATCAAGGTAGAAAGTATACCTCGTTTAGAACTCTGTGGTATCCTATTACTGTCTAATCTTATGAAATTGATCTTGACTACATATTCTCCAAGATATACAATTGATAGTTATTTCTGTTTTACTGACTCTACTGTAGCTCTGTGTTGGGTGCATGGTTCACCACACCTTTGGACTGTGTTTGTAGCTAATAGAGTCAGTAAGATACAACAGGACTTGGATTGTAGTAATATCTATCATGTTAAGGGTACTGATAACCCAGCAGACTGTTTGTCTCGTGGTGAAATGCCTGCTCAGTTTCTGGAGAACAAAATGTATTTTCATGGACCAGATTGGTTGTTAAAAGATGTTTCTTGTTGGCCTTTTAAAAAATATTCTGATATGAAAATTACTGAACTACCAGAAGCAAAGAAATTAGTGGCCATAGTTAGTCTGGTACCATCTTTTGAAAACCCTCTCCATGAATTATTTATGAAATGTTCTAGTTGGAGTAAATTGTTAAGAATTGTTATTTATTCTTTAAGATTCATGGGGAAGCTAAAGTCATGTATTTCACGTGACAGCTTGGATGTCGCTGAGAAATTCATTGTAAGTCTCATTCAAAAAGAGTCTTTTTATTCAGAGCTTCAAAGTCTCAAGAAATCTGGTTCTTGCAGTGGTGCTATTAGAAAACTTAATCCATTTGTGAGTGAAAATATTTTGCGAGTTGGAGGAAGACTCAGCAACTCAAATTTGGAATTTGGTCAGCGACATCCAATGCTGTTACCAGCTTCTCACCCTGTGACTAAATTAATTGTTTTGTATTATCATGTAAATAATTTTCATACTGGGCCTTATTTACTTTTGTCAATTGTAAGGCAGAAATTTTGGATAATTGGTGGTCGCAATCTTGTCAGAGGGGTTGTGCAAAAATGCAATATTTGTTTTAAATATGCCCCCAAATTTATTAACCCTCAGATGGCAGACTTACCAACTGCCCGAGTTACTGGTCTCAAGGCATTTGGCAACACTGCCTGTGACTTCTTGGGACCGATTAACATTATTTACCAACGAAAGCGTGGTTGTAGACCTGTGAAGGCATATATTTGTCTGTTTATTTGCCTAGCAACTAAGGCACTTCATTTGGAGGTAGTGTCTGATATGTCTACAGCAGCCTTCTTGAATGCTTTTAAGCGATTCTTGTGTCGTAGAGGTCCAGTTAGAACAATGTTAACAGATAATGGTACCAATTTTGTGGGGGCAAAGAACCAGTTAAATGAAATCTATGAATTATTGCAAAGTGATGGTTGTAAACAGGCTTTTGCCAATGAGTTGATGGAGAATAAGATAGAATGGCAATTTAATCCTCCATCAAGTCCTCACTTTGGAGGCATATTTGAGGCAAATGTTAAGTCTTTTAAGACACATTTTCTCAAGGTATTGGGTACTCAGTTGCTCACTTACGAGGAATTCTTAACTGTGACGGTTCAAATTGAGGGTATACTTAACTCACGCCCTTTATGTAAACTTAGCCCTGATCCTTCTGACTGCCGACCGCTAACACCCAACCATTTTTTAAATTTCTCTGACTTAAAATTTATACCTGCTAGTGATGTATCTGATGTAAACTTGAATCGATTAACTAGATTTCAATTATTAGATCAAATTGTACAATCTTTTTGGAAAAGGTGGGCTAATGAGTATCTCACAGACTTGCAGATTAGAGAGAAATGGAACTCTCGGGTTAAAAACTTGGAACCAGGGTTGGTGGTTATAATCAAGCAAGATAATACTCCCCCCTTGAGTTGGTCTATGGGGGTTATCACTGAGGTCTTCCCAGGTACCGATGGGACTGTCAGGGTGGCGTCAGTGAGGACACCCAGAGGCATATTCAAGAGGCCTGTCTGTAAATTAGCACCTCTACCATGTCAGTAAACTCTATTTTTTTTTTTTTTTGCAATATTAATCTTTAAGCATATATCTTTAAGATTTTTTTTCTTTTTCTTTTGTCGAATTAACAATTAGATATTAATAATTGAAGTTTAACCCTTCAAAGCCGGGGGGATGTCGACGCCTAGTGTAAAGCCGCCTTTATTAGTTCACTGGTTTTGCGCTAGGCGGCGCCATGTCACCAGTTACGTGGAGCATTTTTTTGGTTTTCTGATTGTTCAATTTTCACTAAAAAATTTTGTCTTTCTTTTGTTGTTGAAATTAATTAAAAAGTAATAAAAACCACCTTTTGGAGTTATTATTTAAATCTATCTAAAAGGGACGTTTGGATCGTTCAATTGTTTTATTTAGACTGTCATCGCAAGACAAGTAGTCCCATTATGCCAACAGGCTATTTATTTTTAGCTAAAATTAATTTGAAGACATAATGGACTAACTTTTTTAAAAATTAATCATCCTAGTGGGTTTGTAACATAACATTAAATCACACAACTTGTAAATAATTTGTAATTTATTTATTTGTATATAATATGCTTTACATTTGTGTGATGTTTACACCAATATATTATACCTATTAAGATTATTTAAAAAAAAATCCGTATTTTTCAGTCCCTCAACGCTGATTTGCACCAATTCAAGCAGCAAACGGTTTTCTTCAATCACATGACTCAAAAGCTGATCTCAGTTTACCAACATGACGACACAACAGAAGTAAAGAAAATCACGGAACATGTAAATGAACGCTACAATAATTTAAATACAAGGTGAGTATTGGATAAGCGTGCTACGGTTTAATCTTTATATTTTTGACGGATTAAACAGAAGAAAAGGGTTTAAATTTTAGGTTTTGTTTTGTTTACTCTAACTAAAAGCTATTTGAAACTTGATATGTTTTTTTTTGCCTTTGATATACAGTATGTCCCTTAAGTCCTAGCGAAGGCCATATAACTTTTGAACGGCTCAGAATTTTTGAAGTTCTGTTTTTTTTTACTATCCTTCGAAAAAACAGAACTTCCAAAGTTATAGGTCCTTTGCTAGGACTTATGGGACATATTGTAACTAACTATCTATTATTGACTGAAATCAAATCCAGTGTATTGAGTTTTAGAGTATTATAGCAGATACTTATTTCCTGATATTTTTAATGTTCCTGCGTATACTTTACCAGAGCTAATGTGAACGTTTTTGCGTTTCAGTATTATTAACCGCGGAAAAGCTCTCCATTCTGCCATGAGTTCTCTGCAGAACTTTGACAAATCAATTGACAAGTTCCTCGCCTGGTTGTCCGAAGCTGAATCCATCATAGAAAACGCCGAAGCAGAGACGGACCGGCAAACTGACAAACAGTCTTCGCTCTTGCTTAAAGTAAGTTGAAAAAAAAACTCAATTTCGAACTAGCGTAATATGGAATGGAAATTTTCTTAACTTGTCAATAATAAAATTAGAAGATGACACTTTGAGTGTTGAGTTATGTTGGAATGAGTGGCTGTACACTTTTTTTTTCCGTAGTTTTCAAAGTTTTTTAATAATAATTCGAGAAAGTAAAATAAATTTACCGTCCCGGATTTTTTTTTTTACTCAACTTACTTGAATATTTATGTCTGATAATATTGCTCTCGCTCCACTTGTCGATTAGAGGTCAGTATTTAAAAATGTGTCTGGGTTGATCAATAAGTGAAAATTGAGCTATAGTTTTACTCCGTAGTTATGTATAATCATATTTATGTAAACAGATTAAGTAGCTATTTGTTTCAATAATAATTTATTATCATTATTTAATTACATATTCTTTGTTTTCAGGATCTCCAAAGTGAAATAGAGAGCCACAAAGATGTTTACATTTCCCTGAACACAAGTGGTAAAAGACTGCTTGGAATTTTGACATCACAAGATGATGCTGTTATGCTTCAAAGAAGATTAGATGAGATGAATCAAAGATGGCATCATCTCAAAAATCGAAGTTTGTCTGTCAGGTATAGTTTTACACTATAATATGTATCTATTAATTTTAAGATATACAGAGTGTCCACTTTTAATGTGCGCCATAGGAAAAATACATGTAAAAACAGTTTTTCTTGTCTCAAAAGTCGCCATTAAGTATTTTAAATAAACCAAATATGTTAACTCATGTATTTTTATCTGAAGAATCCACTGGTGGTAATTTCATACACCTGGGACTTACAGTTAAAAAGTTAAGGGTTCGAAATCCGAGAAATGTGTTATGTTTGAAACTCAACATTTTTGTACAATTGGATACTCTATTTTATGTATTTTTTCACGAGAAATTGATTGGTAATATTTTCAATTACCTGCGGTTTACAGTTAAAAAGTTCTGGGTTCGAAACCGAGTAATTGCGTTATGTTTGAAACTCAATATTTTCGTACACCTGGATACCTACCTGGTTTCTGGTTTTACTAACTGTGAAACCCTATTTTAGCATTCTTTAACTTTATTTGTGTATTTTTTCAATGGAAATAACGATTTCTGCTTCTTTTGTCCGAAGAAGACCTACTGAAAAAAGGCGTGTTTTAAACTTGAATTCATGACTTTGTAAAAAAGAACAACTGATAATCAGTTTATGGGTAGGTACTTACTGATATTGAAGTTAGATTCGATTTTCAAAGATATCTCCATCAGCAGCAACACAATATCCCAATCTGTCGTAAAATTCATTGCGAACATTTGCCAATTGACGTGCTGTTATGTTGTTGCATGCTTGGGTGATGGCATCTTTCAATGCCTCTACATTGGGGTATGTTTTACCTTCGTGATAAAGTATTGCTTTTAGGTAACCCCAAAGAAAAAAGTCATTTGGGGATAGATCGGGTGATCTTGCCCAATCAATATCACCATTGTGAGCTATCACCCTTCCTGAAAATGCTGCTTGTAAAAACTCTTTGACTAATCTTGAGTTGTGGGCTGGACAAACCGTCCATTTGAAAAAAAAATTCTCTTTCACCAACAACATTTGTGATTAATGGACCTATTTCATGAACAAGGAGGTCGAGGAAGAGTTCTGAAGTTAGACTTTTATTGTAGAATATTGGACCAATAATGTGTTGTCCTACTATTCCTGCCCAGACGTTTACTTTTTGTGGGTACTGAGTATGAATGAGGCTGTACCAAGAGTAGAGGATTTTCTTTGGCCCACATCCGTGAGTTTTGAAAATTGGGAGCGTATGTCAGATTTAAACTAGATTCGTCTGAAAATCGAATCTAACTTCAATATCAGTAAGTACCTACCCATAAACTGATTATCAGTTGTCCTTTTTTACTAAGTCATGAATTCAAGTTTAAAACACGCCTTTTTTCAGTAGGTCTTCTTCGGACAAAAGAAGCAGAAATCGTTATTTCTATTGAAAAAATACACAAATAAAGTTAAAGAATGCTAAAATAGGGTATCACAGTTAGTAAAACCAGAAACCAGGTAGGTATCCAGAGGTGTACGAAAATATTGAGTTTCAAACATAACGCAATTACTCGGTTTCGAACCCAGAACTTTTTAACTGTAAACCGCAGGTAATTGAAAATATTACCAATCAATTTCTCGTGAAAAAATACATAAAATAGAGTATCCAATTGTACAAAAATGTTGAGTTTCAAACATAACACATTTCTCGGATTTCGAACCCTTAACTTTTTAACTGTAAGTCCCAGGTGTTTGAAATTACCACCAGTGGATTCTTCAGATAAAAATACATGAGTTAACATATTTGGTTTAATTAAAATACTTAATGGCGACTTTTGGGACAAGAAAAACTGTTTTTACATGTATTTTTCCTATGGCGCACATTAAAAGTGGACACTCTGTATACAAGAAAGAAAGAATGGGGACACGAGAAGTTGAGAAAAAATTTATTAAGCAAGTTTTAGGAAGTTTTTCTCGTAAATTTTACTGACACCTGTAATAATAATTCTAATTCTTCTGATGCTGCTAACATTAGTTATTTACCACAAACTTTTATCATTCAAATTTAAAAAGTAGGTACATAACACATTGCTTTTAAGGCTTTACTAGGGCTCAAAGCAGAGTTAAAATTAGCGTCACTTATCATTGACTCTATATGAATACCGAATATATAATTGGTGTTAGCTACAGCAATCGTGATTTATACGCAGTGCGTTTATGAAGCCAAAGGCGTTTGGTAAAACATTTTATTAATTTTTACTATTGTTTTTTTACTTTTCTTATCCTAAAAAAGGAAAGTAATTGATTTTTTATAATATAGAAATATTAATGTAGTTTTTCATTTGATTTCAGGAATCGATTAGAAAGTAATGCAGAACATTGGAATGCTCTACTGCTGAATCTTAGAGAACTCAGTGAATGGGTGTATAAAAAAGACTCTGAGCTTTCACGCTTTGGTCCTCTAGGAAGCGATATCAATGTTCTCCAAAAGCAAGAGGTAAATAAATAATGAAATGAGCATTTAAATGTTCTTTTACTTGGCGTCACAACACCAAGATATGAGAACTAAGGTTTGACTGTAAGAGGAGGAATAATCTCGACATATCATCGAAACCTATCTTGCTTGGAGCTTGGAACTCATCAACTCAATGGATTTTTTTCATCTTCTCTTTTCTTTTGTTTGTATTTTTACATAGGATTATTCCCGTTCAATAAAGTTACTTACTGTTTACTTATTCTATCCAAAATTTAGAATGAATGCATATATCAAAAATAAAACAATATAATTATGACACATGATTTTTTTTTCTTCTTCAGGATGATCATAGAGCATTCAGGCGGCAGTTAGAAGACAAGAGATCTATCATTGATAGTACTATTCTAAGTGGACGCCAGTATTTCAATGATGCTTCATTCACTGACCTCAAGTCTGAAAACAAAGGTAAAATGCACCAATACTTTACTTTTGTTATTTTAAAAGTTTTTGATTTTTTATTCAGTCAATTTTTTTATTTTTATCTTACAGATAATATATTTCTGTCATTTGCAATCCAGAGCGCAAAGTACTCAGAATGCTTGAGCAATTTCCTCTCTGGATTACAAGTCACATTTTTTAAAGTCTACTGTACTTCCCACTAAAATGATTAAGTAGCTTTTGCTATAAAACAAATATCATACTACTAATTTTTAACTATGCCGATATTTCTGTAGAACAACATCAATAACTTAAAATATTCAATTCGTTATTCTAGAATTTTGATTATTTTTCTACTTATGTCAAATTTTACATTTATTTGATTTCAGAAGAGGAAAATAGCCAGGAATTGTCCATGTGTTTGCGACGTGAAGTGTATATTTTGACAGAAAAATGGAATCAACTGATAGAAAAGTCTGATTCTTGGCAACGTAGAATTGAAGAAATACTGACGGTAAGATTCTCCAACTTATTTAATCTCTATTTAATAAATTCTCCAAATTATTATAAATGATAAAGAAAGAATAACGGTCATTATTATTATTTTCGTGTATTTCATCTATATTCAACCGAGCACTATGTTTAAACGCAAACACCAAGAATAAGGCGTATTATTATTATTATTACTACAATCTAAAGTGTTTCTATATTTTTCTATTGATCTGCATGTTGAACTCTAGTTTAAGTTTTCGGTTAAATTCCGCCATTGAAGGCTCCACTGATTACTATTTTGATAATCTCTCTATTCTATACGGAAGATTAATGAGTCGGGTTATCAAAACAATGATTTTTTCGGAATCTTAAATTATATAGCCGAAATCGTTAAAAACCACATAAAATTTACTGAAAACATCATATGACTGGGTAAGATATCGGAAAACGCAATAAAATTGACCCCCATAAACTTGTAACAGATATATGGGGGTCAATTTTAACTCTCAACCCAATAAGAATTTTTTGAAGAAGTCATTGGCGAAACTACTAGGGGCAGAATGTTGATGTTGTTGCTGTAGTAAGTGTATTCCTTTTGGACTTGGCAAAGCGGAGCGTAACTGCGCTCCTTAATATCATACCATGTCTATGTCTATAATAGTATCATTGGATTTTATTTTTGTTTAATATTATAATTTTATCACTCATTCGTTAACATTATGTACTTGATTACTACAGAAATGAATCACCCATAAAAAAAACACATTTTAGATTAAGCCTTTGAACTAAATAGGACTACCTATTTCTAGGGGCGTAGGTATGAGTAAGGAGTACACACTACATCTACATACTTTGACGTTTTTTCTGTTTCTCACAATGGGGATTGCTCTCCTTAAACTGAAAACTGAAATTTCACAAACCAGCCACCCAAATTAATGAAGAAAAAGTGCTTCTTAGTTGCCGCAGTTGGGACATTACACCGTAATGGGTGGTCAATAAGGCGAGTAGAATTTGTCCAATGACAATCCTGTACCTTCCAGCCTCCGTAGCGTGATGGTTGAGACCACTGCCCGTAGTCCAGACCGAGTTCGAACCCCGGTTGGGGCAGACTTTTCGAAGAAAATTCTGTTCCTTCCAAACACGTGAGGCTGGCATTTCCGGCCCTACCTCTAGGCTGGGTGAGGTTAATGTGGGTAGCTGGTACGATTCCCAGCGTTGGAGGGTAAAACCCCCGTCCTGACTATCTCAAGTTAAAACCATATAGAATCAATGGACATGAAAGGAGCGTAGACGTTGGATCTGGGCGTCCATATAATCCTCTCATCACCGTGATTTAGGTATCTACATATCTCGTTCAGGACGTTAAAACCAAATAGAATCAACTGGTCACAATAGATCTAATTAGGTTAATTGTAAGGGTTTCACTGAAAACCCTGCAACCAGGTCAGATAATAAATAATCCTGTACCTTATTGAAAAACTCATATGATAACTCCTAAAGTATTGAATTTTTATATCACAATCTTCATCTATTCTAGGCTCAGTGTAAAAGAGTTGTTCTGTACGGGGCGAGAACTAAAAGGACGTGGAAACTAAAAAGTTCGAATAATTATCGATTTTACATTTGACCTAAATTTTGACCTTTTTTGATTTTTCAAACATTTCTTCATGACCGAAGAATCCTCCTGAAAATACTTTTTAGTTTGATAATATTTAAGTTATAAGTAAATATTTCAGTGTATAAGTTATCATATTTGTGTTAATTACTTTCGTGATATCACAACTAGTCAAAATCGCTTTACTAAATCTACGCTGAAACCGGGACTTGAACCACCGACCTCCAGGTTACAAGTCCGCCGCCTTATCGATCAAGCTATTAAGGTCGGTGCAATATTTAAGTTCTGCGAGTGTTACCGTATATTAGACTTTTTTCACTTTTTGATTGTGCGTACGAAGATAAAGTCCCAACTGGGGCATTCATGAAGTTTTTTTTATTGTGAATCTGACATTTACGCGTCAAACCTTATGTACTACTTAAAAAAAAAAAAAAACATTTTGACGTTGTACAGTGAAGTATATTTAGGTATTTCATGTATTTAAAATCTTATAATGTACAGTAAAAACACATTTTAATCTATTCTACTTTATGACGTAAATTTTCATTTATGGCTGCTTCCGGATTATAATACTTCTGGCTCCTGGGGCATACGCATATTGCTGTATATAATTTTAGTTAGTACATCGATTGTGAAGAGAAAAAAAGAAAGTTTTTTTTATTTACTGAAGTCAATTTTTATGTCAAGACTGTACCTACCTAGCTCAAATTTACCAAGAACGAATAACTTTTAGATAATATAAATTATTTTTATTATTCATTCATTTCTGGTTATATGGAAGAACTCCCACAGAAGTACCCTGTCACTTTGAATAAACCGGAAATAAATTCACTATAGGAAGTAGTTCAATAAAAATTTACTGGCAGTAAACTAATAGCTATACAAAAATTTCAATTTTCAATTAATTTGTTAAGCTATTGGCCATACAAATTCATTATACTTTGTGACCCCGCTCCCGAATCGAACCAGGACCCACAGCTGTACAACCGCGTGTGGTACCCATCTCTCCCACTGAGCCAGTCCCTCTTCTATTCACTGTGATCGTGTGCCATGCACGCTCCTAGCCACACCACCCCTCCCTGTCTTTCCCCTGTCTGAATTTTTTATTTCTCTTGCATTCCTCTACCCCTGCCCAACATTTTCGGAGCACATGTTTTTTTTGTTTCCCATTCTATACAATGTTTCTCTACGGAGCTAAGAGCCAGAATCTCGAGTGTTCTTGAGTCACCGCTGGCCAAGGGAGTTGGGGCTTGTGTTCCATCACTTCTTGAACGCTGAGAAATTGAATTTTTTTTTTTTTTACTCTCGTTATTTTCGAACGCGCGTCAGAATTGAAACAATTGTTAAGTGATCTTCTTAATTACTCGACGTTCTGGTGTTTGTGAATTGAATTCGCGTGAGAACAGTGCTCCTTTGATCAATTTCTGTCCTGATACAATATCTGTCTCCTGTAGTGAACCCTCTAGTAACTAATCTAAATATCTCCTAGGCATAGTCATATAATTATCTAAATATCTCCTAGGCATAGTTATTTATATATATTCCTATGCCTAGTAATATAACTATCTAAATATCTCATAGTAATATAACTATCTAACTATCTCATAGTAAAATAAGTATCTAAATATCTCCTAAGCATATTATAACAATAATTTATTACCTAAATAACTCCTACCCTTAATAATAACTCTGAATATTTCCTATGCATTATAATTATTACTATCAGCACAGTTATAATTATTACTCTGACTATCAGTTGTATAGTGATAAGATGATCTTCCATATATCAAGTCTTTGTTTTCATAAAATACATCTTTCTTTTCAATCATAAATGCCTTCAAAACGATATTTACAGAGAAAACTAGTTAATTATAATAAATTAAATAAATAAATACAAGTACCTTCAAAGATATACTTGTAAATTCAGGCATTCTCTGCCACCCAACTCTTAAATTTCCAAGTGGTGCAAGATCATGGGTTGGATGGTAGAGATTGTCTCAGGCAATAATCCCGCCCTTTGTGATTTATGTAAATAAATTTCAATAAAGAGTTTACTACTACTACCGATTATTTTAT
>CM044967.1:21909369-21925680 GCA_024516035.1 Bactericera cockerelli
GTACGATTCCCAGAGAATGGAGGGTAAAACCCCCGTCCTGACTATCTATCTCAAATCAGGACATTAAAACCGAATAGAATCAACTCGTCACAATAGATCTAATTAGGTCGCATCAGTGTTAATTGTAAGGGTTTTAATGAAAACCCTGCAACCAGGTTAGTTAATAATAATAATAATTGCGCTTTCAAAGTGTACATTTTTCAAAGGAACAATATATGAGTTCTTCAGTTCTGAATTTTTTTATTGTGTTTCAGTAAAATAATTTCTTATCTAAAAATTAATTTCATTGGGCTTATATCGTAGGTGGTATATCAAGAGCACAAATGAAACCTTGATAAGAATTGTAAATATTAAAATAAAATTTCAATTTTGTTGTTTGTGTTACCGTGAATACCGTTAGTTAAGTCAGAGTTTTGAAGCTTATACCTACATAGTGATTAAATGGATAGAGCCAACAACTTTTTTAAAATTATAATTGATGAATGTCGCCTAATCGTATTACTCATAATGACTAAAACTTGTAATTTTCGTTGTTCATACAAACAGTAACCCTTATTTAAATATGTATGTGCTTGTCCGAATCCCAAAAGTGAGGATAAGTTTTCGGGTCCCGGCTGGGTTTCGAACTCGAAGCCTCTGGTTTACGAGACCGACGCTACTACTTGACCACTGAGCAGCCGCGAGACTTGTTGAAAAGTCTATAATTTACGTGTCCTATATCATTTACATCACCCTGTAGTTTACGGTCGAATTGCTTTTACCTCAAGGGTTGCAAAGTTTAAAACTGACCTGTCTTCACAAGCATTTCAACAAAAATATTGTTGGTTCAATATTCGGTATTGGTCCTAATTGATTCCCAGAAAAAAGGGGGTGGTCAACAATGAAAAAAATGTTTATGTAAAGTAATTCATGACTTTGGTTATACAGGGTGTAGCAGTCAGATTAACCATCAGATACCCCCTATTTAGATAATTCAAAATAATTGTTTTAAGAGACTACCCCTAGTCAATTAATCAATGTTATCATGCAATTTTATTATATTATTAATAATAAGAGATCGACAAATACGAATAATTATTATCTAATATAATTATTAGATAATAATTATGATATTGTTATGTCAGAATCGATGGCATGTTGAAAATACCATTCGGTCATGGCTCACTGATGTTAGGCAACGCCCAGTGAGGTTAGGACTCAGATGAGAGACCAGTCCGGCTATTCCCTGGCCCACTCAGACTGTGTAATGTTCATATGAATAGCTACTTAATGAGTTTCAAGCGAATGGAGGGTAAAACCTCCGTCCCGATGTGACTAGTTCACCGCCTAAGCGTTTAACTGGATACTAAGCTTGGCTCAATAAAATAATATATCATTCAGTAAGCTTCTCATGAAATTACCTATACACAATACATGGGTATTTTTATGCACCATAAATAACTATGACAATAAGTTTGGATCGAACTCATTCTTAGCTGTATTTCTGAGAAATCCCTTTAATAATATAATTGTAAAGGGAGAAATTTTAAAATATTCCTGGTACGGCAACACTGAAACTATCTCCGAGACAATGAGTCATCTATTGCAAGGTAGAACATTGGAGATAACAGCGATGTGATTTTTACTCAGTTCTTCCTCTCCTTACTTGTCTGTCTCCATGCGTATGGGAAATATACGGCAATTTGTATTGGCTATAGTAGCTTAAGTAATTGAGCACAAAATTCGGGGTTTGAAGCACAAATTAGCACAAAATACAAGGATTAATTTGACATCAAAAAAGTATTACGAATCAAAAGTGGTGGTGCTGGGGAAATGGGTGTGGGGGAGGGGGGTCTCCGAAAAATAGCAATAGCGCCCTTATCGTTGAAGCACAAAATTCGGGGTTTGAAGCACAAAGAAGCACAAAATAAGCACAAATTAGCCATGTAAAAAAAACATTACGTTTCGAAAGTGGTGGTTCTACCGTTTCCCCAGCACCACCAAATTGAAATGGGCGTAGCGCCCTTATCGTTGAAGCACAAAATTCGGGGTTTGAAGCACAAAGAAGCACAAAATAAGCACAAATTAGCCATGTAAAAAAAACATTACGTTTCGAAAGTGGTGGTTCTGGTGGTTCCCCAGGGGCCCCCGAAGTGGAATGGGCGTAGCGCCCTTATCGTTGAAGCACAAAATTCGGGGTTTGAAGCACAAAGAAGCACAAAATTCAAGGATTAATTTGACATCAAAAAAGTATTACGAATCAAAAGTGGTGGTGCTGGGGAAATGGGTGTGGGGGAGGGGGGTCTCCGAAAAATAGCAATAGCGCCCTTATCGTTGAAGCACAAAATTCGGGGTTTGAAGCACAAAGAAGCACAAAATAAGCACAAATTAGCCATGTAAAAAAAACATTACGTTTCGAAAGTGGTGGTTCTACCGTTTCCCCAGCACCACCAAATTGAAATGGGCGTAGCGCCCTTATCGTTGAAGCACAAAATTCGGGGTTTGAAGCACAAAGAAGCACAAAATAAGCACAAATTAGCCATGTAAAAAAAACATTACGTTTCGAAAGTGGTGGTTCTACCGTTTCCCCAGCACCACCAAATTGAAATGGGCGTAGCGCCCTCATCGTTGAAGCACAAAATTCGGGGTTTGAAGCACAAAGAAGCACAAAATAAGCACAAATTAGCTATGTAAAAAAAACATTACATTTTAAAGGTGGTGGTGCTGGCGAAATGGACCCGTATTTCACAGCCTTTTTTATTTCGTAGGTATGAAACAGGAGCTACTGTAGACGCTTGTGGTCTGTGTTGTAGCCTGTCCATCCCGTAGTATGCCTCCCCTCTAATGGGCGAGAAGGAATAGACAATTATGATGAGATTAGCTCTGTGGTGTATGACCACCATCCGTAGTCTAGAGATCCTGAGTTCGATCCCCGAGTTGGGAAGAATTTTTTCAACAAAAATATTCTGTTCCCTCCGAATTACGTGAGGTTGTCATTTCCGAACCAACATAGGCTGGGTGAGGTTAATGTGTGTAGTTGGTACGATTCCTAGCGACTGTATTGGAAAACCAGTCCTGGATTCTTAAGGACGTTAAAAAAACTAGAATCATTGAACATAAAAGAAGTCTAGACACAAGTCAGATACATTGTGCTATCAATATTATTTTAGCTCTGACATACTTATATTATAAATATTCATTATTGTATTTTATTTAATACTTTCATTTACCTATTTGTACATAATATGATTTTACAATTGATTTTATTTAATTATTATATAAAGAATTACCTTGTCTTGTCTTCCCCTTCTACCATTAGTGCCGGGGTTGACAAAAAGCTCCAATGGAGATGGTTTTACATCCTTGGGTCGTCAATTCTGAGATTTCTATTGTAAATTAATGTAAGCTTTAAATGGACTAAAACTCATATCTTAGGCCTTCAAACTATTAGGCTCAGGGAGACCAAAGGATATATCTATACAAGATTGTACATACACTATAATTATTACATAATTATGTACCTACACTTGTATTACATATGTATATGTACCTAAATTATTACAGATGTCTACACTTGTATAATGTACACGTGGAGACAGCATGAATCGAACCCATAAAAAAATTGATACATGATTATTATATCACTGTATAGCACCGGCATAATCCATGTCTATACCTTGTTCTAAATAAACACCTATAAAAGATAGTCTAGGACTCTAGGGATATAATTATATCCACACAGTCATATAACACAGGAAAGCGAAGGTGTAAAAGCAACTACTTCTGTGTTTTGCTTCTATTTTGTTATTCTTTTACTGTGTTTTGTATTTTGTTATGCCAGAATTTTGTTTTGTTTTTATTTTGTTTTGTTTCGTATTTCGTTTTTGCTTACTGCTTCGTCGCAGAAAATTTGTTTTGAAACCTGCTAGTACTCCTAACTTCCTGATAGAAATAGTTCATAAGTACGAGTATTGTGCTCAATTGAACAGAACTTCTCACTTTTACTTACTCAATCAATCTCTCTAGTACTGTAGGGAGTGGCCGAGGTGCCATGAAAGCCGGTTTTTTCGTTGATAGATTGGTTCCCCTGTCATTTTAAGTTGAAAAGGTCTTCAATCACATATTTCTATGTACGATCAACCATCACAGATTTTTTCTTTATAAGCCATTAAACCCTTGGGAACTGGCTTGTTAGCGTTGGCTAGTCATCTCCCTGTAACATCCCCCAGCCAGACAATGTAAACGGTACACTGTACCTACCGCTAGAAGAAGTTTCCAAAGTTTTATTACATACCAAGGTGATGTGTGTGGCAACTGTTGCATACTCCAGGAACATGTCAGGAAATCCAGAGTGCGAATTACGCTAATTTTTCATTTTCCATAATTTATGCTTTGTGCGGAGAAAATGTTCCGTCAGAGTATGTAATGAATGTTGAATTTCATGTATGAATTTTCCATTTTGCTCGGGAGAAAAGTTTCACGTAATTACGGAAGATTAAAAGTTTCTCTCTTGTTCCCGACGGAATGCAAATATAATAGCTGAAAGTTTAATTCTTAGTGTTGTCGCCGTGAGCGATAGTTATAGCATGAAAGCTAGCGGATGACAAGACATGTGTACGTTAGATTTTGTGGACTTGGCAAACTTGTATTGAAACTGAACTAGATCTACGTCGGGTTCAGATCAAAAAGATCTACGTCCGATGCTGTTTCTTCCTTCTTACAACAACTAGACGAGATTCTCTATTCCTCTAAATCTCATATAGTTGGTATTTTCTGTGACCTTTCCAAGGCCTTTGATTTCGTAGATCACAGCATACTTTTATCTAAAATGCCATTCTACGGAATCAGAGGTCCTACACAGGCTTGGTTTAAATCCTACCTAACGGAGAGAAATCAAAGGGTGAAAATTCCTAACCTCCATAATAATATCCAATATAATGTCTTTTCATCAAAATTGCCAATTAAACATGGTGTGATTCAAGGGTCAACCCTAGGCCCCTTGCTTTTCCTACTCTTTATTAATGACTTAGTTAGTTGCTCAACATCAGCAAAATTTGTTCTCTTTGCTGATGATACTTCAATACTGGTGAGTGGAAACAGTCACCAGGAAGTGTTAGAAAAAGTCCAAGAAACTCTATCTGTCATATCACAATGGTTCATCACTAATAAACTACGTCTTAATGCAGATAAAACTACTTATATGTACTTTGGACCACAACCATATAATCAATTACAGGCCATCTCATATTCTAATCTCGTTATATCCCCATCAGAGGAAGTCAAATTTTTAGGTCTTATACTAGATTCAAGGTTACGCTGGAAATCCCACATTCTATATCTTAAACCTAAACTTGCATCTGCAATATATGCAATAAAATCAATACAAAAGAATGTGGGATCCAGCGCTGCTTTACTTGCCTATCACTCATACTTCCATAGCTTAATGAGCTATGGAATTTTATATTGGGGGTTTGCAGTAAATACAAATGATATTTTCATGCTACAAAAACGAGCCGTGAGGAGCATATTTAACCATCGACCTACTGTTTCTTGTGCACCCATATTCAAAAACAACAATATCTTAACATTCAGAGCACAACTAATACTTGACACATGTTGCCTTATTCATAAAATGTCAGAACACCTTACAAGACATAGAGATATACACAACTACAATACACGACACAGAAATGACATAACAGTAACAACAAACAATATATTTGATAGATCTTTTCTGAAGCAAGGAATTCAACTTTATAATTCCTTGCCAGATATTATTAAACAAGAAAATAGAGATCACTTCAAAGAACAACTTAAAATAAGACTCATTGATATTGCCCCATACAAAATAGAGGAATTCAGGTGGTAAAATGTGATCCAGGGGTAAATAATGTTTGGTCCCTTTTACTCCTTTTCCCTCTTTTTTACCTCAGTCTCTTCTTCTTGTCTCTCCTTTTTACTCCTCTTCTTTATTTTTCCTTTCAATTTATTGTTCATTTTTAATTGAATTTTAATGAAAAAAAAAAAAAAAAAAAAAAAAAAAAAAAAAAATGTGTAAGACGTACGATGTATATTATTACACAATAAAATATTTGATTGATTGATTGATTGAACTATTAGCTTACTATTCTTGCAGGTACCTGCCTATCTTCTTCTTTTTTCTCTTTGCCTTTTCCCAATCCTATTTTGGGGTTGGAATTCTTCAACCTTATGATTGAGGTTGGTTGGTTGTGGCACAAGTTTTACGGCTGGATGCCCTTCCTAACACCAAAAATTCAATTTGATTTAACTTCCTAATTACGACGGGGGTTTCACCTTCCATTCGCTGGGAATCGCACCAGCTACCCACCCTCACCCAACCTGGGTAGGACCAGAAATGTCAGCCTCACGTGTTCGGTACCTCCTTATACAAAGAAGAGAATCAAGAAAACTCAATTCTTTTTTATTTTTCAAATAACCTACACGCAAATACTATGTACAAAAATTGAAATATAAACAGGGAGTAGCAGTCTGGCTGGGGGACTATAAACAGGGAGTAGACCAGCATTGGCTTAGTTCTGGGGGCCCTTGTCAATTATTAGCCTCCTTGTAAAGATAGTGGTAGAAGTGATGAGTCATTCCTCCACTGTCTGGTGGCTACCATCGTTCACGATGACGCCACCCCTATGATGATATGAAATGAGGAAATTAAAAGTTGAAATAGTTAAAGCTAAGAAATTTTCAACAATGGTTCTGATATACTGACTGATACTCGCCTGAACTCCCGCCTGAAAGTACACACCGTTCAATTTTTTTTTCTTATCCAGACGAGACACGATTTCAATTGTTCAAAACAAAACAATACTTTCTAAACCTTTTACAAAACAATACTTTCTATACCTTATACAAAACAATACTTTCTAAACCTTATACAAAACAATACTTTCTATACATTATTCAAAACAATACTTTCTAAACCTTATAGGTAATACTGGTAATAGAAAGGGAGGGACCCACCTTTGAAAGTGAGATAATTTTTCAGTATCAGTATCAGGGGATATGTTTCTGCTTTGTGACTTCCTCGTTGTGACAGTTGGTCCTATATTTTCACTAGTTTCATTGTCTTCAGAAGTCGGGAAGGAGAGGAACCATTGAGGAAAACACAAAGTTTTCCGCCTTTTCGAAAGCTGTGACAGTTAAAATGTTTTATAATTAATTACTTCCCTGACGGATGAAAAGAAGTCCGGAGAGCTTTTTTATGTATGTACGAGTAAGTTTCTCTCTCTCTCTCTCTCTCTCTCTCTCTATCCATCTAAATCCCTTTCTTTCAGTCTCTCTCTATATCAGTCTCTCCACTATCGCACTCTCTCTCCATTTCTCTCTCTCTCTACTTTATATCTCCGAGTCTCTATATCTCAGTCTACATCTCTCTACATCAGTATCTTCACTCTCACTCTCTCTCTCTCTCTCTCTTCCCTTTCTCTCACTCTCTCCAATTTCTCTCTCTCTACTTTCTATCTCTGAGTCTCTTTATCTCAGTGTACATCTCTCTATATCAGTATCTCCACTCTCACTCTCTCTTTCTCTCTTCCCTTTCTCTCACTCTCTCCCGTTTCTCTCTCTCTACTTTCTATCTCTGAGTCTCTATCTCTCAGTGTCTCTCTCTATTTTTCTCCCTTACTTTCTATATCTCAATGTCTCTCTAATTCTCACTTTTTCTCTCTCTTTCTCTGTGTATCTCTCTCTCTCTCTCATTTTGTTACTCCGACCCACCGTACAGCCAACCACTTACTAATGTTCATGTTAATCTGGTCTAGATTACCATAAAATACCGGGAGGGAAAGACCATTTATTTGGCATGAGTTGCGGCTCCGAAGTACCACAGAGCTAACCACTTACCTACTGGCATAAACCCTGCCCGTCTTCAGTGTATCTTAAAGGCTAAAGGCATAGCAGGAATTACTCAATAAAAATATTGTTTTCCACTTACTCATGTTAACCCTATCTGTCCTCAGTGTCCCCTGGAAGGCCTGAGTAATAGCAGGAATTACTCAATTGTTTTAGACTTATCAATGTGTTCACTTAACCCTATCCGTCCTCAGTTTACCATAAATGCCGGAGTAATAGCAGGAATTTCTCAATTGTTTTCCACTAATCAATGTGTTCATTTAACCCTATCCGTCCTCAGTGTACCATAAATGTCGGAGTAATAGCAGGAATTACTCAATTTATTGTTTTCCACTATCTAATATTCTTGTTAACCCTATCCGTCCTCAGTGTACCCTGGAAAGCGGGATGTATAGACACAATTGTTTTCCACTAACTAATGTTCTTGTTAACCCTATACGTCCTCAGTGTCCCCTGGAAGACCGGAGGCATAGACAGCAATGACGATGACCATGACGCCTACTTGTCTGACTTCCAAGACGCGATGATGGGCAAGCTGAAACATATGATCAACCAGAGCATCGAGAATAAACCGGAACTGAACGCCAAGAATAAAACCATACAGGTAAAACTCATACCTAATCACCATATTACCACCCGGGGTTAAGTGGCAAAGAATGCCTAAGACATTAATTTCGCCCCGAATTACATAACACTTGTACTAAAAATTAATAATGTTCTATATTTTTTTGTATACAGTTTTTTTTTTTCATTTATTGATGATTGTTTTGTAAAAAATAAAGTAAAGTATAAATAAATTAATATTATGTATTGCACCTTTCAAGTATTAGAAGACAGTATAAATAAGGTTGGTAATTAATACCTATGTAATAATAATATTATAGACTAATTAGTCTGATTATTCCAGCAGTAAACCCAAAACGTAAAACCATTAAAGTGATCAAAATGTGTCAACATGTCAAATGTGGTCAGGCCTTGATCACTGAGCTAACGGGACAGAATTTAATAATAATAATTTGAAAAATAATACATTATCCCCCTTCCTCAGAAATTTTCAGATGAATCGATTCATCCCCAAAAAATTTGGCTGGAGTAACAAGTACATGTTTCAAACACAAATCGTTTTCATTTACATTATTTGTACCGGTTCGTTTTTTTTCGCGATTTTTTCTATGAGTCGCGCGCAAATCGTAAATCGGACTGCAAAAACACAACATCAGGACATGAGGAAACTTGCGAAAACTTCATTTCAGCTAACTTTACTTGCTGAAAGTTTGCTTCGTAACTTTTCACAAAGGAAATCTAATTACGCTTTAATTTTGTCTCTAGATTATTATATTAATTAGGTACTTGTATAACAATAAACAAATTCAACAATACTCGTATGGATTAGAGTAGCGCAACGGAAGGAGTGCACTTGTTTCTATAGTAAAAGTTGTTTATTGTAGGGATACGTATAATAATGTTTCATTTCATTAATCATTTGAAAGTTGGCTCAGGCTGAGCCAACTTTCAAACGAAATAGGCAAAAGGATAATTAATATTAGGAGCAATGAGAGGACATAATTAATTAAATAGTTGGTTTCCGGATTATCCGGTCTTCAGCAAAAGATCTTTTTTCTTTAATTATGACAATAGAGAATGGTCGTCAGATATCCGCTGGCAAAGAAATATTTTCTTTGTTTAACCGGCCACACACGCATGAAATGCATGCATGAACAAGCAACAGGCAGCATGACCTGCATGACCGAGTATATGTGTTTGATTTCTTTCTGCCTCATACGTTTAAGTGAGGCAGATGTAAGTGTATACATGTAAGTGTATGCATGAAATATGTGTTTCTTTTGGGGAAAAATTAAGATGCTGATGCGATTGGTATTATTCATTAATCAGCAGCACCAAAACCAGCAAAGCACTTTATTGTCGGCATTCGATCAGCAGCATGGTCAAAAATATTAGGAAACTATGAACAGAGAGAATCTAAAAAATAATATTCACAAAAGCTGTCCGTCATTTTGCCGGCGGTAAAACATAAAAGTCATTTTGCCGGTCTTTGAAATAAAAGTATTACGACCTCATGAGTGAAGAGAGGTTCCAACACATTTAACGCATTCCACAGCTAGCCGATATCCCGCCACGCCGGCGCGGTGGCGCCACAAAAGCAGAACTGTCTGCAAATCATCAGTCACACATATACATATACAACACGCTTTTTATGAAACAAGATGAAATATAGCTAAAACACAGATAAGCGAAGGTGTTTGTTTTACATGATAATGTTCATGTAGTGAATTTATAGTGGTTTCTTTTAAGTAAAATGAACCGCTTTTGATAATAATTACGAGTACAATAGAAAATCAGTCTAAAATACAAAAACCGAGGGTTTCTATTGTATTTTACAATTAAATACACTGTTTATCCTGGAAGAATGAGATTAAAGATAATAATAATACTCCTTAGTGGAAGGTAACCACCAAGCGAGGTTAATGCTCAAAGCATTTTCTACCACCTAACCCTCAGAGTTTTATTATTATGTGACTGGTCACAAACTCAAATTAATGAGGAAGAATTCGTGCACTGGTGGCATTCGAACCAACGGATCCCCCCTACACTACCTGGATCACCAGACTAGCGCGTTAACCACTTGACTAGCAGTGCACTTAACCCTGAGAGTCTAAATTTGTAGTATGTACTCGTATAAAAAAAGAGAATCATTTGAATAAACATCTCACTTCTCGCCCATCAGTGGGGGTGGGGGGTGTCGTGAAATACATTAACACATAAAATTTGTTTATTCGTAATAGTTCGTAATGCTTTATTTGTACACTTTATAATTTTAACACTTTATAAACAGAATTTAGATCGTAAGAGTTTTTAAATCGTAAGAGTAGATCGTTTTATCGTAAGAGTAGATTGGACTTTATGGACACGTTTTGGACACAGGTCCGAATTGGTTGAGCATGCCTTTAGGAAAACTTCCTAAAGGCAGAAAAAATAGCTGGCCGATCATTCGTGAATATTGCAAGTTCACGACATTCCGGACCTTAAAAAAAAGGAAAAGAAAAATATAACAAGGACATTGAAAGTACAGGTAAAAATAGAGTAACCGAAAAAACAAAATATAACAATGAAAATGAACAATGAAACAATTAAATGTAAAAATATTGAATGGCCCTAGCTAGGCATTACATTCAAATGGATATAGTTAACTTGACGATGTTAACTTGACGTCAACATGTCTCACCTTCTGGTCACGACCAATGTGTGTTTTTATTATTGATCCGTGAGGCCATGTCTCCTTGTTTTTCTTCTTCGGCTGTCGCACCAATACAACATTTCCAACTTGAGGTAGTCTCGCAACACACTTACCTGCCTTCCATCGGACATGGTTCCTCTCTCGCAGTGACTGTATATATTGTGAACTCCATTTAGACCAAAATATTTCTAAATAGTGAACACCCCTTTTCAGAGAACTTATTGTTTCCTGAAAATACTCAAGTTGTAAATATTTTAACCAATCAGTTTCAGCAGTTGTAAACTCTTCTCTCGATATAGGATTAGTACTTTGGTTATTTCGTTTCAACATACAAGTCTCATTAATAAGATCTGAGAAGGAAGAAAAATTACTTTCGTCGAGATCACACGGTCGCGATAAATTTCGTGTTTTACTAAGGGCTTGTGTTAATAATTCTATGGTCTCTGGATTAACTTTTAAGTTAATAGGCTTCAAGCTAATAGTGTCCGTATCTATATGCCAGTGAATACCCAACACATTTTGGACTGGTTGAACACTTTTTATTTCGTCCGGAAGAGAATCGAACTCAGGACTCTTACAGTTAGTTGACCATGCGCGCAGATTTAGCGAAGCATCATGAAAAATATCACGAGATTCTTGAACAAATTTTACTAACTTGCTTTCATTATTTAAACCAGTAACCAGATTATCGACATAAATATCGTTCTTAAGTTTCAGTGTAGTGTTTGTCTGTGGGTACTTACTCAAATTAGTATTGACTACCCCAGCCAATAAACAAGATGAGGATGTCAAAGGTTCTTGAGTTAAAGGTCCGTCCAAATTGATGAGTAAGTTAGTAAGTGGGTCATGGTCATGCAAATTATTGTCACTCTTAAGTTTCCCACTTAACAAAAAACCAAATACTGATTCTATCAAGTACAAGTCGTCGTATATTCTAACTGTATTATTTTTCATAAACTTCATGTATTGATCATTACCTATTAGTATATCGTACTCTTTGTCGCTGGTCAAAAATTTGTCGGCCAGTTCGTACTGATTTGAAATTTGATCGATAATATTTAAATGCTCGGATTTAGCTGACCCAGCTATCGTAGGAACTTGATTTACGTTAATTTTATAAACCGTACCCAACTTATCAATTAGGCTGACATGCATGCTATGCATAGGAATCGTTTTAGGTCGTTTATCACCGAATGTATAGACGTTCACGTCTCTAGTATAGTCGTATTTCAGCCCTAACTTCTTTACCAGATTTTCCGTGATGTAACTGGATGATGCACCGGTGTCGAATACAACGCGCGCCTCGATACTTTCCTTGGTGAAATTATTGTGAACGAGTACGGTGGCACTTTGCAAGTACACGCGGTAGTTACAGACAGTAGATGCTGACGAGGGAGAAGGGTTATTCTGGTTAGTTAGTGAGACGAGAGAATTATCATCAACCTGTTTAGAGAAAGGATGACAATTATTAGAATGAACAGGGGGATGTTGTTCAAAAGAAATTTTATTTGACGAGGGATTAGTAACAAGAGAAGTATTAGTATTACTTCTTTTATTCACTAGCGTGCTTACGTCTTTTGGTCGATAGGTACCGCTATATTTAGGAAAGTAAGACCCTGAAGTACTATTATGTCGAGAAGGACAAATAACACGGTTGTGATTACCAATACCACCACAATGCACACAACGGTATCGTTTGTTCGTACAGTTGCGATATGAGTGATCCTTACCTAAACAGATGAAACATGATCCGTACAGAATGTGTTTCTTCTTCGCGAGATCCAAAGGACAGTCATCAGAAGAATGGTCTGCATTACAAAACATACACTCAATTAATCTATCGGTTACCAATGATTGAGCTGTGCCCGTAGGAAGTAGTCTAAGTTTACCAGCCACATACTTATCGTTACCTTGGGGCTGCTGATAACTGCTGAAAGAAGTAATATTCGTACCAGTAGATTTGAAATAATGCATTACTACGTACCTTTGTATCTCGTGATTTAGGAGGTCTCGAATGTCTCTCGTAGTGAAGTTCATGCCTTTGTCGTCTATGAGTTTATTTTGAGCGCTTGTAGGTAACTTACGAAAAATATTCGCTCTAATTATTTCGCTTTCTAAATTGCAAGACTCATTTTCTAGGAGCTTAAACTTAATCTCAACATTTTGATAGAAATTATATAAATCATCCGATTTCCAAGACAAGGGTTTACAATCTAAAAGTTCGTCAAACAATTTTGTGACAACCACTGGCTTCGAACCATAGGTGTCTTTTAAAAGTTGAATTGTTGTAGGATAGTTTACGTCGGTTACTCTAATACCTTCTAATAATTTAGCAACCGGACCAATTACTACAGTCTTTAAGTAATGAAACTTTTCGTTAGGTTTTAAATCGTCCCTACTATCAATTAACGCATCAAAAGATTCTATAAATTCTGAAAATTTTGTGACGTCACCATCAAATTTCTTGAGTTCAATCTTGGGAAGATAACTGTTGTTGGTTTGCCTCACAACCTGGGCTGCTGCAACTCCAAGTTTCAGTTTCTCCAGCTCCACACGTTCCTTGGTCTCCAGCTCCCGCTGCCTCAACGCGATCTCATCTGCATGCTGTTGCTCTTTCCACGCCAGCTCATTTTCCCGTGCCGCAATCTCATCTGCTCTCTTGCGCTCCCGCTCCGCAAACTCCCGCTCATCCATGAATGCTGAGACCTTTGCCTGCAGAGTCCTCACCAGCCGCTTGACAGTGACCAAGGTTTTCTGGTCTTCCTCCGTGTAGCTCGTAGACGTTGAAGAATCCTCCGACGCTGATGGTTCAATAGATTCCAGCTTGTCGACAGCACTTTGATACGTCGTGATAGATTCACGTAACTCTTCAACAGCTGCTTTGATTGCGTAGACATTTTCGTCCGTAACGGTTGGATCTTTGTAGTAATTTGAAATGGACTTTGCTAAGATGCAAAGCTCATTTTGTCGTCGAATAAAGTTACGTTTAATTTGTTCCGTCATTAAACCACGCTCTGCTACCACAAACAAATTTTTGGTGTGTGTGTATCTTGTGTCGTGAAATACATTAACACATAAAATTTGTTTATTCGTAATAGTTCGTAATGCTTTATTTGTACACTTTATAATTTTAACACTTTATAAACAGAATTTAGATCGTAAGAGTTTTTAAATCGTAAGAGTAGATCGTTTTATCGTAAGAGTAGATTGGACTTTATGGACACGTTTTGGACACAGGTCCGAATTGGTTGAGCATGCCTTTAGGAAAACTTCCTAAAGGCAGAAAAAATAGCTGGCCGATCATTCGTGAATATTGCAAGTTCACGACAGGGGGGGGGAGGGGTTGCAATCTATGGGAATGGCAAGCTACAAAACAGACCACAAGCGTCTACAGTATATCCTGTTTCATAGTCTATACAAAAAAAATCTATGGGAATTCTATGGGAATGGCAAGCTACAAAACAGATCACAAGCGTCTACAGTAAATCCTGTTTCATAGTCTATACGAAAAAAATAAATATACATATAACAAACACTGACCTAAGTTGGATCCTGTTTGCGGGCCTGACACACGGGCGACACCCCCTCCAGTGAAACTGCTGACTCGGCACCTGATGCAGGGATTTTCCGTCCATTTCTCTGTGGACATTAGAAAGTAATTTGTGTAAGTGGCATTGTATCTTCTGTCTCTGTAGAGGTACTCGTTCACGCCCCATCCTCTATTGTCCAGCAGGAGTGGGGAAGGAAGTGAAAGGAGGGGTAGAAGAGAAAGGAAGGAAAAGGGGGGAAAGGGGAGGAAAGCAAGTGGGGGGAGGGGTAGAAGAGAAGGGAAGGAAAAGGGGGAGAACGGGTGGAAAGGAAGTGGGGGGAGGGGGAGAAGAGAAAGGAAGAAAAAGGGGGAGAAGGGGAGGAAAGGAAGTGGAGGGAGGGGGAGAAGAGAAGGGAAGGAAAAGGGGGAGAAGGAGAAGGAAAGGAAGTGGAGGGAAGGGGAGGAAAGGAAAAGGGGGAGAAGGGTACGAAAGGAAGTGGAGGGAAGGAAAGGAAAGGAAGTGGAGGGAGTGGAGGAAGGGAAGGAAAAGGAGGGAAGGGGAGGGAAGGAAAAGGGGGGGGGAGGGAAGAGGAGGAAAGGAACAGGAGGAAAGAAAGAGGAGGGGGGAACGAAAGTCAGCGAAAAATGAAGGAAATTGCAATGTACGGAAGGTTTTATTTGCTCATAGTGATATAAATATGTGTTTAACACGTTCGTTACCGAACGGCCATATGTGGATGTTTTTGTGTTTTTCTTTGGGACCGAAAACACACATGTGGTTGTTACCAAAATTTTAACGAGGGACCGGACATCCATATGTGGCCTTTTTGAGGTAGGTTGTTAGTATTAGAACAGATATAGGATCGATTCTTGTACAAATACGATGCCAAATATGCTACAACAAAAAAAAATTGGTCCCCAGAATGCAACAGCGACTTTACCGCCTGGTCCCTACGTAAAACTTGAAAAAATTGGCTTGGTAACGAACGTGTTAATATAGTCAGGACAAAATTAAATTGTCCTTGTTTGCCTTTAGTCAGAATGACCCAGGGCAGTTTAGACGTGCAACCCAGTGGGTTGTCAATCACGCGTTGAAGAGGTGCTTTAGTTTGAGTTTAAAGCTGTGAGCACACGAGGTACTCAAGACAGGATGTCCCATGTTGCCAACAGTATAATTATAGCACCTCCAGCATATTGATCATACCAAATGTAATGAAATTCGACCTTTTGGGCTGTGTCATTCAAACATAAATATTAAGTTATAGTTATACTATTGATAGACACAAATCAAGTTACATTTAGATTGTTTATGTGTAAGATAAAACAATTTGTCACCGTTGAGGTTTTTTTTTTTTTTTTTTTTTTTTTTTTTTTTTTTTTTTTAAATCCTTTCTTTACTCACCTAAATACCAAAAGGAGACTCTGGGCCACATCGGGAATCATTGTTTCAGCCATTTTTGGAGTTCCGTCCTGATTAAGAATGAACCTCAATGGCTCAGAAGACTAGAGGAAGTTGAGACTTAACATTGTCGCTCGTTACTCGAGAATACTTACGTAAATAGATAAGTATTGCACAAGAACGTTCTTCCTCCTGTTCTATTCTAATGGTATCATCTATCTTGTCAGTACGCGATGCTCTAGTTTTTCTCTCTCCCGGTAG
>CM044967.1:21925780-21945977 GCA_024516035.1 Bactericera cockerelli
TCTGTGCTACATTATGATTTTTTTTTTTTTTTATAAATTAAAACTTAAAAATATAAAAGTTATGCAGATTTTCTCTTGACCTTTCCATAAAGTTCGCACAAGTATTTCTACTATAAGCAGTATAAGCACACATTGCTGTACCCGTGACAGAAAATTGGTCTGGATAAAAAAAATCGTATGAATATTTTCATGAAATTCGAGATTTCCCGGTTGGCCAGAAAACGATTTTACCTATTCTATACGTAATCCATTTTCGCGTCATTTTAAGAGTATGAAACAAAATTTGATAAAAGTTATAATAGGAAAAACGAAATACCTATACAAACCAACATACAAAATGTGTTTCGTGTTCATAATTATAGTTCTCTTGACGAGCGCTCATAAAGAACTCACTAGCCTCAATTTGGAAGAAAAAAAACGTAAGAACTTACATATATCTCTTATTTGATAGTTTCCATTTTACCTAAATTTGACTAATAATAAACATCACTCAAGGCAACCAATGTCAATTTTACTCTTATCAAACACTGAAATTCTAAACATACCAATTTTGATTTTCGTAAAAAGCGAAAAAAAAATTTCATTAAATTAAAATTAAATTATTTCGGCCTGAGTTTCATATGACGATAAAATTGAGCAATCAAATAGACATCATATTTTTGAACATAATTTTATTAGAACCACAATCTTTTCCAATGGGTTTCTAGTTTTTTTTTCTTCTCTCAAATAGGACTCTACCAACCTTTTTTTTAGGGTGTATACTAAAGAGGCTTTTTATTTATTTATTAAATTGATTAATTTTAAAATCACAGGAGATACACTTGATCCATCCCACTTGCATGAGGTAATGTACCTAACATGCAGGTAGCATTACCTCGTTGGATCGCCAAAAAAATCCTCTGAAAGAGGAAAAACCTTGGCGGCTCTATTGCCAGTGAGACGAACCAAGCCATCACCAAAAGTTTTAAAAAAGCTCTTCATCTCTTTGCTCCAAGGGCCCATTGTTTCAAATGCCAGGGGAACAAAGATGTAATTTGCTTCTGTTATAAAACTGTGGTTCAATTATCTGCCAAAAGATTTTTTGAAGAAGAAAAAAAAAAACTTATAGGAACTGCATATATTTTAACTTTCCTTATCCTATAATAAGGAAAGTCTTGTATTCGTTGAAAATTTGACCTATCCAGTTTTTGTTAAATCTATTCTAAATGATAATGAAAACTCCCTTAAACATCTTGAGTGATAGATTCCTACATAGAAATTTTATCTGTCGACTGTTTTATGTTTTGATGTTAGTCTTATTTTCTATTAATTTTCTCAAGTGCTTGAAGACAGACGATTCTCAGCTGATAAAATCTATACAATAACAATTTACTATACAAATATTTTTATAAACTAGTTGATATTTGAAGATGAAAAAAATATCCTTACCATACATTTTCTGTTATAAAATGACGATCACATAACATGACCATTCATTCGTATGAAGCTATGAAGTAATCGAGATATCGTAGAGATCCATCAATTTGAATCTCATCCAATGTACGAATTTTTCTTCTTTCATTTGAGACTCAGAACAACTGTTGTAATAATGAGACTCTCTTCTCTAGTCCCAATGGAGCTGTATAAATAAGTGTCTATTTTTTATTGATATTATTGAACATTTACAAATTCCAAACTTTCCTGGCCAAAAGGCTACATTCTATTATACGTAGAGATGTTATATTCAAGAACCCTCTACGAAATTGATCCATTTATATTTTTAAGTCTGCTTACTCAAGTTCAATAAAGAGGTCTCATGTAAATTTTCCCATTTTTTTTGTAAATTAATCTATCGTATATTAGATTACAATGGTGTATGACAACAACTAGGAATCGTGATACCAATAAGAATTTTTTATTTAAAAAAATTCGTTTATTGGTAGTAATAGATCTTCGGAGAAAGATTCTCCCCGAATGAATATTGAGTTCCCTTGCATTCCATTTTTCAAATGTCCCCTAAAATCAGATAAATTATGTTTATTCTTTTTATTATAATATCTATTATAGTCAAAGGGGCTCACTTTCAATAAATTTACTACCTATCTCAAGAAAAACACCATCGCCATAGTCAGCCCACTGGCGGCGAATTCTGTCTCTGGTAGCTTCACAAACTCTTTTATACAGGGTCTTCATAAAGTCTCACCCAGGCCTCGGTTTCTCAAAAACGACTCAGAATATCAAAAAACGCAAAAACCCGTATTCCTTTATATTTAGGGGGATTGATTTTCAGCCAATTTTTTTTTGCCTACACGGCCCCAGTCAGGCTGGGCATGGACCAACTTTAAAATCTTAAATAGAATGGTATGTCTTGTGGCATATTGTTTTAAAGGTCTTATTAAGAAAAATTCATTACAACAAATTTCAGTGTGCTACGACTTACCGTTCTTGAGATACAGGGTCGGACGTCCTGCGTAATATCCATATATTTTGACCTATAACTCGTTAACCGTAAATTATGGAGAAAATTTTTCTTGTTAATAATAACTCCTTATGGCAAGAACTTTCGAAAAAGTTAAAATTTGATTTGTTTTTTCGTCAAATTTTTTTCGACTGTTCGTCCGGCTGGCTGACGAAACCGACCAGAAACTAACATCAACAGAGTATGTCGAGTTATAACTTGTCCGAAAGGTCTTGTCATAAGGAGTTATTATTATCTAGAAAAATTTTCTCCATAATTTACGGTTAACGAGTTATAGGTCAAAATATATGGATATTACGCAGGACGTCCGACCCTGTATCTCGAGAACGGTAAGTCATAACACACTGAAATTTATTGTAATGAACTTCTCTCAAAAAGACATTTAAAATAATATGCCACAAGACATACCATTCTATTTAAGATTTTAAAGTTGGTCCATGCCCAGCCTGACTGGGGCCGTGTAGGCTAAAAAAATTTGGCTGAAAATCAATCCTTCTAAATATAAAGGAATACGGGTTTTTGCGTTTTTTGATATTCTGAGTCGTTTTCGAGAAACCGAGGCCTGGGTGAGACTTTATGAAGACCCTGTATATGTATTTTAATTCACTTTAAATTGGGTGCTTTTAAGATCAGATAAGACGCCTTGAGACCATGAATTTTTTATTATTTAATATGAATTACCTACTTAATATTAGGTACACCAGTGTAGAATGAACGATACACAAAGTAAAAATAATAGCATTTCAGTTATATTTTCCAAAATATTTAACTCTATTTCTGTATGTTCTATTTACATTCAAATCCGTATTAGAAGAAGGAATTTTCTTGTGTAAATGTTAATGTTTTACATAATAAATAACAATAATAATGTTCTCGAGACTATAATTTGCATTTCTACAGTTATTTATCTCTTTAGAAATTCCTCCCTCTCTTTAAAAATTGACAAACAAGGTTTGGGTGATTCTACTTTTCGAAGACTTAAGTCCTCAAATTTATTTAAAATACTCGTAACTGCCAGGAAGCGTCATGAATATATTTTATGACTTTAATAAAGGTTTACTTCCACAGAAGTCCTCCCCATAGCTTAGTGGTCAACGCGTCGCTCTAGTAATCCAGAGGTCGCCGGATCGAAATTTCATTCGGGAATTTGACCACGAAATAATACGTGGTTGGCTTACTGTAGCTTCATGGAAATGGCTTTAGGGCTTTTTACTAAAAAAATCTGAGATTCAAAAATCTAGGAAGGAGTACTACTAATGTACCTATTTTCATAAATATTTTCTCCTTAGAAGCACTGGTGAAAATCATTTCTCGCTTTAGCTGGAATTCCCCTGTAAATTTTAACCCACGATTGTCACGTACAACTGGGTAAGGGTTTCGAGAAAAAGAGGTGAATCCGAGGGATAAGAACGGCTCATAGTCGCGGGCAGCGACACATGGCTTTATGATCACTACGGGTTTCCGCCTAAGCTTCCACCCGCAGCGCCCCGCACCTAGCCTTTGGAAGGCCTTAAAGCGGTAGCACATGTTAATCATAGCTATTCTCCTGCCCCCCCACCGACCCAGCTCGCTACTACGAGTCCCCAAGCCGGTGGGTCGCGTAACATGCTTCCCGGTAAAACGTTCACATGTTTTACCGGTTCCCCCGGTACTTTCCCCGCATGTTACACTTGCGATGTACTATCCAGTCAGGTAGACACCTGACTTCCTGATCGGATCACAGTTACCAGCTGAGGGCTGCCCTGTGTGTACACCACCTTTCGGGTATTCAACACTGAAGAATCTTCAGGATTAGGGTCGGTGGGTGTCGCAACCCGACCGATTGGATACCAAGGGCCGAGCCGGAGCACCCATCGCCGTTTGCCTAGCGGGGTAATCGCAAAATGTAAAAGTTTGTCCAGAATATATATATATAGTCGGGCCCAGTTAAGCAACAATCGGCGATGTTACGAGGAGTCTCTGCATACTAGCGTGGGCTAGACGACGGGACACCTCCGACCGACTTTCTTGCTGTAACCAGACTCACCCCGACTTTCCAAGAAACCAATTTCGTTACGGGTTTTAATTTTTATTTAATTTAATTTAATCTCCCCCTAGCCTTAAATTTCACCGAATTTTTGTGAATTGTAGCTAGGTGGTTAGATCCTTGCCCCTTAAAGGAGGCTGGCTCTCCGATCATAGTTAGATAGCCCTTCAGTTTGGCCCCATTCGGTGAGTCAATCAGGACAGTCAGTATAACTGGCTTAACCTTCAGTCCAGCCCATCCCAGCGGCTGACCCATGTGCGGCCAGCGGCGGCGTGACCTCCACCGTGACCACAAAGCGGATCAGCACACCGTGTGTTGGATGGGCCGCAGATCTGCACTACCGTCAACCCTTCCCTTCCAAATACATCGAGGGCTAGTCAGACCCTCCGTGCCTTAGGAAAGCCTTTCTCAGCCCGCCCGCCTGATAGGGCTCACATGCACGCGAAAATCCGAGGGAAGTAGATATAACCATAATGTGAAAAATATGTGAGTTATCTAAAGAAAAATAAATAATTCGTGTTACCCCACCACCATCAAGCCCCGCTATTAATTTTTTACTTTCTATTACCTACCTATAAGGTACAGCAAGTATTGTTTTCGGTCGGTTTTTTCGAAATTGAGCTGATAACATTTCGGGACGAATTATTTTTTAAGATTTGATTCACATTTCATGAAACAGCAGCTACTGTAGACGCTTGTGGTCTGTGTTGTAACTTGCCCATCCCGTAGTATGCCTCCCCTTTGATGGGCGAGAGTTGACACAATACTTCCTATTTAGGTGCTGGGTCAAACTTAATCTTCTGCAATAATATCACAATTCTGACCAAGACAAACCACAAACTGTACAATGAGACTGAAACCTACCGCTGTGCATCTTCGTTTTTCAACAGTCAATTTAACTTTCTCGGAACGACGCAAACACTACCACGGGTTGGGAGATGTAAGGGGAACCACACAAGCATTACCTCGGGTTGGGAAATGAAAGGGGAAGCACGCAAGCATTACCTCGGGTTGGGAAATGAAAGGGGAACCACGCAAGCATTACCTCGGGTTGGGAAATGAAAGGGGAACCACGCAAGCATTACCTCGGGTTGGGAAATGAAAGGGGAACCACGCAAGCACTACCTCGGGTTAAGAAGAGTAGGGCCATTAGAAACAGGGAATAGACCAGCAGTCTGGCCAAGGGGACTGTATTGTTATTGTAATATTAAATCATCATCATCATAGGGTGGCGTCATCGTGAACGATAGTAGCCAGAAAGTGGAGGAATGAATCAGCACTTCTACCACTGTCTTTACAAGGAGGTTAATAATTGACAAGGGCCTCCAGAACCAAGCCAATGCTGGTCTACTCCCTGTTTATAAGAAACCTGATTATAAGAGAAAAAAATCCGGTCCTTATAGTTCTCTTACATGCAGGTTTAGTAGTATTGGAACCTGTATGGTCGATAAATAATATAAATATACACCTGTTTAGCAGGTAATTCATTATTTAATACCAAATGGGCCCAGGGTTCCTTCCACTTGAACTGGGTCATTCCCTTCCAAGCCACTACCAAGGCCACTACTTACCTACTCATCTCCGTCACACCATACAGTACTAATCTTGCTGATCCCAATGCGCTTCTAAAAACATGGAAATATTGGCCTAAGTCTGCACAAGGTAAGTTACTTGTCTCTTTTCCTTTTAGCTGCCCTTACAAATAATAATGTCACTATAGATGTAATTAGATCGCAGTGTTTTATATAAAAATAATAATAATATCGCCTTATTTATACTGCCTGATTAGGACTATTAAGTCCCATCATTCCAGCAGTAAGCCCAAGACGTACTATTATGTGGTAAAAATCCCAAATGGGAGGATAGCTTGTCTTGTCCCGGCTGGGTTTCAAACCCGCGACCTCTGGAATCTCTGGAGTCATAGACTGCCGCCTTTATCACTGAGCTACCGGGACAGACACTATAAAGATAATAATAACAAATCTTTATTGACAAGAATAATACTGACACAGGGCGTGATTATTGTCTGAGGCAATCTCTTCTATTAAACCCTGAAGATTCTAAATTATTCAGTTTGTCCTGAAGTTTGAGAAGAGTCGTGAAACGATATAAATACTCCTGATTAAATACAGTGGACTTAGTACACAAATACGGTACCAACCAGCTTTGTCAGACCAAAAGACATAAAAAAAATCATTGTCGCCCTAAATATGGTGACGTAGGAGTGCCACTAGTGTAAGAACTTACCAACCTCAACCATGAGGAAGAGGTTGGACAATGCCAACCCCCAGTAGGTTTGGGAAAAGGCAAAGTGAAAGAAGAAGAAGTTGACAATTTGGCATTAGGTGTCCTGACTGTTCCATGAGAACTCAGGAACGAATACTTCAATATTAGTGAAGAGTTAGGTCCAAAATTTGAAACAGGATTAAAGTTAAAATAAGCCAGACACGCCCTCAAGTTGAAGTTTCAACCAATCACAGCCTACTATAGCCCGACTTGAGGGACATTCTGCCTTATCTTAACTTCAATCCTGTTTCATAATTCGTCCTTAGCATTATTTAGAGAAGAGCATTAGAGTCCTGAATTAGTTACTGTGGCCTAGTGTTAAGCTAGAGTACTTGCACGTACTGTAACTTGGGTTCGAATCCCAGCAAATTCAGAAGTTTTCGACTCTATAATTTAGATATCGGGGTCCACTCATACCTCGAGAGGAAAATTGAGTAGCTGCTTTAATGTGAGCAGCGAATAGAGGCGGAATTATGGGCAAATAATTTATGAGTACAAGGATATAAAGAAAAAGGAAAAGTCCGATAATTCTGTGCTACCCTCTGAAATTGTGATATAGGTAAAATGTAAACACAAAAAATACACATTTATTTATTTAGATTCCTGAAGATTTGTCCATTGTTTCATGGGTCACTGTGACCATCTTTTTCTTCTTCTTTTTCATTTTTTATACTAGTTTAAAAGATTCAGGTTATTTTAAGTCTACTAAAACCCTCTTTCCTCTTTCACCTACTCAAGCCAGAAAACTGAAATCAATAATGGCAGTGGGAGTCTAATTATAATAAGTTCCACGTTTTTGATCGGATAATATTATAAAGTTTATTATTTTTTTTTCAGAAATTTAAAATAATTTTTCCACTCGTGTGCTCAATTCAATAATTGAACAAAAAAGTGGGATATTTATAATTCAATCTGTAGCCCCGGGAAAAACTTGCTCGTTTTTAGGAACTCCAACATCAATGAGAGGCGATTGATTCTCAGACAAGAGTGTTTTCAGATTTTTAAAAGTTTTTCTGTTGTTATTGAAAGCATCTTTTAGCATTAAAAATTACCAATAGCATGTTTTACCATTATCATTACTTTCCCATTTGATGGGTTTGTTTGGTGCTTTTGTTAGGCATAGGCACCAAACCCGGTAGAACGGGGAAATTTATAAGAGAGTGGACTGTATCACTAAGGTTTTGGAGGGTTTGATTCGTTTGACCGTGCACTGGTAGTCAAGTGGTCAACGCGCTAGTCTGGTAATATAGTTGGCGTGGGGATCCATTGGTTCGAATCCTACCCAGTGCATGAATTTTTCCTCATTCATTTGAGTTTGTGACCACATAATAATAAGACTCTGAGGGTTAGGTGGTAGAAAATGCTTTGAGCATTAACCTCGCCTGGTGGTTACCTTCCACTAAAGAGTGTTATTATTATTATTCGATTCTATTGTATGTAAAGTTCAATGTTTTAGCAAGAAAATAGTATTAATACAAAGATTACGGAACTGACACCAGAAATAATAAAATTGTTGAGACCTTAGAGATTTCGTCGATTTATTTTCTATCAATATTTAAACCCCGACCTCCGTGATTCAGTGGTTAAGAGCATTGGTTGCTGACCCAAAGCTTGCGGATTCAAATCCCGGCCGGAGCTGAAAATTTTGACCGTGTTTTTTTCCGTTTCAGGAATGGCATGGATATTTGGATATGGATGTAAAGGTAAAGCGAGCTGAAGTAATGCGAAAGCGGTTTCGGGGCACAACTATCTTTAAAAAAATAAAATATTTAAACCCCAAAGTTGCTCCCTACTTGTAGTGAGGAAAGAAGGAATGAGATTCTACAAAAGTTCCCTGCCAGAAATAACCCTTTTTTTGAGCTCTTTGGTACTCAAATTTTAGTAATTAATTAAAATATGACACCCCACTTGCACAGGACTGGCTTGAGATAGGTCTAGGGGAACTCTAAGAATTAAAGTTTAGCTTGACGCAAATCACAAAAAATCGTAATAGACAATCAGAAACTGAGAAAAACTCGTTATTTTATTATGCTAAAAATACAGTGACGTTATTAGCATAGGTTGCATTTCACCGAATCAAATAATATGTGACACCAAAATGGAGAAATTTGACAGGTTAGATACTTGCTTTTGCCCTGTCAAAACATGTGGCCTCAACACCATTCTAAAAGATTTAATTTCCCATTTCAAAAATCGAGATCTCTGATATATTATGCCTACGACACATTTAAATAATTGTGACATTTAAATTTGGGTTCGTATTTCTTGGCTTTTTTGTCTGCAATCGTGAGTAGCCGAGTGGTTAGGGCAGTGGATTTTATAAAAAAGAAAGGACCTTTTAATTTAGGAAGAACAATCTTTAATTTAAACTTCAATGCTTTAAAAAATAAATAAATAAAAAACAGAAGTAATATACAGCTACAAAGCTCAGCTTATATTATGACCTCTACAGTTATTGTCAAGGCGAAAGTTAAGGAATAGTGTCTACTAATATTAAAAAATCCTGATTCATAATTCAAGCCCAAGAGCTCTGAAATTCTCCAGGATACCGATTCCCAAGGTATCCTGGAGAATTTCAGAACTCATTATTAATTTTTCTTGTAAAAAAATCTTCTTCTTGAAGCTTGTGACCCTGTACACTGTCATCTGTTTGTATTTTTTTCTAAGAAAGCTGCAAAAACTTGTAAAAACAACGACAAATTCAAAAGGCATGCTTTTTTATATTAGAACAGTATTTTTCTTATTTAGAGAAAAAATGTTCACAATTTGATTTGGCGACGCATTCCATTCTCTAACTTTGTTGTGAGAAAAAGAAATGGGTTCCCCCCGAGGAATTTCTCAGCTCACTTGTTTGTTATTGCTGAGAAAAGGAAGCCCTTTATTTATACATATTCAGAAAAGCAGAAAGTTAACAGCTAAACACTCCGTACAGTGTTGTCGTGAGAGCTTTTGTATGAAATATTGCCAGCATAATAACGGGCTCATGCATGTTGTACTCAGCTCTAGCTTTCTTGTGATTGCGTCTTGCATTGCAGAACTGTATGTAAACATTGCAAACAGTGTATCTCATGCATACTTCTAGCTTTCCTCTCTATGTCTAGCAGACTCACGTGCATAACATATTGCGAAAATACGGAACATAATAGAACAGAGGTTAAGAAGGTTGGTTAAACAAAGTAGGTATGCTATAAACTTTCGTTTTTAATACAAGAGATAAAAAAACAACCTCATTATCTCGATCGATACGGGTTGGGTGGAAGAGATTGCCACAGGCAATAACCCAGTCCTTTCAGGGCCGTATCCAGGATTTTCGTCAGGGGGGGGGGCCCAAATAGTATAAATAGTAATGTAGTTGGTTTTTACTGTTTATTGTGTTTAGGAATCAACATTTACGTACGTAGATACGTAATATACCTAGAAAAAAATCCAAGGCAGGTGGGGCCCGGGGCGGGAGCCTGCGTTCAAGTGAGAATTTCGAGGGGGGGGGGGGCCCGGGCCCCCTGGGCCTACCCCTAAATACGGCCCTGCGCCCTTTAGGATATATGTTTATATGTACGAGTATTTTTCTAATATTTTTCCTTTTTATTGTATAAATATTGTTTCCATTTTTTCATTGTTATAATAATTATTTGTACTGTATATAATATTATGTCAACTTCTACACTTAAGTTGGCTGGAGACCATCACTCCCTCCAGCTCTAGCCACGCTGGTTACAACAACAACATTAAATGAATGATAACTTATTAGGACCAATTTGGGTTTTTATCCTCCTATTTGACCCAACCACATCACAATACATCTTATAGGCTCACTGGTGGAATAATGGAACTCATTATTCCTAATCGGGCAGTATACCTACATAAGGTGATATTATTTTAAAGTTGGCAAGTCAGTCTATATTTTTTTAAATTAGTTTGATATCTTTCTTTCAAAAATGAAGAGAAAATTGTGTTCAATTGTGATGACAAAAAAGATATTGATTTTATTAGCAATGAATGATAGCTTAGCTTGAATAAAAAAAACAATTTAACGGCGGACCCTGTATGTAAAGTAGCACGGGCTTTTCCTAACTTGAATTTTTTAGTTCCTCAACCTTGGTTTTCCTCTCTTCCAGAGTCCGAGATGCTGTTTATAATAATAACTTTCAGATGCTGTTTATAATAATAGCTTTCAGATGCTGTTTATAATAATAGCTTTCAGATGCTGTTTATAATAATACCGCAACTGTCAGGGATGTGCCAAAGAAAAACTTGAAATTATAGGCTCTGGATTCCGTACCTGACGAAAGTTTCCATGAAACAGAAAACGTTATTTTTTAAGGAATTTTATTATAATATATTTATGCTTATAATATTTATTATAAGTTAGTATAAATAAACACCTCAGTATCTCGAACGTTAAGGCATTGAATTCGCAACTACGGGGTCGGTGTTTCAAGTCCTAAAGTATCGCGAATTTTAGTTTGGGGTAATATGGGCATTAAAGGAGAAAAAAATCAGAGGAAACGAGAGACAAAGTTAAGTTATCAAAAAAAATCTAATCACAATTGAAGTAGTTGAATGTGACGTTAAAAAAAATCACAACTACTCAAATGAGCTTTAATTTATTTCCTTAAATTGGGACTTAAACCACCGACGTCCAGGTTAGAAGTCCGTCACCTTATCGATCAAGCCACTGAGGTCGGTGAGGCACAAAGTTAAGGAGACCTAAGGAAGACAAACTTGAGGAAAGAGGAGGTCCTTAAAAGAAAGATAAGGAAGGAAAGCACACGATTAGCTCAGTGGTTAAGCACTCTCGCTTGCCATGCAGAAGGTCTTGGGCTCGATACCCCGAGCCGACATAAAATTTATATTTCACAACTTTTTTACAGTTGTTTGTAAGGGATACCTTCGGTTGCTCGTGTTGACCCAGCACGTAAATGGGAAGTATTGTGTCACTTCTCGTCCATCAGAGAGGAGGCATACTGCAGGATGGGCAGGCTACATGACGGACCACAAGCGTCTACAGTAGCTCCTGTTTCATGGCTACGAAATAAAAAACTCTGTGAAACACTCATCTTAAAAAAAAAAAGGATTCACGAAGCACATGCCGACCCCAGGTTTGGGAAAAGGCAATGTGGAAAAAGAAGACAATTTCATGCCTATCCTCTCGTACGAGTATAATAATAATAACACTCATTAGTGGAAGGTAACCACCAGGCGAGGTTAACGCTCAAAGCATTTTCTACCACCTAACCCTCTAGGGACCTACCTAACCCTCTAGATAGTCTAAACCAGGGATTCTTTCCAGAAAGCACTCTCACTCTCAAAATCCCTAAACCTCCCTTTCAACAGTCAAATTACGTTTAAATAAACCAATCAGAGTGTGTTGTTAGGCAGATGAAAGGGAGATTTGGGGATTTTGAGAGAGAGAAAAGTTTCTGAAACGAGGCCCTGCTGGTGTCACTGTGTCTGTACTGAGAGTAATGGTGTTACTATGCTGTGTTCTGTGTTGTGGTTCATGCTTCGCATTCGCTAGTAGGTACATATGCCTCTAACCTTGGCTTTCGAATTTGTCTTTCAGTGTAGTGGCTTAGACCCCATTTTGAAATTTTGTTATAAATACCTAATTAATTAATTTTGCAAATTGTTTTACACGGGACAATGAGAATTTCTTAAAAGGCTAAACTGATATTGTCTAATAATTTTACTTCGAACAATCAAAATTGTAAGGCCAAATTATAAAATAGGATAACACGAAGAATAGTGCACTGATGGCCAAGTGGTTAACGCGCTCGTTTGGTAATCCAGATATCGTAGGGATCCGTTGGTTCGAATCCCACCCAGTGCACGAATTTTTCCTCATTAATTTGAGTTTGTGACCACATAATAATAAGACTCTGAGGGTTAGGTGGTAGAAAATGCTTTGAGCATTAACCTCGCCTGGTGATTACCTTCCACAAAAGAGTATTATTATTATTATTAAAAGCCAGAACGTCCCTCAAGTCAGACTTTGATGCACTTTGGTTGAAACTCCGACTTGATGGAGGTCTGGCTTATCTCTGTTGTAATCCTATTAAATAATTCGGTCCCTGGAGTGCTGAAAATTATAAGTCGAGCGACAGCACTGCTTTCTCATGACTGCCCCAGATGCAAACTCTAATATGCTCGGGTCAATAGTCAATGGCTATCACGTCCCATTTATTTTCCATTGTATTTTCCCTGTATTTACATATTTCCGTTCAATCTTTGTCCTCATTTTTATGGGATAATCTTTGCTCTTATTCCTGCAGGATAGGGATAACAGGACGCTGTGATTCTTTCTCCTCTTCTATCATTGTTTCGAACGAGAGTTGGAGGGTTGTTATTATAAACAGACTGTGGTATGGGTTATCCTTTTCTATATCAACTTATTTATACCCAGAGCATATTCAACTCACTTTTTTAAGAACTTTTCGACTAGAAACAGTGAGTAAATCTCAAAATTGTAGACTGTCTTCTATTCCAAAGAAAATATTTTTTTTTTTTTTGATAATTTTAATCAGAAGTGTGACTTCACATTTATTTTAACTAGTCAGTCCCGGTAGCTCATCAGTGGTCATACGTCGGTCTGGTAATCCAAGGATTGCATGACATTTGGGATTTTGACTTAGAAAGGTATCTTCCCGTTTGGAATTTTGACCACATAATAATACCTCCTTGTCTTACTGCTTTAATAATGGTACTCATTAGTCCTAATCAGGCAGTATAAATAATGTGATATTATTATTACTATCCGCTCCCTGAATGATTAAATTCCTAAGGGTCTGTTGGTAGGATTAGTCATTCACTAGGAATCGTACCAGCTACCCACATTAACCCTACCCAGCCTGGGTAGGGCCGGAAATGCAAGCCTCACACGTACGGACGAAACAGCATTTTCAGTGTGAAAAATCTGTTTCGACCGGAGATTGAACTCGGGATCTCTGGACTACGGACAGTAGTCACTACCGTTACGCCACAGATGCTGGTTAAAAAGTTATTAGACACACAAATAATGTCTAATAACTTTTTAACCTACCAATAAAGAGTATAAACACAGAACCACTAGCCCAACAAAGAGGGATTATAATGAAAAAATCTATTCATAAAATTTAATGTTTTTCTTTGGAATAGCCCTATAATAGCCCAAAGTGGAGTGTGAATTCTGGGCAAATACTAAATAAATACTTAAATAGGTCAAATAAATAAATAGATAAGTAAATACATAGAGAGTATTAAATAAATGGTGAAATGGTTAAGCTCATATAATCAGATTTTACTGTGTTTCCTTGCAGTTGGGAAAATTCTCGAGTAAACCCCAACATGATGTTGATGCTTGCCAGCTAATCCCTATTTCTCTCAACGCAATACGTACAATTGCATAGAAATAATTTAAATCAAGCTTTTCCTTAGCGATGGGAATTTTTTCTTCTAGCAACGGTTATTTCAAAGAGAGAGGGGTATTACTAGGACTCGGGACTTACTAGGACTAGAACAGCAGTTCTAGAATCTCAGTATCTTAAAGACATAAGTTTGAGATAAGAAGTATCTTACTACCATTGAGTCTTTTTAAGTTTGAGATAAGAAGTATCTTACTACCATTGAGTCTTTTTAAGTTTGAGATAAGAAGTATCTTACTACTATTGAGTCTTTTTAAGTTTGAGATAAGAAGTATCTTACTACCATTGAGTCTTTTTAAGTTTGAGATAAGAAGTATCTTACTACTATTGAGTCTTTTTAAGTTTGAGATAAGAAGTATCTTACATCAATTGTCAAGACTTTAACATGTGAATCACATTATTGGGATTACAAGTTAGAGTCAGAACTTATCTTTCTCCATTAAAAAAAAAAAAACGAAAAATCTACCCTAAGGTCCACGGAGACATTAAAAAAATGTTCAATTCCGACCCAAGAAACACAATAGAACAATATACATATTAGATATATCATAGGAAAATAATAATAATACTCTTCATTGACCAGGTCAGTTAAAATAATAATAATACACAAAAGAACATTGACCTCGCGGTTAATGTTCAAAGCACTTTCTACCACCTAACCCTCAGAGTCATATTATTATGTGGTCAGTTGGTCACATACTCAAATTAATGAGAAAAAAATCATGCATTTGGTGAGAGTTGAACCAACGGATCCCTGCACTACCTGGATTAGCAGACTAGGTAGCACCTATACCACTTGACTACCAGTGCACGGTAGGAACTAGTAACCGCTTCTGAAAATACATTTTGCCGTCTCTAGGTTTTAACACTTAGACGACCGGCATGGTTTTTCGTGAATTCTCTTGTGGGACCGGCGATAATACGGCTCTCCGACATTGTGTACCACCGGTGGTACACCCGGTCGTCTAAGTGTTAAACCAGACACCATTGTCATGGCGAGTAAGAAAACGCAACAGTCTAAAATTGTTCGCATTTCTTCGTACTTTTCTCAAATCCAAACAAAAGCCACGTTTGTATTTAGTCTTGTACGTGCTTACAACGAGATTGAGCAATTTTTAAATATGGATGTGTAGGGTAAATATTTACCTAATGAAAAGGATGCTCGGGTAGTGTTCCTGTGTAAACATGACCTTAAGAGAATAAACATTATCTTGTAAGGAGGGAAGCTAATAGTACCAGGACATCACAAGTTATCTCTTACATAACTCAGCCACTTAATTTATAATACATATTTTCTTGAAAAAGGAACTCTGTACATACAAAAAGAGAGAGAAATCAGCTAGGGAATCTTTTGGTGTTTGAAGTTAAATTCAAAGATAATGGTCAGAATTTATTTATACTACCCGATTAGGACTAGAGAGTCACCTTAAGAGATATCAATTCGGCGTAGCTGATTTCGCTACCACACCAACATGATGTTTTGACTATCAGAGAATTTTTGCATAAAGAAAGGCGAAGTTTCCTCTTAGGAATTCCGAGCGATGGCGATGGTGGAATGCGATCTTGAAACCCACGCGTTATTGCATATTATTTCAGAGAAAAAAAGTTTATGCAAACGGCCAAGCTGTCACCCTTGAGTTGTGTTTATTTTAGTTTTCAAGGCGAAGAGTGAACTACGTAAAATTTGAACTTGAAGCAAGAGAAATAAATTTGGTGCCTTGAAAAAAAATAAATAATAATAATAATTGGTGACTCCTTTCCATTACTTTCCTCTCCATATGATAAGGCTAGTAAAAAAAACTGACTATCGAAATTTTTGGGTGATCCCACTTTCCTTTCTATAGGATAAAGAAAGTAAAAAAGGTTATTGGATAGAGCAGAATGTGTAGTGTAAGGCCTCAAATAATAGAGGATGTTTAATGTCTTTTGAGTAACCTGCTATACTGTCCGGACTAATAAGTTCCTTCAATCTGTATTATGTGGTCAGATTCCCAAACACATGTGGAAAACTTATACATTGGGTGGTATCTTGGAGTCATAGCCCACAAATTTCCATGCAGGCTATCCATCCGGGCAGACCAGTCCATTTCACCAATATGCATAAGTATAATCAGTATAAAAAGAAAAGTGAGAAGTTATAATAGATGTACATGCATTTTTTAACAGCTTGTAAAGATAGGACTTTCCTCTTTCATCGCATACCAATACTTGGTATGCGATGATAAACAATCTAGCTTGTGGATCTATGGTTCGGATCCCACCCAAAATTTGGATTTTCCTTCATTCACTTGAGTTTGTGACCACATAATTATAATAAATATCTTATCTGTTCGGAAATACTTCGAGTATTACCTGTTGGTGGAATAAAGATAATTATTATTTTCTTTTTTGTTTGCTGAGAGAATATTCGTGTTATTGAAGAACTCCTCAACAATGTATCTCGAGAACGGTAAGTTGTAGCACACTGAAATTTATTGTAATGAAATTCTCTTAATAAGACCTTCAAAACAATACGCCACAAGACATACCATTCTATTTAAGATTTTAAAGTTGGTCCATGCCCAGCCTGACTAGGGCCGTGTAGGCAAAATTTTTTTGGCTGAAAATCAATCCCCCTAAATATAAAGGAATACGGGTTTTTGCGTTTTTTGATATTCTGAGTCGTTTTTGAGAAACCTAGGCCTGGGTGAGACTTTATGAAGACCCTGTATACAGTAAAATACAATGAAATATAAAAAAAACGAAAAGATTAAGCAAAGATACAAGAACAAAAAAAAAAGATAATGAAGTTAATGTCCTACCTAAAGGGCGGGGTTATTGCCTGTGGCAATCTCTTCCACCCAACCCTTGACCATATTACTAGCTATGACCACTGGACTACCTATACGGGTCATTTTCATTTATCTTGGGCAATTGGATTTTTTCAAGTCATGAACGTTACCTTTTTCCTAAACAATTTTTTAGGCTCAGAAGACTAAGACAAATACCTTTGAGCAAAAGCTTTCATTTAGAATATTTCTAGCAGCTACCTCTTCACACAAAATTACAAAAACTTAACGTACTAGGTAACATTCATGACCACGGGTAACGTTCATGACGGTAACGTTCATGAGTAACACGCCACTAAAACAATCTTTTCTCAATAAAAGAATATTCACTTTACAAAAAAAAATATTTGATTGGAAAGAGGACATGCAGAAGAATTAAAGAAATACATTATATATTAAAGAATCATTACAATTTATTTTAAAAACCGCGTAACGTTCTTGTCAAAAAAAATTAGACCCACCATTGTCCCTCACTGTACTGCATCCAACATCCAACTGACAGGAAATTTCAAAATAAAAACAATGTCATCTGTAAGAAGCAAACTGGCGGCAGCTGCTAGCTTCTCATTCAAAGGGTTTTTCAAAATGGTTTACATTTTTTTGGGGGTAACATTCATGACGGAGATTTTTTCTTCTTCGTAGGGACACAACTTTACACGTCTGTAGAATGAGGTGAACATTATTATATTTATGAAAACTAATGGTCACTTCCTGAATAAACTGTATTTTTCTCATTAATATTGGATTTTGGTGAAAATAATGAGGAGAAAAGCATTTTTACTTTCCTTATCCTATAATAAGGAAAGTATTGTATTCGTCGAAAATTTGACCTACCCAGTTTTTCACATTTCTGGACGAATCATAGCCTCAGGATACCAAAAAAGTTGTTTTCAGCCATTGGTCCGTGCGTCTGTCTGTGTGTGTGTGTGTGTAAACAGGATATCTCGAGAACGGTAAGAGCTAGAAATTTGAAATTTGGTATACAAATTAATTTTATACACCAGACGAACCACGAAACTTTTTGTTGAAATTGGCCGCAAGATGCGGCCGCAGGGCCGCAAATATTGGTCGCAACCGCCGCTTCTTTGAATTGGTTAAAGATACAAAAAATGTTAGAGAACAACATTTTCTCGGATTAAAAAAATAATAGGGGTTTACTCTGATGATTTTTTTGATATCTTGAACTTTTTGGAACCCGGCCCCACTTTACCGGTATTTTGGGGGGACCCGCTTGGACTAACTTTTTTATTATTCACCCTAGATGGGGGTTGCGACATATCAAATCCAATAATTTTGAGGTGCTGATTACGAATTTGGCACTGATTTTTAAGTACCTGTTACCGTTGAGTCACCAGTGGCGGAATTCGACTTATTTTTGGGGGATAAGGAAAGTCGTGTGATGTTTACACCAGATTTTTTTCTATCAGACACAGTAAAATCTTAGACTAAGGGACACCTAAAATATCATGAACGTTACTTACATAACTGGCAATTTTGAGTCTCCACATTAGTTTAAAAGACAATTTATTATTGTAATTTATAAAAAAATTGTTTCCTATGTGATCAAATAGATTTTAGTCATATATCCCTATTATTTTCACATTTATTAAAGGAGAAAGGTTGCGGACTTGATATGCCCAAGATAAATGAAAATGACCCATACAACTATATATAAAGGTTCCTGTAGATAATACAAAAGGTAAATTATTATCTAGGGTAACGTTAAGCTTGCTAGAGGAATGAGGTGCTCTATTCTCTCTGAAGAACATTGTTCTGTAATACATTTTTTATCAAACACCATTATGGAATTGAGATAAAAAGAAAATTGGAAATATTGCAGAGCGAGCTTTATGTAAAGCACATTGCAGGTCAAAAGATATCAGGCGCGCATACAAAGTGAACAAAGATTTAGGGCCATAGAAAATTCTTTTTTTTTTTTTTTAAGTGGGGTTTAACGTCGCTTTCAACTGCCATGGTCATATCACGACGGGTTAGAAAATTCTACTTCAGCTAAACTGAGCTACAAACTGAAATTAGGTCTAGCGTAATAGTATACGCTGTATACAATAGTGCAAAAAAAATAATAATAATTAATAAAAAATACGAAAATACTAAAAATATAGTTACTAGGTAGGTATTTAAGTAAAATTAAAAAAAAAAATATTTTCATTTTATTTATGTAGGCAATAGACTGGGTCTCTAGGGACGTACCAGTTGAATGCAGACTGTGTGGACTTGAAGAAGAAACAGCGACTCACATTCTCTTTGAATGTGAGGCACTGGAGCTGAAAAGATTCAGGATATTTGGCAACAATAATCTTGAAATTGTACCAAACTTGGGAACTAAAGTCAAGAACCTAGCCCTGCTTGTCCAGGGAACGGGAATCTGGACATAGTAAACCAAGAAATAAACTTCTCACACATACTAGACAACTAGGAGTGTGAGCAGGTCAAACTGGTCACAATAGATCTAATAGAGGTCGGTGTGATAATTGGGGCTCTTCTTGTGGGACCCCAACCAGTTCATAATAATAATAAATAATATGTAGGCAATACAATTTTTACCGTCTACTTATCTTTATCTCACTATTGCTATTATTATCATTATTATTGTACGAGTACAAAGGAACGTGACAATTCAATATTGAAACGGCTAAAGTCACAAACGATTGTGCAATTAGAAATGATCGCCTTTTTCCGAGTATGAAATACGTCCTACTTCATAATAATTCATCATACGTTCATAATAACCGTTAGACGATGATTGGTCACTTCGTCTTTTTAATCATTAGAGCAGGATTCCATTTGAAAATATCGTTAAAATATCCGACGGTGATATACATAATTATACATTATATATTTTTTAATGCATACAGACGCAATAATACTATTAATTGCATTTATACGTGTATGATAGGGTGGGTATACCTACAATATTATGATAAAATATACATACTTGAATATTACATAATACAGTAGGGTTGGGTGGAAGAGATTGACACAGGCAATAACCCCGCCCTTTAGGTAGGACATTTCTCTCTTTTTTTTCCTTCTTGTATATTTGTTTAATCTTTTTGTTTTTCTTTATATTTCATTGTGTTCTACTGTATATATTTTTTGTTCTACCTAATAAAGCTTAAAAAATAAGTAGGTAAATAGTTAAAATTAAGATTAACATAATATTAAATAATAATACCGG
>CM044967.1:21953309-21966693 GCA_024516035.1 Bactericera cockerelli
ACGTGCCGCCGGGACCTTTAAGTTTAGATCTGCAATCGGAAGGGGCAATATACGTTTTTAAGCATAATGTTGATCCTAACTTGAAGAAACTTCAATCTCACAGAAAAAAATATAGAATGTAAAATGTATAGAAGGGTTTTCTTTTTATTATTTGGTACATAATAATTTTAGTGGGTAGCACAGCACTATCAAGACACCTGATAATAGCATTTGTAAGTAACTCACTACTGTTTTTTTCGTAATATTAAGTAGAAAATTAAAATAATATTGTATATTAGAAAAAAAAATAGGATGTAAAATGTATATAAAAGTTTTATTTTTATTATTTGGTACATAATAATTTTAGTGGGTAGCACAGCATTATCGAGACACCTGATAATAGCATTAGTCTAAGTAACTCATTACGGTTTTTTTGTAATATTAAGTAGAAAACTATTGTATATTAGTTTTTTTTCTCTTTTGAAGTTGAAGAAAAGAACATTGAACATAATTATTGTAATAATATTCATTTATCTATACTATTAAAATAAATGCGAGATAGAAGTTTACAAATAAGTAAATCCTGCTGTCCTACTTCTATGAGTTTTTGAGAGATACTCTTTTGTTGGTTTAGGATACTGACTTTTGTGATCTTTGACAACTTGAAATGACAAATTTTATTGTTTTTGGTTTTCACTCTTTGTTAGCTTAATTAAGTATTCGCACATCAATTTAACTCCTCTTTTGCTGTGTTGTTTACTACTTTAAAGAATTTAATCTTGTTATACGCGTCTTGGAAATTTTCATTTTCCCTCCAGTCACTAGGATCTAGACAGAGAAAAAATTTGTTTATTTGAAACCTCTCAAAGAAAACCTGCCTCTCCTCTGACACAAAAAAGTCCAGCTCCTTGCTAAGCAAGTTTATAAGATCTTTAGTCTTATAACCATACTTCTATTTAATTTGTTTCTTCCCCTCTTTAGTGAGGGACTTAACCATGTTAGATTTTACAACATTTGAGATATCTCTATCAAAAAACCCCAACCCTAATACCTCTTCCCTCAAATACCAGAGTTTAGAAAAGAGTTCTTAATGACTGCTGAAGAACTCAAGACCATCCTTGATATTTGTTTGTTTGTAACTTTTCTTTATTGTTGTTGTTGTAGCCAGCTTGGCTACAGCTGGAGGGGTGAGTGATGGTCTCCAGCCAACTTTATTTCAAAGTTGGCTCGTCATGAACCACATATTTCTATGTGCGATCAACCATCATGAGGACTTGGACTTTTCTTTATAAGCCATTAAACCCTTAGGAAACTGCAAGCTAGCCTGGCTTATAAGGGTTGGCAGTCGTTCTCTGTTATAGTCCTCTAGCGGGACACTAAGTCTTCTCCCTGTTTAACGTCCCCCAGCCAGACTAAACTTTCCTTTTATATTGAGGCTTGGTATACTGCACCTGTAGGTATTACACGCCAATACTAGATCTCTCATTTATTAAGAAACTTCTGCGTATCAAAAAAGAACCCTGAAGTACGAGTATCTAGTGTGGCATCAAAAAAAATGTTAACCATCTCTGGTATTTGAGTGAAGAGGCAGTAGGTTTGGGAAGAAACAAAAATAAATAGAAGTATGGTTGTAAGACTAAAGATCTAAAAGAGACTAAACTTGCTTAGTAAGGAGCTGGACTTTTTTGTGTCAGAGAAGAGGCAGGTTTTTTTTGAGAGGTTTAAAATAAACAATTCTTTTCTCTGTCTATCCTAGTGACTGGAGGGAAATGAAAATTTCCAAGACGCGTATAACAAGATTAAAGTTTTAAAATTAGTAAATGATACAGCAGAAAGGAGGAGTTAAATTGATCTGCGAATAAAATAATAAGCTAAAAAAAGGAAAAAAAAAAAAAATTATCATTCAAGTTGTCAAAGACCACAAAAGTCAGTATCCTAAATCAACAAAAGAATATCTCTTGAAAACTCATAGCAATAGACAGCAGATTTACTTATTTGTGAATTCTATCTCGCATTTATTTTAATAGTATGGATGTATGAATATTATTACAATAATTATGTTCAATGTTCTTTTCTTCAACTTAAATAGAAAAATCTAATATACGATAGTTTTCTAATTTTCTACTTCTATTACGAAAAAAAACAGTATGAATTACTTCGACAAATGCTATTATCAGGTGTCTCGATAATTGCTGTGCTACCCACTAAAATTATTATGTACCAAATAATAAAAGAAAACCCTTCTATACATTTTACATTCTATATTTTTTTCCTGTGAGATGAAGTTTTCTTCAAGTTAGGATCAACATTATGCTTTTAAAAAAGTATATTACCCCTTCCAATTGCAGATCTAAACTTAAAGGTCCCGGCGGCACGTTTAACGACCTTTGATCAAGATGAAACTTTTTCCAGATTTTTTTAATATTAATTGGAACCATATTTTGCCGATGGAGCGGAAAAAATCTGGGAAAAAATCCTCCTCTATAGCTAAGGGCCACCCTAAGGTACACTTGAACCTAATTATTCATACCACACAGAACAATAAAGTAAGAAACACAAATATCAAAAATACCAGACCAACTTTTAGAGCTTATTAGCTCCCTTTAACAGGCAGTATTTCTAGTTGCAAATGATCATCTTCTTAACTACTGAAGTACCTAATTGAATATTTGAAATCTAGGCTTCATTTTTTTTACATTGGCACTTTTGAGGCCCACTAAGTAGTTATGCTGGTTAACTGATCTCTTCTTACCATGTATTCCTGTACATATTTGGGCAGAGGGGAATACATGTAGTCAATCAGAATCTATCTGAAGCAGTGAATGGGAGCTGTTAACAACATGAGTTCAAAGGGCTAGTAGGTTAGAGTAACCTCATTAATATTTCAGCATGTTGATCTTTCATCAAGATTTTCAAAAGCATCAAGGAAAGCTCAAAGCCAAGGTAGGTACCAAAAAAAAAAACTTACAGGACTATTTTGTGGTAAGATGAAATCTATTCTCTCAGAGTAAGTTGATTTGATTGACCTGCAAGTCATTAAATGTGTTACACAAAAAGGCGAAAGTTTTTGTTAACTGTAATGAGACTGATCATGTTGACTAAAAATTATAAAAGTCAGTATTGATATCAATATCTCTTTGTCACTTCAGTTTCCTCTTAAAATATATTCCCTTAATCAATTATGTATTATTACAATAAGATTCCTTGTAACTCCTTATCCTAAAGTTTGTATTGTATAGTGTAAAAGATTTGGAAATAAATTACAATCCAATGAAAAAACCTAAAAACTCTTATCTGTTTATCTCATCGTACTGTTACAAATTTAGCCGCTACCGCGCTACCTGACAAACAGATACATAAATATTAAGATTAGGGTTAAAAATATCTCTTGTACCACAGATATCTCAAGAAATGACTTAAATGCAGTAATAAGCAATGTGTATGTTGTAGTAGAAGATACAGTTAAGAGGTGGTTTGAAAATATGTATGTGTGTCGAAATTTTCGAACCATTTAAAAGGTGGTGACTATAGTGATGATGGGATGAATGTTGTTGTTGTAGCGGCAAAACTATGCCGAGTGTTGTGATTAGGGATACCATTTTTCAAAGCTTTTATCATTAGCTTAGGAAAAGAACTTATTTAAAAATTAAAACATTTCTATTCTTGTTTTTCTTTCAGTTTTACAACTTCTCACTTTTTCTGTTTATACTGATTAAAATAGAGAGGTTAGTTGATGGCATGGCTATTCAAAAACTATTACCTGCTGATGGAGCAAATAAGCTCGAAACAGCTGTCCAGGTATGTTCTGATATTCATGTACATCTAATACAACTTCTCACTTTTCTGTTTATACTGTTTATACAGATACTGATACTACATACATAGTTTTACATTGTTCTGGGCTTAATAGCTTTATTTATAAAACTTTGCCCTTATAAGATTTTCTATTATTATTATTATTATTATTATTACATGCAAATTTGGGAAGGCAGAAGTTAAAAATATTTTAAAATGATCCAATGTTGTACTGATTCAAAAATACCCCTTGAAAGCGCCGCAGGAGACTGTTTTGGAGAGTTGAAGCGAAAAAATAACAAGAAACATTATTCAAATGAGTAATATTTCGAGATCCTAGTTCTAGTGTGAGTGACAAAGTGACATAAGACAATGTCTGCAAAAAAAAGTTATACACACTAGACCGGCATTTTTACATACAGTTGATTTGACACTTAAAAAAGGTCTTTTTATGTGGCTTTGAAAGATCAGGACATTTTCCATTATTTTAAAAACAGGCAGGATACAGGAGAAACATGCTAAAAGCAAGACATTTCCTGCCAAATCAGGTAACGTCTGGTAACCCTAGTTGAGATAGAACCGGGTTAATAAATTATAGCTCAGATGGAGTTGGTTCCTATGCAATTAAATTTAAGCATTTTCGGACATTGTCCAGCTATTCTAGCTCGTCCCGACCAAGGACTTTGGGCCCGGCCCATAGGATAATTTATAGGTAAATTATTTGTAGAACCAAACCATCCTGAGGACTTTGGGCTATTTTTCAGCCTAAGCCATTTTGAAACCCTTGACTCCCTCAGCTAGCTGGGCTAATTACGGTTTTTTCGGTTAGTCATCTCTTACAACAGAGGAAACAGATCCAGGTCTAGGTTCTTATTAAGTCCCGGGTACCCATGAGATGAATTGTTAGGGTTGGCTAGTCTGTTCTTCATTTACAGCTCTAGTGGACGGGTCATGGAGCTAATGGGAGTAATAGGGTTATGGGAGCTAAAATTGGGTATATCTTGCCCACTTGATGAACCTCTCAAGAGGTTCCGATATGATGAAATAAATAATGCAATAACTAAATAAAGTGTTGCAAAACATCGGGAAAAATTGGAAAATAAATTCTTTCTGATTTTTGATAAGAAGGGTTTTTGAGTAGGGTTTTATATTATCAAAAGTCAACAGTGTCAATTGTCAACACTGTATTTTATTAAATCTCAAAAATTATCAAGTTTTCAAAATTTTCAATTGAATCCAAGCCAAGGTTAAATTAGATTCTACTGAATTCTAGTCTGTCCAGAAAATTGAACTTCACTTTTTTAACTACCTAAAACCGTCTTTCATGTAAGTAACTGTATTATTTAATAGATGGCCCTTGAATTAACCATTGAAACCAAGGCAATGCACTAGCCTAGCAGATCTACCATTACTTTTTTTCATGTATCCAATAGGCCACTTACCATGCTTTAGTTTGTTAACTTAAGTGCTAAATACAGGAAAAATCATTTTGACCAGTCTATTCACCCTTGCTATGTCTTTGAGAACATTTTCCAAGTTTGTAATTTGCATCCCTAACTACAATGTGTTGTATGGCCAAAATACCATGGACGAGAAATTTTTGCATGTTCCATTGGGTGTGATGGAATTCAGAATGGAAAAATAGTTTCTGTAAGGTGAAAAGTTTTTCATTCTCAAACTTTTCAGTTAACTAACTAGTTACTCATCAAATTAACTAGTTAACAGACAATAGTTAAATCTGTTATGTTGTCTAGATGTGAAATATAACCCAAAATCTACAAAAGGAAATGTTTATTCAGTTGTGAAAAGGAGTTTTATAAAGGGTCTACTAGAAAAAATGCATCATAGATTGTAGGGGAGAGAAGTGAAGTAATATTATTACAACACTCTGATAACAGGAAATTTCTTATGAAACAATTTCAAATCTGTAGGTCACATAGCTTTAGCTAAAGACAGTACAATTCACCAATGTTTTTCCTTAAAGTTGCGAAAAACTGAGTAAAACAGGGTCAATAAAAAGATGGAGTGAATGGTGATCAATGATCATTTTTAAATACCTACTCCTAGTTGAGTGAAATCTCTCACTGCCAAGGAAATTGACAGTATCTCAACATAACCCTCGTGTAATGGACAATTTCTAGAGAACTCAGGTACTTATTGGACCATTGAATTGATCATTACTAAACTTCTTAGCAAACTTTTCAAGCCTTTGAATTGAAAGTTTGACTATTTCTTTATGACATGAATATGTATTGATTCATATTTAGAATAATTTCACACATGACCTTTTGACCTAAATAGTATCTATTAATTTTCAATATTACACTTTTTTATTGAATCTTTAAATGTTAGAAGATATCTAATAAAAACTTCAATGTACTTTTTCATTTTCCTAACTATTGAGTTGAGATTAGTTTCCAGCAATATTATTGTATGACTCAAGTTATGATAACATTATTCTTACCAAGTTGTTTGTGTGCACTATAGCTTTGGGTTAGATGTCTCTCTTGTTGACAACATTTAGAAAATTAATGATGTGGTTGATTATCAGAAGAAGACTGGGAGAATCAAGCAATAACAAGAATTTCTCCTTCATCACTCTATATTTTATCCATAATAAATTTTTCATTCATAAAGAAACTATTATTTCTCAACACACCCATTCACCACATAACATAGAAAGATATTTCATGATGATACAGATTTGCTGTTTAAAAAAGTTTTGGAATTAATTCTAGGGAACTTGGGGCAAAGACATGTAACAGGACTAATGTTAAGACTGTCCCTCATCTTGGACTATAGTGTGCTGTGATTGGTTGAAACTCTGGCTTGAGGGAAGATTGGCTTATCTTAACTTTAATCCTATTTCATAATTTGGCCCTAACGTCTTGGAAAGTCCTTTCTATTTAAGATGAAGAAAATAAAAGATTTTTATGTTTTGACTGATCATTATTTTATAATTTTCCATGCACACACAAATCATTTCTGTGATAATTTAATATTTGTCTCATGGTGAAGTATGGGTAAAAAAACAGTTTATATTCATCCAATATTATTAAATAATTTTCTTACTTGCAGAATGGCTGCTGATCACCCAGAGCTACAGGACTGTCTAAACACTTCAACAGTGTTACACTGAATGGCAGAGCAATGTAAGTTGATTTTTTTTAAATGATATTTATTTACAGAGGAGACTTTTCAATCAGAGTCCTTGCTCCTTTAAGTTGATTTGTAAAAATGACTCATTCTATTGAGATGTAAAGGAGGCTTTGGATAGCTAATGAACATTACAGGGAGTTCAGAACATTACACTTCTAATATGTATTAATAAAATTTGACCCCTGTTTTACTGAGTCCCTTTATTCTCTCATTTTTGCCATTATTATGTAGCCCAATACTAAAATAAATGATGAATCCATGCATACTAATCATTGGATCCCTAACTCCTTCATTACCTGACTAGCACCTTAACCACTGAAGCACCAATACATTCAAGCTCCAATTTATTTGTACATAGGCATGTAAATAATTGTTTTTTTTTTGACACATCTAGCGCCAAGGCCTAAAACTGAAATTCTCTGAAGTGCTCCCAAAAATTTCTATAGTTTCAATGTATATAGACCTATAGTTTCAATGTAAATTGTGTGCACTATGCCACACATCAGCTTAAAGCACTCTGGGTAGGGTGTGGATATGTGATCACAGGGTCCCTGACAGTAATCAATTCGTGTGCACCGGTGTTCATATGGCGCTAGATGTGTTAAGTTACTTTGAAGATTACCTGTTTGCTGGACAAACTATCCACCTTCTCACATTAACCTCACCTTGACTGATTTGTTCCAAAATATCAGCAGAACAGGTTCACCATTTTAAGCTCAGATTATCTAGAGTCTAGAGTATGGATTTTGTATGTGTACATTCCTTCACTGAATCTGTTAGTAATGCTGTAACACAAAGAATTGTGAAAAGCACTTAAAACCCTTTAAGAATATATCTTGTTTGTACTGCTGAGGTAAGACTGAAAAGTCCCTTTACTCCAGCAGTCAAATAAGTGCTATAATTTTTATAGGATAAATTGTACTGTATAATCTTGTTCTTCTCACTAGTTTATTTCTTTTTTCAGGTGGCCCGAGCAACCATTGGGATTTATTCCTCATTTTTGCATACTTGAAGTTCAAACCAAGCAAAAATGAAGGATACTTGATAACTCATTGTTTCATATTTAATGTAATGTAGTTAGGTACTTTTTTTTTGTTTAAATTACCATTTTTTAATGTACAAAGATTTGGTCCTAGCATGCATCTATAAAAGGGTGTTGTTTTTACATAACTTGAAAGTTTACATAACAGGAATGGTATATGATTTATTATGATAGAATGATATGATTTTTAGGAGAGTATAATGAATGAATGAAAGAAAACTGTTAAAACAAGAAGAACAAATTTATTTGGGCCAATTGATTATATTTCACAAGATATAAAATTGTATAAGATAAAACATTTATTACGTACTAAAATTGAAATTGATCATTAAGGATTTATAAAACAATAATAAATGGAAACCCTGTGTCCCTTTTCAGTGCATAAAAAACATGTTTTTCTTTTACTAACCCCAATATTTTTACTTTCCTTATCCTATAGAAAGGAAAGTAATAGAATCAACTGATGTGTATCAAACTTAATTAGTAGAACATTAATTGACTTGAGATGAAACAAATAATCAAAATGGAAGATTTTCTCTAAACATCACACTATCAGGTATTCTAAACATCTTTTCTTTCCACCTTTTGTAAATTATATCTTAAGCTCAAGAAAGGTCTTGTTTATGCTGTTGAAAACTTTTCTTTTCACTGGAGCAATTATGTAAAACATAAAATCATAAAACATATTAGGGAAATGGAGTCTATTTTAGGGACTGAATGGAAACATTAAGCTAACAATACTAAACAGAATAAAAAAATCATTGCCAGACCACTTGAAAGACGTGATTGATTGTTGAAAATGGTCTAACCTAAAATAGTTGAGAAATTCATGCAAATCAATGTACATAATATTATTCTTTTAATACACACTAGGAGCGAAGTTCATGTACATTTTTGTTATACCTCTGTGTATGCAAGTCTAGATCTTGCATACTGTTTGAAATGGAGAAATTAAGTTCTGACTTGTATTTGTGATCTCAATTTTGTACTACATATTTTTTTTTTTTTTTCTCTCTTTCTTTCTGTAGTCCAAACCATGGGATTCCAATTAACTAGGCACACATCAGTGCACAGGTTAAATTCTAGCTTAACATATGATTTTTTAATATTGGTTTTTATTGCAAGTTATTATTTAAAAAAAGTTTTACATGAAATATTTCATGTAACAGCATGTTTTATTTTTCACATAATAACCTGAAAAATTGAGAGATCTTAATATTCAGGGCTTATTGTCACTGACTCAGACAAGGATGTCAAAGTAGGTTTAAGGACTCGATTAGATTAATTAAGTTTTTATTTTGAATTGCCTTAAATAGTGGTTGTCATAATTATGTTATTTTACACTAAGGGCTGATTTATTAAATAGGAGTACTACAAAGATAAGCCAAACCATCCCTCAAGTCACACTATAGTATAGTGGTGCTTTATTTAGACTGTCGGCTCAAGACAGGGAGTCCCATTACACTAACAGTTTAGTGCAGAGTGCACTGTGATTGCCATGATGGGTTTAAATTTCTTACTTCAGGGACCATATGTTATATCTTTGTGGTAATCCTATTTTACTATTATGTCCATAGTGAGAATTTTGTAAGTTGGTCATTTGCTGGCAGCTGAGTTTCTATGTTTATAATAAATACAAACATAGAAATACTTTTCCTGGATATAATAAGCAGGTAGGTATCTTATCAAACGTAAATTTTTAAAGTTATCTCAAGCTAAGAGTCCTCTTAAAGTTTTATAATACAGAAATGTTAACTCCACTCTAACTCTCCCTGGAGTTTCAATTTTAATTGCAACAAATACAAAAAAAATCAAATTCAGTCAATCAGTTATCAAGTCATCTCAATGATGTCCAATTCCTCCTCTTTTGGGGGACAGTTGAACATTGTCAAAATAATAAATGGTAATTGAAAAAAAGAGATATGAAATATTACACAAAATTGTAGGTATCGATACAAATTGCGGCTGTATAAATGAGACTAATAGGTACTGACTTTTAGTGACACAAAATAGGGGTTACTCATGCTGAAAAAAAAAACATGGTGAATCATAAGATTTTTCTCTTATTCACATTTTGTGATCATCTTATAGATTAAGAGAAAATGGTTCTGGGCAAAAATATAAAAAGCCAGGTAAGATAGGTACTTTTTAAATTTAAAAAGAAAATTGAAGTATGAAAATGCATAGTAAAAGATTCTGAAAAAGCACAATGGAATAATAAGAATATAAACCCTTATGTCATACTTACAATTAATTAAAACATATCTTGAGTCATTCTAGATTAGTGCTTCAAGGACTGATTGAAGTGGTCCTCAGGTGCTAAAGAGTATGCCAGCCCCTTAACACGTTGAGTGCCACTTGAGTACCTATTACTAACAGCCTTATTTTTTCTGGTGCCACATAGGATTTTTTTTTTTTTATCATTAACAGCTTTTCTATGGTTGTGGCATAACACTGACAATTTGGGCACCTGACTCTTTTACACCATTTCATGCTGGGTACTCAATGTGTTACATAGTAAAAGATGATTGCAAAGAAAAGATTTGGGAACTGCTTTTCTAGATGCTCTGACAGCTTTGTATCACAATACATGAGTTGTTATTCAGAAAGGTGCAAAAACAAACCTAAAACATTTTCTTCTTGACTGATGTGTACCTATCCATGTACATATTATAGCATCTAATTGCTGGAATCTTTCATTTCAAACAGGTTCCCTTCAACATTGAGTGTGCATATATTGGATGATGTCAGTATACATGTGGGAACTGCTGTGATTGCTAAACAATTTTCTTCTAAGCGTAATATTTTTAACCTTGAACATTCTGAGATGGTGGGAGATATATGAGAAATTTGATTTTTATTCAAATTCATTTCTATTACCTTCATTTTACCAATACCATCAGGAATTGATTCTATTTTATTGAATGATAAATCAAGAACGTCTAAATGTTGCAGATTGAAGAGAACAGTAGGAAATTGGTCAGTAGGTTTTGTGATAAGGACAAATTTTTCAAGTTCAGTAATTTACTAAAAGAGAGAGGTAGCTCTTTAATCATATTGCAATTACCAGATACATTTTCTAACTTTTCTAAAGTTCCTATATCTTTAGGTAATGACTCAATTTTGTTTTGGTCAAAGGTAAGAGATTTAAGAAGGTGGAAATTTGTTAAATCTGGTGGAAATTTTGAGAATTTGTTCTGTGAAAAATCCAATGTCCTGAGAACTGATTTCAAGTCATTCATTTCAGCAGGAAATTCTTTGAGGCCTTGATGAGACAGGTTGATTAATCCAGTTTTCTTGGCTGTTTCAAAGTGTCTTTTACTGCTGAATTTCCCATTTTGAAGATATTTTATCTGTACCTGAAACACAGAAGAAATTTTCTAGATTTTTTTCTATATTAAATCAATTTTTTGTTGATTTTACTGTACCTGTTGACGGTGTGACATACTTGATGTCATGGCTAATTAGTCTTTGGTAGAAACTGATGAACAAATCCCTGCTAGACTAGACTACAGGTTAGGATCAACCAACCTGCTAAACTCACTAGTGCAACTACTTCTTCTTCTTCATCCTGCCCCTTCTACCGTAGGTGTAGGGGTTGACAGAGAGTTCGCCATTTGGATCTACTTTGAATGGTAGTCAGGAGGGGTTCAACATTGAGGGAGTTTCTAATGTTTTGGTTTCTAATGCGGTCTCTTCTTGTTTTACCTTCTACTCTCCTCAGATATTTCTTTTTCTTTCCAGCTAATCCTCGTACATTCCATGTTCCAAAAATCGTAGTCCTGAAGTTTCGCCAGTTTCGTGTCCGTAAGATCCGTCCGGTTTTCTCTCTTATGTTACTTGTAATGCGTTGTTTTCAGACAAACTGGGGATTGGCCAGTCTGTCCTAGCATGATTTAAGGGGCTGCCTTGACGATCATGCACGCCATATTGTCCAGAGAGCACAGTTTCAGCCGAAGCCCCTGTTGAACCCTGGACAGAGTGTTGCCATTTAGCACCACCCGGGGAGCACTTGTGACTTAAGGAATGCCACGGAAGCGAGCAACATTACCCCCCTACTACTCATCCATTAAATATTTAATGACAATAAATAAAAAAGTCATTTTATCATTATTTTTGATAAACAAATGCTCACTATTTGGAAACAGATCTGATACATTACCTATTAAAGATTTGCTTTTCAAGGAGAGTGAGTTACCATTTACAAGATAATCAATAATTAAGATTACAATAAGAAAATGTATAGCATAGAAACACCAAAATTATTAGTTCCTTGGGTGGAATTTTTCTAGCTTCAACTTTAAAGGTGCCAAACCCTTAAATGACCCAAATACATGGTGGTATTTAATACTTGAACATAAGTAGGTACTTGGTATTACTTAGGACTTACCTACCTCAAGGTTGAAAATAATGTTCTATGTAGTCTAGTTCTGAGCAGTCAAGATGAAAGTTTTCCTTCAACTCATATTTTTTGGTTATCTGCTTCTAGGAAAAATCCATTGGTCTTGTCTTGACTTCTGGTGTGAAATGTTCTCACTCAAAGATTACTGATTTCTCTTGAAAAGGGTAGGAATCTGGGATGAAAATTTCAAGTGCCTTTGGGGATGAGATCTTGGAATTAAGGTTTGGCTTATTAGGCAATGTTAACTGTGGGGGTGGATAAAAAAAGAAATTTCAGAGATCAGGATTGTATAATCTCTGTATGATGAAATTAAAGTTGGGGAATCTCAAGAATTAATTTTATTATTAATAATTATAATTAAGTATAATGAGGAACTATCAACTAGGTAGTAAAACTTATCTGATTAGAAATAAAAAATTAAAACACAACAGAAAATAATCGTTATCAAAACAATCAGCTGAAACCATGGAGGAATAACTAATGGAGAACTTGTAATACTCTAATCCGTCACGTAAGCAAACTACGAACAGCTATCCAATGTGGCTACGATTATTACCTTTTTACTTTCCTTATTATTATCAAGCAAAACGCTAGTTTTGCAACGCCAAGATAAACAAAACGAGCGTGCTATACTTACGCTAAACCGAGTTCGTATGTATTTTCTTTTGTAATTTTGACCTTCTTAAATAAAACTTCTTATCTTTTTTCTTCATATTCGTGTTTTTCCTCGTCGAATAGAAGATGACTACTTTTTATTTGACCTTTTTCTGACACCCCTAACCGCTTTTACGAGCACCCCAAAATTAGTAAAAGATTCATACTTTATTTTTTTTTTTTTCCGCATTCGACTTACCACGGGCATATGGTTCAAGTTAAAATTATGACATTTTGGTTATGGGTTCTTAATGCTTGCAGCTCGAGGTTTTAAAAAAAAAAAAACTTCCGCGGTCACTCGGCGGCGCTTTGGCGGTATTGCCTGTATCTCAAATGGGTGATAAAAGAAAGCT
>CM044967.1:21966793-21976900 GCA_024516035.1 Bactericera cockerelli
GCCTAACTGTTCATCTAATGATTTCGTAATTTATACCCATGTATTGGAAAATATACTATCGAATTATAAACGTCAACAACAAGTTACTCTTGTACTAACTGGCGATTATAATTGTTCAAACATTTCCTGGGACCCAATGACTTTTAAACCTACTACAATGATAAACTACTCATTTAGTGCAGATAACCTTATTTCCTGTACCGAATTTCATTCCCTGTTCCAGCTAAACCATGTCTTGAACTCTGATAATCGGATTTTAGACTTGGTTCTAACAAATAATGATAACCTAATTAAAGTGCATCAAAGTGAAGATAATATTCTTGAAGTTGATGAACTGCACCCTCCATTATCTATTAGCCTCCGCCTAGACAAAAACCCTAGAAAAAAGAACCTTACATCAGACAAACCAATAGTGGTTAAAGACTTTAAAGAAAATGAAAATGATTTTCCCGAACTTTCAAAATTCTACACAGATAAATTTAACAACTCCATAACTTTTAACCCTCATCAAGAACTTGAGTCTTTAATTGATGATTTTTATAAAATATTATATGAAGGTATTGAACAGTTTATTCCATCTAAAGTTATAAGACAACCCAAGTTTCCTATATGGTTCAGTGCCGAATTAAAAGATTTAATTTTAAAAAAAGATTAAACATAAAGAATTTAAATCTCAAGGCTCTCCTCAACTCCATAATGAATTCTCTAATTTAAGAAGAAAATGTAAAAGTATCTCATCTCGGGACTATGCTGCATATATACGAAAAATTGAAGATAATGTCAAAGAAAACCCTAAGCAACTTTTTCAATTTATATCGAACAAAAAAAACGAAACCTAATATTCCTGACGAAATGAAATTTCAAGAAGAAACATCAGATAATCCAAAATATATAGCAAATATGTTCGCTCAAAATTTTGCACTTAACTATGCTACTCGTCAGACATCTAACTTAGAAGACCATGCTTTACTTTATGCAAACAGTTTAATTAACATGAACCATATTGTTCTCACAGAAATGAAAATATTCAATCAATTAAAAAAGCTTCCAAAAAATGCATGCATGGGCCCAGATGAGATATCCCCCCTACTATTTAGAGCTTGTGCCAAATCACTGACTCCTCCCCTGGCTCTCATATTCCAAAAATCTCTCGATACTGGAGTTTTCCCAACACAGTGGAAAACTTCATATATAACTCCAATTTTTAAATCTAAAAATAAAGCATTAGTCGAGAACTATCGACCAGTCTGTATCAGTTCCATCATACCTAAACTCTTTGAAAACCTCATCTCACAGGTAATCTATCCGATACTTTATAACGTAATAGAAGATCATCAACACGGGTTCATGAAGTACAGATCAACGGCCACAAATCTCATATCTTTCACCGAGTACATTACCGAAAACATCAAAGATGGTGACCAAGTTGACTGTATTTTCACTGACTTTTCAAAATGTTTCGATCAATTAAATCATGATATTCTTATTACTAAACTAAAGAGTGTGGGTATTGGTGGGTCGTTACTAGACTGGTTGGCTAGTTTTCATAAAAATCGAAAACAAATTGTCAAAATCCGAGCTTATTCTAAATCCGACCATACTAACAACAACCCTTCCCTTGAAATATTTAAATCTAACCCAATTCACGTACCATCTGGTTGCATTCAAGGAGGGCATTTAAGCGGAATATTGTTTCTTTGCTATATTAATGATATTGTTCGGATTTTACCTCCTAATGTGAGAGGATGGCTTTATGCAGATGATTTTAAATTGGCAATGAGAGTGAGGAGTGAGGAGGATGTGAACCAGTTACAGGAAGTAGTTCGGCGCTTGAACCGCTGGTGTGATGCTAACCTTATGAAATTAAACCTCGAAAAATGCAAAATAATGACGTTCCACACTAACAGGAAACCTATTCTTGCAAATTACAATATTGACAATGTTTCTTTGAGTAGAGTGTATGAAATAAAAGATCTTGGGGTTACCTTTGAATCCAATTTAAAATTTAATAATCATTTTTCAAATATTAAAAACAAATCTCAAAGAATGCTGGGACTGCTGTACAGACATACTCGGGATTTCAGAAATCCAAATACTTTGATAAACCTCTACAACTCTTATGTTCGATCAAATCTCGAGTATTGCTGTACAGTATGGTCACCACAGTATGCAACACACATAAATAGACTTGAATCAATACAACACAAATTTCTAAAAATGCTTGCATACAAAACATTCAATGTAATTGTTGATCATAACTATGAGGAAATCATGTCAAAATATAATATTATTACCTTAAAAGATCGTAGGGATAAGCAGGACCTTATTTTCCTCATTAAAATATTACATGGATTAGTATATTCTCCTGAAATATTGAGCAAATTAAACTTAAGGGTTCCAGGGAGAACGACAAGATCTAAAGATACTTTTCTGCTCCAGAGATGCAAAATTAATATTTGTGAACATTCTCCAATACAACGTATGGAGAAAATAGGTAATCTCACCAGCGGGGCGGGCTTAGATCTGTTCCTTTGTAAAAGATCGGATATTGATCTACTTTTTAATTAGGGAGGTTTATTTTTACTTATGTTTTATTTTGTAATACTTGTTTCTTTTTGTAATAAATGGGGTCAACCCCCGTAGATTCATTCAAAAAAAAAAAAAAAAAAAAAAAAAAAAAAGATTTTTTTCTTTTTCTTTTCGAAAGCAACCTTCACTTTATTTGAGGTGGAATAAATAAATAGTTTTCCAGTTTAGATTACAAACAAACAGTACATTGTAATCGTAAATTTTTCAAATGTATGATCTTAATAACCAAACGGTACATTATATCTTCGTGAACATTAGATAGTTATGCTCTTAACTATCTAATGTATATACGAAAGATAAAAAATAAAGATCATTATTATTATTATTAAAAATTCATGACGGACTTAACAACGCGTGCCTGGCTCGAATCTACAAATCTTCATTATCATAACACTTTATGATACGAGTGCAAGATATTCTGAGGAGGTGGAAACACAAGTGAATGGCATCGCACGAGCGAATACTTACTTCATAAAACTGGGTTTGGCAATCCGTCGCATTTTCAGAACTACGAACGAAACTAGCAAATCTCTATCGTTAAATTTAATAGCCTATAGCGTTTAGCATCCTTCATAGGTATCGAGATGAGAGTACCTACTATCTGATTTTAAAATAATAACCCTAACCGATGTGATACTTCGGTAAAACTTCTAAATGTTATATTTATTACAAGAGTCCATATTTTACTAAAATCTTTAAAATGTTGAAAATATTGCAACAACAGAGTTCTATTTAGCAAAAAATTGACCTATCTCATATGAACGAAGATACTTGGCTAAAATATTTCAAATGTTAAAATTTGCAACAGCAGAAATAGTAGCTATCGAGTACAAAAAATCGCATCAACCTATCTGAACGACAAGACTTTCCTAAAATCCTCTAAATGTTAAAATTATTTCAACAGCAGAATAACACCTACGTAGTAAAAAATCACATTAACCTATCAGCTAAAACCTCTAAAGATACTCGACTGAAACTTCTAAATGGTAAAATTATTTCAACAACATGCCAACAAAATCGTTCCGAGTTCCGACAATCGTTCAGGATCGGTAAGTTCAAAGGATTTACGAGATTTCTGAATGGTTATCAACAAGCCAGAAGTTGAACACCTTGGATGGTTCTGATTCGCATGTCGCTGACGGCTAAGAGCTTAACGTTCAGTTCAAAGATCATACTACCAAGTGATAATAATATTGATAATATGTGCTATTGCTGTGGTGAGTGGTGAGTATCGCTAGGATGACGTTTTTAGTTATATGGTTTTGCTAATGTTGATGATGATGTTATTGTTGAACTTAATGCTAATGCAGATATCAGCGTTTAGTGATAAATTTTTGCATAAATGGTGTAGCTTGTTTTTTTTTTTTTAAGATGAGAGTGTTTCACAGCCTTTTTTATTTCGTAGCCATGAATCAGTATTGTATACAATGAGTATACTGATTTCTGGAGGTTGCTGATTCCTAGTGATAATATTGGTGTTCTGTCAATGTTATTGGTAGTAAAGTTAATGCTAATACTGGCTATTGCAGATTTCAGGGTTTAGTCAACAATTTGTTCATGGATGGTGTAGTAGTTTGAGTTCTTATTAATTTATAGAAGATGTTGATGTCTAGAGATAATATTGTTGTCGTTGTTGTTTTTTTTTGCCGATTTCAAGGAAAGAGTGTTATAAAATAACTGAAGTTCTTTAGAAAAATTTCCTGATTTCCAGTAGCGGAAATCAGGAAATTTCTTCATAGGTGGGATTTGAACCCATAATCTCCGGTTCAAGACATAGTAGAGGTTCATCTTTTCTTCCCGTGACGCTACCAACATATTGAACTCCATATAGGCATATAAAGTAAACAGGTAATAAAATAAACGGATAACTCCAGGATGGCCATTAGGTAACATAGTTATCATTATCCATTATTATCATTATATTATCCCGAAAAGTACAACAGTTGGAGAAGTAATAGGAATTCAAATGTACCTATATGAAAATAGAACAAAAATACTTCTTATTATTATGGTACCTAACATTATTATGTTATCTAACATTAGTAACATTATTATACTATTGCTCTCGAACGTAAATTTCTCTTTAGGAGTTTCACTTGTACAACACTGTCCATCACTATCTATAACAATAAACTGTTAGCGTAATGGGACTCTCTGTCTCAAGCCGACAGCCGGCAGGCTAACTCCACATAAAGTACTACTGTAAACTATAATACTATATGTATATTTGTATATATCTTATAGTTCTCTCTCTTTCTCTCTCTCTCTCTCGCGGTGAATTCCGAAGGCAAAGAATAACATCCACTATACCAACACCATCATGAATTGCGAATATTTTTTGCAAAGTCACAACTGGACGCGGTACAGCTTACCGTTCAATATTACATCACCGCGAATAAACTATTCATCCTGAGTCCACAATCCCATTCTGAATGACACAAAGAAAACTTATTGTACAACGTCCTCCGTCCAAGAGGTATACTATCCTAAGCAACAAATTGTGCTAGCAGCAAATTCTGCTAACAGCAACTTGTGCTAACGCAATGGTAATACTAATAGATGGGGGGATATGCAGGAATTTTGCAGAACAGAGAACTGCGCTCTGGTCATTTGCTGATGTTCATTAAAATCTCCTTATCGATTTAAAGTATCTCATGACAGTTGTAATTAGTTAGACGTGTGTGGACTTATGGAATCATCTATACTCATTTCATAGAGAGGATTGTTGGTTGTTGAGCTTTATATCTATTTAACAGCAGAAGCTGAGGGGATCATTAAGAAGTTACCCGTGCGGTACCGGGGGAAAGAATAATAATAATAATATCGCCTTTTTTATACTCCCCGATTAGGACTAGTAAGTCCCATTATTCCAGCAATAAGCCCAAGACGGTAAAAATTATGTGGTAAAAATCCCAAATGAGAGGATAACTTGTCATGTCCCGGCTAGGTTTCGAACCCGCGAGCTCTGGAATCTCTGGATTCACAGAGTGCCGCCTTTACCACTGAGCTACCGCAATTAAATTAGGAAGGTGTGGACCTGGCATATAAGAAATAATAAACCTCCGACAGTTCGGTTCTAACTTTCCTCATACTTTTGATAATCTCGCCACTTAATAATGACATTCTGAGGGTCAGGTGTTGGAAAAAAACGTATTACCCCCGCCATTAACCTTATAGTGTATAATATTAATACGGGAATAATAGCACCACGTACTGTTCCCCCTTGTCCTTGAGGTCGGTGGTTGGGCTGGAAAAAGCCACCATATCGAAAGATCGAACCCGGGACTCACCGAGTTCAGCGATGGTAAGTTTTTAGTTCGGACTGGACCGCCCTAAATTGTTTGAAAGTCGGGACTGTGATTGGTTGAAACTCCGACTTGAGGGAGGGTCTTATATTAACTTTAATCCTGTTTTATAATTCGGCCTTAAAAGATAAATAATCGGAGTGTTGTGAACAGAAAATACAACTTTACACCTATGTAATAGTAATAATAATACACTTTAGAGGAAGGTTACCACCAGGCGAGGTTATTGCTGAAAGCATTTTCTACCACCTAACCCTCAAGAGTCTTATTATTATGTGCTCACAAATTTGGCATTATTTGTACTGTACATATGTATTACTATCTAATAAAGAATTTAATAATAATAATAAGTACAGGAACACACCTAGTACTGTTTAGTTTAGAAGGAGGAACACGAGTTGCACGGGGTATGACAATTATTGTAAAATCAGCTATTTGACTATAGAATTGTATCATGCGGTATTGTATTTCAATGCTCATTCTCTCGAGTCTGGACAGAGGAATCTTTAGTTTCACTCTTGTAAGATAAATTAGAGTATTGTATTGTAATTGTAACATTAGAACTATAGTAGAAATAATTAAATAATTGATCTGTACAATCGATCACAGTAACTCGCTAAACAATAATAATAATAATAATAATTCCGTGTCCGTGAGATAGGCACAGATCTCACAGATCTATATTGGGTTGGGTGGAAGAGATTGCTGCAGGCAATAACCCCGCCCTTTCAGAAGAAGACAGTTTCTTCTTCTTCAGAAGAAGAAGAAGCTGAGAAGCTGTCTTGTAACTTGAAGAATGGTGGTTTGAGTCCAAGCATGGCAAATTTTATCAAGAGCTCTTTTTCAAGTCAGATATTTTTTATGATAATTTATAGTCAGCGTCGATGACATGTTGAATACACCAGTTCTTGTTTTGTCACTGAAGTTAAGCTACGTCCAGCGAGGCGACGACTTGGATGGGTGACAAATTCGGAAACACGTGAGATTCTTGCTGGTTCGTGAGTTTTCAGCGAATGGAGGTTAAAGTCTCTATCGTGATAGTGAGTATGTAGTTGAAAGCGACCTTAAATTTCTTCAATTAATTTATTTCAATTTTACACTGTTAAGATCTAAAACACCAATTTATAGTATTTCTTATGACGATTTCACCCATGAAATGAATTTTATCTCGTGATAAAAAAAAAACAAAGTTAAACAAAAAATGATAACCTCTGTACAGGTGATGCTGTGAATGAGTCACACTGTATATAACATACCTAGTAACTTCTCACTAATGTTAAGATATGATAGAATCCCACATGAGCTATGGTAGTGCAGTATTGATAAGCAATATTTATGCTGACGATGGGTGTGTGGCTCACTCGTGCTATATTTAGATTGTCAGTTCAAGACAAAAGGTCCCATTATGACAACAGTTTAAAAAAGAGTCCTATTACAGTGAAACCTGGATGCAAGAGAACTAGAAATTAGAGCAACCTGCATATAAGAGAACAATCAATTGGTTTAGTGGTTTTGGAGATACAAGTGATTTTGTATAAAATCTCAAAATTGTCACGTGTATACAATGTGAAACAGTCACGAGGAAGTATTGTGTCCATAATTGGCAGTGTTTTTTTCTCTTTATTTCCAAAACTACTACAATTTAATACATAGTTACTACATATCCTACCTACTATTATGTTCCTGTAATGTATTTTATGAAAAGGATCATTTCTAATTAAAATGTTTAATACATCTAAGTTATTACTCACTAAGTTATTTCCATTTTCATATATCTTGAAATTTTTAACCATCTCTAACTGACAGAAATGTAGCAATACAGTATGTTTCAGAAAAGGTGGCCACCCCCTCGTAACTTTTGAACGCGACGGAATTTTTCAATTCTGTAAAGTCCTAAGTATAGGAAGTGCCCTATGGCCCATCCTGTGGTCATATTTATTTTTGGCCCCGGTCGGCCCTTCCGGCTTTTAGGCCATATTTTTTCATTTTTCTCGCGAATTTTAAATGGAATGCTATATTTTTTATTCCTGTTAATTAAAGTCCAAGTTAGGCTGAGTATAATGAGCTTTTAAATTTTTCGAAAACCTTATCAGGGGCGGAGCTAGTAGGGTGCAAGGTTCAAAACTGTTACACGCTGTATTTCAGCGTTAGTTAGATTTTTTAGTACTCTTTTTATTTTCATAGGTTCAAAATATTGTTTTACACCATATGAAATCAAAAAAATATTCTTGTTTACATCTAATCAGGGTCATAGTAAGGTTTTTGTAAAAGTACTTTTTTTCTCACGTCAATTTTTCCGTAAATTAATGGTGTTCTCGAAATTGGCATTTTTAGAGGTGAAAGTCTGCAGTGACATATGTTTTTTATGCTTGAAATCGAAAGAAAACTTAACGGAAGAGCGATTAAGATCATAAAAAAAGCCATTCAACCTGCTAGTTTTTTCACGACAGTGTCCGGTAAAGTGGGTAAATTCCGTATTGGATTTTTTTTGTTGAGGAAACACTATTGGCATAGAAAATAAATAATACCTAATAAGGGAATAATACTTCAATAAACATAACTAAATGCGAATATAAATGAAGATTATTGCTTCTAAATCAGTGCCGGATATATTTTTTTTTCTCTCTCTCTATCTCTTCTCCTCTTTAAAATAATTGAATTGGTTTAATTTTCACGCTCAAGAGTTTGGTACTTGACCTGGTATTTTTTTATCTTAAATTTCGAGATAGTTAGATTTTTGTTAAACAAATTTTTTTTTTTTTTTAAACAAAAGAAAACTAGTTTTTCCATACTGAGTCCGGTGAAATGTGTAAATTACGAAATTACTGGTTTTTTTTGGGATACACCATTGGTATACAAAATAAATAATACCTTGCAAGAGAATTAATCTTCACTAAACATAAATACAAAAGAAATTAAATAAAAAAATCTTCCGAAAAAAATCTTTCTTAAAAAAAGAGAGTTTGGTAGTCAACCTGGAAAAATGGCCCTTTATTTGGAGACCTGGTATTCATTACTAGCAACACCAGTATGATTTTTTTTTTTTTTTTTCATGTGCGTTTCATATCGCGTTTCAACTGCATGGTCATATCATAACGGGGGTGTTACCCTCCATTAGCAAGAAACTCACGAACCTGCTAAACACATTTATCTCACCCAGCCTGGGTTAGGCCGGAATGCCAGCATCACGAAGTGTTCACCTCGCTGGACGTTGCTTAACTTCGGTGATCCTACAAAAATCGTTGCATTCAAAGCGTCATCGGACTGACTCCAAAATGATTGACAATGTGTTTTGTACAGACTTTACCAACTAAAATTGTCTCAAGAGGGGACCCCTAGGCCGACTTTAGAAGCAGCATTATCCGATAATTATTTTTGATACAACTTGAACTTTGAAAAGTGAAAAAGAGAGAGAGAAAAAAAATAAAAAAATTACCGGCACTGATTTAGAAGAAATAATCTTCATTTATATTCGCATTTAGTTATGTTTATTGAAGTATTATTCCCTTATTAGGTATTATTTATTTTCTATGCCAATTGTGTTTCCTCAACAACAAAAATCGAATAATTTCGAAATTCACCCACTTTTCCGGACACTGTCGTGAAAAAACTAGCAGGTTAAATGGATTTTTTTATGATCTTAATCGCTTCTCCGTTAAGTTTTCTTTCGATTTCAAGCATAAAAAACATATGTCATTGCAGACTTTCACCTCTAAAAATGCCAATTTCGAGAACACCATTAATTTACGGAAAAATTGACGTGAGAAAAAAAGTACTTTTACAAAAACCTTACTATGACCCTGATTAGATGTAAACAAGAATATTTTTTTTGATTTCATATGGTGTAAAACAATATTTTGAACCTATGAAAATAAAAAGAGTACTAAAAAATCTAACTAACGCTGAAATACAGCGTGTAACAGTTTTGAACCTTGCACCCTACTAGCTCCGCCCCTGATAAGGTTTTCGAAAAATTTAAAAGCTCATTATACTCAGCCTAACTTGGACTTTAATTAACAGGAATAAAAAATATAGCATTCCATTTAAAATTCGCGAGAAAAATGAAAAAATATGGCCTAAAAGCCGGAAGGGCCGACCGGGCCAAAAATAAATATGACCACAGGATGGGCCATAGGGCACTTCCTATACTTAGGACTTTACAGAATTGAAAAATTCCGTCGCGTTCAAAAGTTACGAGGGGGTGGCCACCTTT
>CM044967.1:21977000-21995751 GCA_024516035.1 Bactericera cockerelli
CCTCAGTAGCTTGATCGATAAGGCGGCGGACTTGTACCCTGACGATCGGTTGTTTAAGTTCCAAGTTCAGCAAAGATTTAGTAAAGCGAGTTTGAGTATCGATAACTTTCGTGACATCACGAAAGTGATTAACACCAATATGATAACTAACAATAAGTCTAGTGCTCTGCTCAACTCGGCCTGTATGACTAAACGTGAGATTTTTTTCATTTTTATTAGGGTATAACGCCGATTTTCAACTGCATCATGGTCATAATATACAATGGGGGTTTCACTCTCCATTCGCAGAAAACTCAAATTTGCTACCCACATTAACTTTACCCAGCCTAGGTTGGACCGGGATGCCTGCATTACGAAGTCTTCACCTCGCTGGACGTTGCTTTACCTCGGTGATCCTGCGAGTACCGGTGCATTGAACAGGCCATTGACGCTGTCAGAGACGTGAGGTTGGCATTTACTATTTAGTCTGATTTTAAAACAAGGCTTTAGCACAGTACAAACTGTATGGGCCGTTCCTCAAGTCGATCCATAGTGCCCTGTGTTTTGTTGAGACTCCCGATTTGAGGGACGGTCTGGCTTATCTTGAGGGACGGTCTGGCTTATCTTGAGGGACGGTCTGGCTTATCTTGAGGGACGGTCTGGCTTGTCTTGAGGGACGGTCTGGCTTATCTTGAGGGACGGTCTGGCTTATCTTGAGGGACGGTCTGGCTTGTCTTGAGGGACGGTCTGGCTTGTCTTGAGGGACGGTCTGGCTTATCTTGAGGGACGGTCTGGCTTATCTTTGTTCTAATCCTAATTTATATTATGGCCCTAAGATCACTATAAAATAGGTTGTGCTAAAATTAAATAATCTAGATAATTCTTATTACAATAATAATTACCTAGATTAATATAAAATACTAGCGGGTTACACCCGCCGCTTCGCCAGCCCATCAAACACACACAACGCACACACCACACATCCACACACACACATCCACACACCACACACACCACACCACACACACCACACACACACACACACACACAACCACACCACACACACACCACACCACACACACCACACCACACACACACCACACACACACACCACACACACACACACACACACACACACACACACACCACACACACACCACACACACACACCCCACACACACACACACACACACACACACCACACACACACACACACACACCACACACACACACCACACCACACACCACACCACACACCACACACACACACACCACACACACCACACACACACACCACACACACCACACACACACACACATACACACACACACACCACACACACACACACACACACACACACACCATCACACACACACACACCACACACACACACACACACACACAAAATGTCATTTAGGTTTGAAAAAAAAACCTGAATATTTTTTGTCGCCCATCTATTTTCTGGCCTTCCCCGGCGTAGCTCAAGAATGGCTCATCAGAATTTCGCGATCAATATGTCAAATGAAAGCCTAAACCCTTGCCTAAAACTTTCTCGCTCTGAGTTGATAGGTCGTCACTTCAAATTTCGAGAAAAAATGTCATTTAGGTCAAAAAACGTGAATATTTTACATGTTACCCATCCATTTTTTTACCTTACCCGGCGTAGCTCAAGAACGGCTCATCAGAAATTCGCGATCGATATGTCAATTGAAAGCTCAAGCCCTTGCCTAAAACTTTCTCGCTTTGAGTTGATAGGTCGTCGCGACAAATTTCGAGAAAAAATGTCATTTATGTCAAAAAACGTGCATTTTTTTTGCGTCACCTATCCATTTTTATCCTTACTCATTGTAGCTTAACCTCAGGGAGATATAATCTAGCCTAGAAGAATTTCCTGATCCAAGCGGACCTATGTGCAAAATTTCAGGTTTCTCGGTCAAACGGTGTGGATTTGTATAAAGAACATACATACATACACACACACACACATACATACAGACAGCTTTCTTTTATAGATATAGATTAATTTTATTAATAATTGGTTCAAATAGCACATCCACCAAAAAGAAAATATTGAGAACTACTTAAATGACTAAAGGCTAAAATACAAGAGCCTTTGGTCATTTAAGTAGTTTTCGATATTTTCTTTTTGGTGGATGTGCTATTTGAACCAATCATAGAAATTAAGGAGCGCGGTAGCGCTCCGACCCGCCAAGTCAATCGAAATAGTTCGCGCGCTACCAAGAGTATACTATACGCGACAGCATAAGTAGCACATTTCGTGTACTTGTAGGAGAAAAAGTACAAGCGATGGAGGAAATTGAACTACATATACAGATTGGGGCACGATAATAGACAAGCTTTTAAAAAAGAAACATCGAAATCGTTTGAGTTAAGTTGGTCAAAAACACACTGTAAAAACGTCATTTTTTTTCAAAAAATTCTGCTTCTTCTTTGACGTTGACCGCTCTACAGCCAAAACTACTGGACCGATTTTCATGAACGATGGCTCATTTTTTTTCTTCTGGGTGGTAGGTGTGCCTTTTTATGGTTTCATTATCCCAAAAGCTACCATTTGGCAGTTAATTAGGAAAAGGATCATTTTCAGAGCTCAGAATAACATTGCAGTATAGATATTTAATCTAGTTTATTATGTATATACCTATTCATTCACAAACCTTTCAATCCACATGTCCCGATGTGAAATTGTATAAAGATATACTAACCCATAAATAGTCGCCGGTGCTGAGTGAGTTAGCGCGCTAAGCTTACCACGCATGGTGGCCTGTATTCGATCCCCAGCTGGGCAGGAATTTTTCTGCACTTTACTTGGGTGTTTGGGGTCCACTCATACCTCGTGAGGAAAAATGAGTAGTTACTGAATAAGTAACGACCAGTGACGGCATTACCAGAGTTAAAATACATTAATGTAATAGAATTTGAAAAGTAAAGGAGGCTCTTAGTAATGCTGCACTACCCACAAAATTTGTGAAGAGGCCTTGTGCTTGACCACAAATAATTTCATACATACACATAGCTATAATAAACCTGTAATGCCCAAGGAGTGAAAAAGACAAGATTTTTTTTTCTTCTAAAATGTTGGTTAGGTATATTAGGTTCAAAAATGTAAAAAAAAATCTCTAGTACCCAATGTTACATAATGTATGTGTAACATGAATGTCATAAATATTTGGGGACCTTTTTAAGTGGGAAATGTAGAAGTTTCATAGAAAACTTTGTAAAAGCCCCTACACTACCTAATACCTATTCCTAATTAGGAATGTTAGGTACATAGGAAGTGAAAGGCTTTTTCCTCCCTATCCAATTCTCTCTAGTAAATATTTCTTTCACTGGCCGCTAAAAATATTATTATACAAAGTAAAATAAATTGAAGCTTTTATATGTTGCAAACACCACGGGGTTATGTCAATAGTCCAGTTAGCTCAGTGGTTAAGGCGGCACTGAGTAGAGCTAGAGATGCTAAAGGTCCGCGGGTTCGAGCTGAGACTAGTGATTTTTTTTTAAAACAAAATACTCTTTACTTGTTTTAGTTTTACATAATTTACATTAAATTTAGTGAGTTTATGAGGTACTATTAACCTTTTTGTTGTGGGTTGTGTTGTACCTCATTTATAATATAAAATAAAAAATTAACAGTTAAAAAAAATATATTTATACATTTATTACTCAACACAATAAGCTTCGTTCTCAGTATTCTTTCACAGAAATTAATTGTAAAAATACATAGTTATCCTCCCATTTAGGATTTTTACCTCATAATAATACATCTTGGGCATACTGCTGGAATAATGGGACTTAAAAGTCTTTATTATTATATCTGACATAAATTAAGGAAATATGTTCAGGGTGTACCCACTATTTGAACCAGTTGAGGGGCCCATCTGGATAAAATGAATGGCACCACACAGCATCCTTGTAAAAATCTGTGACACAGTGCCAATTTATGAAACGGGATTAATTTTAGAATAACCCGGACTATCTCTCTAATCGTTCTTCGACTTGAGGGAGGGTCTCGCTTGTTATCTTACCTTCTTTTAAACATAATTAACCGAACACAGTGAGAACGAACTCACTAAGTGAGGTTATACGCCAGAGCAAAATTAGCACAATTCTTGTAGTTGTAGGAAAAAAAGTACAAGTGATGAAGGAACTCGGACTATAAATAAATATAGATTGGGGCACGATAAAGACAAGCTTTGAAAAAAGAACCATCAAAATCGTTTGAGTTAAGTTGGAGAAAACCAAACTTTAAAAACGTCATTTTTTTCATCATTTTCTGATTCTTCTTTCACGTTGACCGCTCTACAGCCAAAACTACTTGACCGATTTTCACAAACGATGGCAAATTTTTTTCTCGTGAGTAGTAGGTGTGCTTTTTTATTGTTCTATTATCCTAAAAGGGACATTTGGCCCTTAATTGGGAAAAGGATCATTTTCAGAGCTCAGAAAAAAGTTGGTGTATAGATATTCAGTATCTAGTATATTATCACTCTCCCAGATGAGTCAAAAGTCACATATCTACTTTTTAGGTGAAAGAATAATTTGGAGAAGGATACTGTGCTTAGGTATGAATATCAAACTAAAATCTTTATCTTCACATTCAAACTGTTTCATTTATCAACACTTGTTCCTTTAAAGTCATTATTTAATATGTTAAATAGTTTTATATTGAAACAACATGTATCATTCACCCCACACCTATACAGGGCCACTACAAAAAGTTATAAGATCCCCCAAAAAATATCACTTCGTGACATAAAAAAGTCCCGCCAAGTCGTTCCCCAAAAATATTTCAGTTCCCAAATTCATCCCTCCCTCCCTTCCCAAAAAATATATTAGTTATTTGTGACCTCCCCCAAAAAAATTATTGAAATCAATTTATGGCCCCGCCTTTTATTCATTCACCTAAGTGCAACAGTATACTTATTAATAGCCTCCCCTCTCTCTTTCTTCTAATGTCCTCTTTCTTTTGTTCCTTATTGCATGTTGGAATGTTTCCTTTACAAACTCAGAACTTAAGTCTTATTTCCTTGCTCCTTTCACCGACTTGGGCTCTTGGCGGAGTACCACCAAGCAGGTCCGTTCTTAGCCAAAGGAACTGATGTCTTGGTTTTTTTCTAAGATTATATATAAATGTAGACATATGTAAACATGTGTTCCTTGGAAATGAGCTGGAATCGTGACTTGATCTGATGGTCCACTTCTCGTTGGTGGCAGATATTTTGCGACTTAGATACAGATAATGCATCCTTGGGTCGCGGTCGGCTAGACTTCTCATTTCCTGTTCTCCATAAGAACCATTATGTTAAATTATCTCTTTTTAATTCTTTTAAAATAGCACTGTCTATTAGATTAAAAAAAAAATTATTCCCAGTTAGTGGTACTCCGCCAAGAGCCCAAGTCGGTGAAAGGAGCAAGGAAATAAGACTTAAGTTCTGAGTTTGTAAAGGAAACATTCCAACATGCAATAAGGAACAAAAGAAAGAGGACATTAGAAGAAAGAGAGAGGGAGGCTATTAATAAGTATACTGTTGCACTTAGGTGAATGAATAAAAGGCGGGGCCATAAATTGATTTCAATAATTTTTTTGGGGGAGGTCACAAATAACTAATATATTTTTTGGGAAGGGAGGGAGGGATGAATTTGGGAACTGAAATATTTTTGGGGAACGACTTGGCGGGACTTTTTTATGTCACGAAGTGATATTTTTTGGGGGATTTATTATAATAATCGTGCCTGATAGAATCTTTAGTGTAAAATAACCACCAGTTGTCCACCACTTTACTCTCAACATTTATGGACTGTCACACTAATCAATTGATTGAATTTAATCAATGATTAATTCTAGTGAATGGGTTTTCATTGCAATCGCTTTTGAGTGTTATTAATAAACACACCAATAGCACTAATCAGTTGATTAGTGATTTATCACCCTGTTTAATGTTATTAATAAACGTCCCGTTAAAGTGTTTTGTGGTCCCATTAAAGTTGCTAAGGAGGTAATGAAACGTCCAGAAATATGAAAAAAAAAATGATATCGGACCATTTTTTTTTTTTTTTTTTTACAAAAACGAACACAATACTTCCGATTTCTAATATTAGAAATTTCTGGGAAGTAAGTATTTAAATAACAAGCATTTCTTGACGACTTGGATAAAATGATAAGAACAACTTCGTGTTGGTGATTCTATTTCTAATATTAGAAAGTTGTGGGAAGTAATTCATGCAAGGGATGCTTGGTCTCCACGCGCTAGTTGGGAAAATTGTGGAATTTTCAACCTAGAGAGAAAAAAGCGGCCTGGAATTTTAGATTGAAAATTTCTTACCAAGAAGTGGGATAGCTTTATCTATCGTGGTCTATCATGGATACAAAATGGAAGACGAAAATAACGTAGGCTATAATAAATCAATATTTAAAATTTATTTTTTTAACAGACGTTTACATCATCAGAGGTCTGCCTGTGCTAGCAGCTCCTCCGCCACTTCATCATCAATTTCTGCATTCTGATTTTGATAATCAATCATTATAGGTACTTTCTAATGTTCTTTTCAGCACCACATTCTGAATGTAGCCTTGCACTTTAAATAATATTATAGATATTGAATAAGTATGTTACATAAATTTTTAACTTTATTAAGATTATATTTATATTTTAAAAAAAACTACAAACATTAGAAGAATTTGAAATTAAAATAATAATACTCATTAGTGGAAGGTAACCACCAGTAGCTCGTTGCAGAAAAACTCTCCATTTTCATAATCTCCAAATCTGAATTTCAACTACCTTCAAAAAATAGAGTTTGAAAAGTTCGACCCGGAATCAAACCCGTGTCACCGGAGTTCAAGCCTAGTGCGCTACCACCACCTTGGAGAAGTTAACCACCACAAACGTCACACTATTATTATGAGCGCTTTGAATTCAATAATTATTATGCAATGTGTCTGTCGTTAAGATTTTTTTTCATTCAGGGGAACAGCATTATTATGAGCGCCTTGAATTTCTTAATTATGCAATGTGCCGTTCAGATATGTGCTCTGATATGGTCATATTCTTTGAAGAAAGTCTATGATTCGAGTTCAAAGCATCTTTATTTAAAAAAAAATACTGTTTTACAGAATATATTATGATAGATAATCAGATAGTAATATAGCCTTTGGCGGAAAGTAACAACTTGGACAGGTGATTGCTTTACTATGTGGTAACATAGTCAAGTAAATGAGGAAAAATCCATGCATTGGGATCCCATCCTTTGATCCAAACGCTAGCTTGCTTACTCTTTACATTGCAAGTCCTTGATCACTAACAATGCAATGTGCTCCTTATGTTTTACATTGAGAGTTGTGTTGGCAAAAATAAATGGCATATTTCTGTAATACTCGTATCTTAGTGGTTACCTATATGATGGAAGCTCTTTAGCATAAAAAATAAAGTTTTATTTATTATTTATGTTATATTAGTGTTTATGTAATGTATTAAAATAGGTTATTGTTCAATATTATTTTCAAAATTGGTATACCTATCTGATTTACTCTGCTATCCAATATCCCTGAAGTAATGCGAAAGCGTTTCCAAAGCGTTTCCAGGGCACAATTACCTTTTAAAAATTAATTGTCATAAAAAAAACTATTCAATATGGGTTTTACAATATAAATATTGTATCTCATAAAAAAATTGTATAATATTTATCTTTGAAAAAAAAAGAATGAAGCAAATATGTTCACATAAAATTGTGAAACCGTTGTGATGAAATTACAAACCTGTAAACTAAACGATCCTTTACCACGCCCTTTGCTATTAAATAACAACGAGCCTTTGAACAGGAAGTGAGATATTTTTTTAGAGGAAAAGTGGAATGTATTTGGAAGAAGAGTGGGAAATACACTGACCCACAAAAAAATCCGACCATTTCTCATTTCAATAGATCTCCATGTGCCCTTAGTACTTTGATTGAATAGGCGGTGGTCTTGTAAGGTCGGTGGTTCAAATCCCCAAGCTAAGCATAGATTTGAGCTAAGCAAAGTAAAGCGAGTTTGAGTAGTTGTGACATCATGAAAGTGATTAACACAAATATGAGAACAAAAACCTAATTTGACATAACTTCTTTCGTAGTTTAAAATTGGCATACTTTTTTGACTAGATATCGCGAAGATTAAAAAGCCACAGAAGGGAAAGTATGTGGACCTTAAGGAAATTTAAAATTTTCTCTCTATAATTGTTTCAAAATTCACGTGTTCAGTGTGAGTTCTCAGATTGTTTTTATTAAATCCAAGTAAATTTCTTACATTTTTTTTATTTAATCGAACAAAAAACCTATGAAAGTTTTAAAGAGGACTATAAACAGGAAATAAACCAGCATTGGCTTGGTTCTGGGGGCCTTTGTCAATTATTAGTCTCCTTGTTTAGACAGTGGTAGAAGTGCTGAGTCATTCCTCCACTGTCTGGCTACCATCGTACACGATGACGCCACCCTATGATGATGATGAATATCATAATATTATTTCTTAATGAAAATTAGGATACCTTGGTATTTGGAAAAAATTGAAAAAGGTCTAATTTTTTGGTAAGTCAGTATACTTATAAAAAGTATAGGAAATATTTTTTATGGGAAATATTCCTCAATAAAACGTAAAGTGTTTGTATTTTCATTGCGTCATTAATAATATCACTTGTGGTTATGGCCTCGTCAATTGCTCGCTCCACCTCTACTTTCTAATGACATAAAAGTTTTACAACGCTGTTTGATTTGTGGGGAACCCCATGATGGATATTCAGGAGACACAGTGGCGTCTGAATTCTCGTTTGCCATAGTGCTAGCTGTCTGGCAACCTTAGAAAGTCGCATTTAGGAGGTAAAGTGAAGTTACATTATTTCAAGATCTAGGGCGAAATAAATAGACAAAATCGATAACTTAAGTCATTGCTAAGACAGTACACAATGCGAGAGTTAGGGAGCCATAAGGGTTTTACAAAACATCTATCAATTTCGCCCTTAGTTTCAAGTCGACTCGAAAATATTTAATATTTTATTTCAATTTTCCCTCCCATTAGTTTCATACTCTTAACATCGGGAATGCTAGAATAAGTTTGGGTTTGAGTAATTGTGAAATTATTTTTTAGATTAAAAATCGACTACCAAGCATTGGTATTCGATGCAGTTACGGCGCTTGTAATGCAACAATGAGACATAGATGGTTGAAAATGCTTCGAGAATTAAACTCGCCTTCCACTAAAGAGTATTATTATTATTACAAAAAACAAACCGACCTCAGTAGCTTGATCGATAAGGCAGCGGACTTGTAACCTGGGGGTCGGTGTTCAAGTCCCGGTTTCAGCGTAGATTTAGTAAAGCGAGTTTAAGTAGTTATGATATCACGAAAGTGATTAACACAAATATGATAACTTATTATAAAAACAAATTTGATGAATAAACAGAGTACAAAAATAAATTCCAGGGCCATGGACACTGAAGAAGCAGAACATCATAACGACAAACGGTACAAAAAATATCTCCAAGAATCCGACAAAAAAGAACTATTGAGAAAACATTTTTCCGAATCAGAGATCAAAAGATTTCCCCTTCGCCCTCTGTCCTAAACACATTGAAAAGGTAATGTTTATTTAACCCTTTGTACAGTACATTTTTATCTGCCATTGCTGAGAAATGAAAGTCCTTTGATATACTTGGCTTTACAAAGGATTATTATGGTTAGTGCTTAACTTACTATTCGAATATATCCTATCTACATCTACACATAGTACCCTATACATCTTCTATAGAAATGTTGTGGAAACTAAAGGATCGTATGAGATAGTTTGAGGGTCAAAATCGCATCTGATTTTTTTTATATAACTCAGGTCCTTTTTAATGGCACAGGATAGAGTAAAATGTATGCAGTATCCCCTCATTTGTTGTCTAACGGAGAAAAAAAATCTTGGTACTTCTTTCTCTTTATTCGTTTTTTTTTTTTTTTTTTTCTTTTTTTTTCTTAACCATTTAATTGGTTCTCTCACTATGGGTGTTTTGCTGACTAAAGTATCTGTATAAACAGTAAACAAAAAAATTGAGTTACAAAGAACATGAGTAAATGAAGAAGTCTTTATTAGTATGAATAGTACAAAAAATTCAGTTACTTTATTTATTGTTTTAATATTATTAAAAACTGTAAATAGGACTCTAGACATTTTTTTCTTTTAATCTACAGTTAAAGCCCGAATCCTAAGTGTCTGGAAATATTATCTATTGTAAGTTGGTGAAGGACAAGAAACTAATTCCTGAAAATTATGATGTCACTTATCCATACCTAGAACGTATAGAACAAAAAATTGAAAATGTTCCATACTTTCGTATTTTCAATCAATTACAGTTTTGGCAAGACAAATGAAGAACATGATTTTGTCTTCAATAGGTAGGTATTATAAAAAAATAAAACTTGATGATCTTCATATGAAGATAAGGTAAATATCGTAAAAAACTTAAAGCTAAATGACTTTTTTAAACATTAAAAAAATAGCGCGTGACTATGACGAAGTATTATACTTAAAACTTAATTAAAGCCCTAGATATTACTTTTTACAAAGTACCTACAGGAGACAAATTATATTGTGAAAATCACAGCAGTCAATTGTGTCAAAAGTTGGAGGTCTAAATGCAATTGTGCACGAAAAATGCAACTAATCTCTTAATACTGAGTTATGAACCTAACTTGTAAATGCAAAAACGAAATGTTTACTTTAGTCATTTGTAAAAATTAGTCAAACATGAAAAAAGTAGGAATAATATTTGTAAGAAAAATGCAACTAATCTCTTAATACTGAGTTATGAACCTAACTTGTAAATGCAAAAACAAATTATTCACTTTAGTCATTTGTAAAAATTAGTCAAACATTAAAAAAGTAGGAATAATATTTGTAAGAAGAAAAGAGTTACAATAGTTACATAGGAATTTTAAATACAATTAGATACCAATACATAATTAGATTAATGTGTTCAGACTTATTTCTTTATCATTAAGTAGGTACTTACGATAACTATGTAGCTTTTATAAGTATTGATAAAGAAATAATAATATAAACAAAATCCTATTTTCAAACAAAAAGACAAAAATCCATACTATGCCTTCACGATACTGAATCTTGGGTTCTTTGTGATCCAGATAGGACATAGAATTCTGCCTAGTAGGTGCTGTCAGAGAACCACAAAGCCGAAACAGCTGTCCTGAGAAGTCTGGAGATCTTATGATTCACTATTATACCATAAAACATAATATAGAATATCTTTCTTAATTTTATGATAATGTAGGGCTAATTTTGCCTTATGAACAGTAAAATAGCTTAAAATGACATAAGGTAAAAGAAGATGTACCTATTTCTGTAAAATGAGCAATCATATTTTTCCGTTATAAAACCATTTAACACTCGGTCACAATAGATTTAATAACGGTCTATGTGATAGTTGGGACGTCAGATTCCAACCAGTATACAAAAAACCATTTAAAGTTCAAGAATCAAACTTCCGTGTCCTTTTCCTCATCGGCCTCTGCGCTGGTAAGGTGTAACACAGTGTTCTGGGGCATAGGTGCTGTTTCCTTCACCAGACACTCAACGCTCAAGCTGCGACCTACACCACCGGTTTGTCCTAAGCTGCCACCACTTTCACCGCTGTGCCTTGACCGAAGCGAGCGGCGAGCATGACTAGATTTCGATCCTCGCAGAGAGGCACTGAGGTACGTACCACGAACTGCGCTGTTCTGAGTATTGCTTGGAGCACTTTTCTTGGAGTTTAAACTCTTAGAAATATTCCCTGCCAAATTTTGAGAGTTGATCGGAGAAGTGCTTTCTTTGCAGTTTACAAAGTTCTTTTCAGAATTCGCATCAGCACTATTCGTAGCAATAGTTTGAGAGTTCACGTTTTCCGAGTCATTTGTAAAGCCATTCTGAAAATTGATGGCGTCATTTTGAGAATTTACACTACTATTATTTGAGGTGCTCGATAGAGAATCAGTACTGCTTTGAGAGATAATGGCGGGTTCAATTGGAGATGAGTGAGAATTCTGCGTAGAAATGCTCTGAGAAGAATGATGTGTGCTGTTTTCAGCACTATTTGATGTACTTATTTCAGACGAATTCTGAGAAAGGTTCGAAGAGCTGCCCTCAGGGGCAATATTATCAGGTGACCGATCAGAGGAACTATCCGCAGTGCTGTGAGCCTGACCACTCGAGACGCACTTGTTTGGCAGGAAATTGTGTTCAGCGTAGGAGGGCGGGAGATCACTCATTTGATGTTGCACGTCGGCTAACTGAGAGTTTCCAAGTTGAGCGTCTGTGACAAGATCACTATTCTTGGGAATTGCAGAGATGAAATCATTACACGAGATATCGACGGCTATCTGAGGTGCACTTGTGTTCCCATTTGGAGTCGAGTGTCCATTGGCCGTCAGCTGTTCAACGTTGACGAAAGTGGCGGCGGTGTTGTGAGGCTGGGCAGTGTCGGCGGGGATGCCGGGCGGAGGAGGCGTGTGCATGTAGTGCTCCACGCTGACGGAGTACTCGGGTGGGGGGGTCTCCTCAGAGGGGAGGGCGGGGGAAGAGGTGGGGGGGATGTTGAGAGCCGCGCGGACGCGACGAACACTCCGGCGGAGACTCTGACGAAACGCTTTGGCGAGGCTGTGGGAGAAGCAAACGCTTCATTAGTTTCCAGGGGATCGTTCCAGAGAGCTTTCTCACTCTTACAATCCCTAAATATTCCTTTCCAGAGAGCTTTCTCACTCTCACAATCCCTAAATATTCCTTTCCAGAGAGCTTTCTCACTCTCACAATCCCTAAATATTCCTTTCCAGAGAGCTTTCTCACTCTCACAATCCCGAAATATTCCTTTCCAGAAAGCTTTCTCACTCTCACAATCCCTAAATATCCCTTGTATTTTTGTATTTTATTTTTATTGTACTGACGTTTGGAATGCCTTCGTGGCGAAAATACCAAATAAAAGTTATTCTTATCTTATCTTATCTTATCCCTTTCAACTGTTAAACAACACAATCTTATAGGGTTTTTTTGAACAAAATTTGAGGGTTGAAAGTGAGATTTAGTGAAATTGAGAGTTAAAGTGCTTTCTGGCTCGAGACACAGTTGTTCGAGAAGAATTTTTTAATGAAAAGTCAAAGCGATTAAGGTAATAGAGTTGGTGAAATGAAAGATATAATTAATATCGCCTTATTTATACTACTCCTTATTTATTAGTGCTACTTAATGGAGTCTGAATCCCAAATGATAGGATGACTTGTCATGTCCCAGTTGGGTGTGAAGCCGCGACTGCTGGATTACCAGACAGAAATGAAAATTCTTAGAAATTGGTCTATTTTGACAAGGAATATTTTTTTTATTAATATGTTTATTTGAAAATAAACAAATAAAAAGTTTTAAATTGAGATATTTTTTTTCGCCCGATCGTGATTTGATCGAGGTAGGTGAAAAACAAACTTTATAATAAATAACATTTGAAATTATTATTCTTAAATAATTGGTAATAATAATAATACATTTCAACTAAAACTTTTTTAATCTTCATTTGATTCATTAGTATTAATACAAAAAAAAACTGGTGTGAACATCACACGACTTTCTAATAAAATTAACAAATATGCTCGTATATTGTTGCATTACTTAGAAAACACACAACATACAAACAGACCAATTCATAATAAAAACACACTTTTTAAATAATATTATTTTCAGTTAATCACAATCGTGATAAAAAAAGAACAAGAAAAAAAAGAAGACAAAAATAAAGTTTGATTTTTCTATCGTGTCTTTGGCAAACGTTAAAAAAGACGTCGCGTCGACTGTAAATGAAGATTTTACTTTGTTATTATGTCAAATACGCTTTGGAAATTTTTTGCATAACTCGTGACTTGAACAGTGAACCTCAAGATTACAAGTCCTCCCATAGTCAAGCGACTGAGGTCAGTTTCTTTATGAGGATAGGAGGCTAATATTTTTTTTTAAGATTTACAAAATAATTCATGTTTTATTTTTTTAATATAAAATCGTCTCCTAGGACCGTCCTTCTGGAAGGGAACCGAGGATGCAAGAATCATTTCCCCTATGAATGGCTAGACCAATTCTTTGGTAAAGAAAATGATGGGAACGGGGATCTCCCGTAATTCTAATCAATTTCTTTCCCAAATGGTCTAACCATTTAATGCATTCAGAAATGTTATAACCTAATTTCTAAAAAAGTGGCCGATTGCAATACTTTCTATACGTCACAGGTAATAGAAAGTAATATAGGTACCATGAAGTACCCTGATATAAATCATAATATTTTTGGGCGAGAGGTGTGGAGAGAGAAAAAGTTATGAGATGGAACGTGGCAAAAAGAACGAGATAAAAATTCTGATGAAATTATTCGTCGAAAATTTTCAAAACTTCATACTACGTGATATGAGTGAACGTTCCCTTTTTTTATCATTACTTTCACGGATTTATGGTTGTCATTAATTGGTTAAAAAGTTTTGGAATAAATATTTGAGTTCTAAAGTCATGCTTTCTGGAGTTGAGAAAAAATACAGCCGTAAAAATCACGTGCTGGGACGAAGATGTGAAAATTCATGTCGAAAATTAATTCTCAAGTCACAAAAAATATTTTATAGACACAAGCCAGAATTTTTTAACTGAAAATTCTTTCTTAAAAATAGCGATGTTCAGAAATCATTCCTGAAACATTTTATAAACGTAATTTTTTTTTTTGTTTTTAAAATGTGGCTCATTAATAATGTGGGCAAAAAAATTATTTTTAAAAAAAGACTTTTTGTTCTAACACTGCATGAGTTTGGGAATGAAACCACCAAACGCCAAAATGGGAGTCCGCCGCCCTCACAATTGAGCTCTGAGCACAGTTAGTCTTGTATTATAATAATAACACATTTTAGTGGAAGGTAACCACCAGGCAAGGTTAATGCTCAAACCATTTTCTACCACCTAACCCTCATAGTCTTATGTCAACAAACTCAAATTCATAAGGAATTCATGCACTGGGTGGGATTCGAACCAACGGATCCCTGCGCTACCTGAATTACCAGACTAGCGCCTATTCTGAGCTACCCACTAAAATTATAATATAATAACACAAATAAACACTTTTATAAACAAATAAACACTTTCGATCCGTGCGCTACCTGGATTACCAGACTAGCGCTTTAACCACTTGACTACCAGTACACGATATTTAGTCCATTTAAAAAATACACAACTTCTCATCTTAGAAGCCAAATAAAAATGGTTTAGGATGGGTACTCTGTATGGAAAAAAAAATATGTCAAAATAATAAAAACGAGGAATCTCTAATTGACAATCAACAATTAGAAAAATATTCCTGTGATAAAAAAGCTGTGAGTCTTCCGAGACTCTTAGTTAATTGATTGACTAATTTTTATTATTATTATTATTACCGAGCACCCGTGGCAGTCGAGTAAGAAGGAGGAGGAGTGTACTTGGGCGGGGAATCATCGACAGCTGCCGTCTCCTGCAATCTGTTGCCCTGGTTGGGCCCACCAGGAGTGTAGCTGCCACTCCCCTCGCTGATGGTATCATTGCCAGGGTCCAGCTGAACGTTAGGCCGGTACAGCATTTGTAATCTCTGAAATAGATAGTGGTGTTGAATTGAATTAAATTGATCGCTGATGGTAAACATTGCCAGGGTCCAGCTGAACGTTAGGCCGGTACAACATTTGTAATCTCTGAAATAGATAATGGTGTTGAATTGAATTAAATTGATCGCTGATGGTAAACATTGCCAGGGTCCAGCTGAACGTTAGGCCGGTACAGCATTTGTAATCTCTGAAATAGATAGTGGTGTTGAATTGAATTAAATTGATCGCTGATGGTAAACATTGCCAGGGTCCAGCTGAACGTTAGGCCGGTACAACATTTGTAATCTCTGAAATAGATAATGGTGTTGAATTGAATTAAATTGATCGCTGATGGTAAACATTGCCAGGGTCCAGCTGAACGTTAGGCCGGTACAACATTTGTAATCTCTGAAATAGATAGTGGTGGTTGAATTAAATTAAATTGATCGCTGATGGTATCATTGCCAGGGTTCAGCTGAACGTTAGGCCGGTACAGCATTTGTAATCTCTGAAATAGATAATGGTGGTTGAATTGAATTAAATTGATTTTTTATTTATTCCTCTATGAGGCATTCTTTATCAAGTATTGTCATAATTGGCGAGGAAAGAAATAACTAGTCTTCTTCACTTGACTTGAATTTGAAATGTGAATTATTTATTTTTAAGCTCAATAATTTGAGGATAAATTCATGCACTGGGTGAGATTCGAACCAACGGATCCCTACGCTACCTGGATTACCAGACTAGCGCGTTAACTTCTAGACTACCAGTGCACAGATGATCCCACTATACCAAGAGTTTAGTTTTGGTGCACAGATACATGCTCGTAGATTGTTAGAAGGTAGATTGGATAGATGAAGTACCACCATACACAGATTTCTATTTTATAACTATTGATAAGCATTAACTCTGTGCATTGCTCATAAATACTGAGAATACTTCAAATCAGCCACCACGTGAGAACGTAAATCTGGATGTTTGCAAACCACATCAAGCGGAGTGGGAGAGAATTGGAATTGCATTTTTGTGGAGAAATGTATAGAGAACAGATATAAATTTTAATGTCAAAACCCACGTTCGCACTACCGCCGAAGAATGCAGCGTTAAAAATGTACAACATTTACTACAAAAATGAACTCGTGTGAACATCGCATGGCATTCTGCGTTCCGGCAAAATTGCCGTCGAAAATTTGACAGGTTAACAATTTTTTTTTTTTTTCATATACATAGGCATTTTTTACACTGTATGGTACCAAAATATTATTAAAAAATATATTCTAGCTCAGTGGTAAAGGAGGCACTCTGTGAATCCAGATGTTCCAGAGGTCGCTGGGACATGAAAAGTTTTCATCCCATTTGGGATTTTTACCACATAATAATACGTCTTGGGCTTACTGCTGGATTAATGGGACTCAATAGTTCTAATCGGGCAGTATAAATAAGGCGATATTATTATTTTATTCTACTTTCAAGTATACTCACATCAAATATATCCACTGGACCGTACCACATGTAGCGGAAAGTTTGCAAGATAGCCACTAGAAGCACCAGCAGCAAAGGCGTCAGCATTATCATGCTGCCAACTTCTCGATTCCAGATGGGCCAATACTCGTGCCCTACCGTCGGCTGCCAGTTGAACATCTGACGATAGCTGCCGTTGCGGAAAAGCGAAGAGGCTAGAAACTGAAAACACATGGATGAATCTTTCAGTAATTAATTATTATAGACTGGTTGGAGTTCCACAAGAGAAGCACCAATTATCACATCGACCTCTATTTAGATCTATTGTGACCAGTTGATTCTAATTCTGATGTACGTCCTGATTGGAAGTAGTCAGGACGAGGGTTTTTCCAGCGAATAGATTCGCTGGAAGTCGTACCAGCTACCTACTTTATCCTCACCCAGCCTGGGAAGGGCCGGAAAAGCCAGCCTCACGTATTTGGATGGAACAGACTTTTCGTCGAAAAGTCTGCCCCAACCGGGAGTCGAACTCGGGAACTCTGGACTACGGGCAGTAGTCACAACCATTACGCCACGGAGGCTGGCTTCTTTTAGTAATACTTTCTGAAAATTATTATCCCTTTCAGTATAAATCTGACACTGCGCGTGGTTCATGCTGAAAATATGTGTAAATTTTGGTTAAAGAGTCCTTCAGTAGTAATTCTGAAATAAAAGGTCAAGTAGTATTCTCCTTAGAAATTTTCTTTGGGGAGATAGCCACAAAAATTAAAAAAAAAACCCAAAATATAGATACTTATATATAAAAAAAGTAGAGTGTAAAAATTATAATAAATAGTTATAAATATTATCTTTCATAAGGGTAGAGTGTAAACTTAAGTAGAGTGTAAAATAGACTAATAGAGTGTTACCAACATGAAATATTATTTATTTATAACTACTTATTTATAATTTTTCTTATATGTAATAATAATTCTCTTATTTTATTTACCAATAATATGACGGGCAGTATCACGTTCCAATCGAAAGCGAACAGGGGCGCTATCCAGTTCTGCAGGAAGTGGTTGCTCTGCGAGAAGAGAGTGGCCACCACTGTCTCGCCGCTATAGGGGCGCCCCCGCACCATGAACAGGGCCGATATCTCTAGGAAGTAGAGGACCACTATCCACCAGCCAGACCCTATGGTGCAGTCCAGGAAGTAGACCACGTAGATGCCGGACTGAAAAGAGAGGTTTTTCTAATTTAATAATAATATAATAAGCCCGGTAAACGGGTGTTTATTAACGGAGCTAGTCCTATTTACAAATGTCAATATATAACACAACAATAAAGGTAAAAAAAAATATGTCAATAAAATTAAATATATCACAGTGTCAAAAAATGAAGTTAAAAATAAATGTAAAGATAATAGCAAAATCAAATAAATAATTGTCAGTCTAAGTAAAAGTACCTCAGCAAATAAGCTGAATTGGAACCAGTTGTTCTGATACATGTATTAATTTTGATTTAAGTATTTTTTTTTTTGTTCTAAATAAAAGTTTATTTATTTATTTTTTTTATTTATTTATTTATTTATTCATTTATTTATTTATTCATTTATTCATTTATTCATTTATTCATTTATTCATTTATTCATTTATTCATTTATTCATTTATTCATTTATTCAT
>JAMCCL010000100.1:0-85118 GCA_024516035.1 Bactericera cockerelli
AGCAGAGAAATGAGTTGAAGGTGGTGGAGAGTGACAGGCTGTTCTGGTGTTTATTAAAAAGATCAAGCATTTTATTGAGGGGAGAATGTGAAGAAAGAGAATTTGATGGAATGTTAAAAAATTTAAAACCTACATTACGAGTACGACTAGATAGAGTATTGTAGGTAACTTTAGTTTTAAGATCACAGTCGATTATTTGGTTTAATATTTTAAAGAGAGTAATAAGTTGAATACGTGTATGTCTGACTTTAATCAGATCAAGGCAAAGTTGCTCTGACAGAGATACATAGGATATTTGATGAGGATAGAAAGAATTGAGTTTTAAAAAGAGCATTCTACAGAAGGTAGCTTGAACATTTTCAAGTTGTTTCATATGGACTTTAGTTTGGGGCGTCCAGATCACTGCTGCATACTCAAGCTTAGAAAGTATCAAGGATTTAAAAAGGAGAAGGAAAGGATCAGGATTACTGACAGGTTTAAAAGTTCTCATTAGAAATCCGAGAGTTCGAAAACAAGACTTAGTGACATTATCAATATGAGAGTTAAAGGATAGATCTTCACAAAATGTAACACCCAGATCTTTTTTAGTAGGGACTTTATTTAAAGGGATAGAGTTAATATTATAGGAGCTAGGAACTAGATTTTGGCGTCTACTATAGGATACAAATTCACATTTCTGAGGGCAAAATGAAAGTTTATTGGAAATGAGCCACTGTTGAATACAGTCGAGATCTATTTGAAGAAGTGATACGTCAAGAGAAGAAGATATTGGACGATATATTTTGAGGTCGTCAGCATATAGATGAAAGAAAGAATGCTTAATTACTTTAGTGATGCCATCAATCATGATAAGGAAAAAAATATTGCCGAGAAGGCTACCTTGAGGGACTGAAGATGAGGGATAGTACGAAGAAGATAAGACATTGTTATATTTAACTCGAACACTTCGACATTTGAGGTAAGATGCAAAAAGCTTCACGAGAATTGGTGGAAATGGAAAGGCATGGAGTTTTTTCAGAAGAATCTCGTGATCAACCTTATCAAAAGCAGATTTTATGTCGGTATAGATAACATCAGATTGAACACAGTGAGGTAGGATTTCAGAGAGATTATGAAGAAAACAGGCTAGGTTTGAACTTGTAGAACGAGCTTTTGTAAAACCATGTTGATGGATGGAGATAAGGGAGTAGGTATAATTACTAATTTTATTAAAAATAAGACGTTCGAAAATTTTAGCAAGGACATTCAAAGTGGCAATGGGTCTATAGTTTGATACAAGTTGTGGATCACCTTTTTTAGGTACTGGAGTGATAACAGTTTGTTTCAGAACATCAGGAAAACAGCTAAATTTGAGACAAAGGTTAAATATATATAGAAGAGCATTAATAAAATAAGGGGCACAATCTTTGATTAAAAACACGGGAATCTTATCTGATCCTGGACCTTTATTAGTTTTAAGTTGTCTGATAGCAGTGCGAATGTCATCAGGCTCAAAACAAAACATGTCCAAGTTAGGCGGGGAGGCAGAACTAGTAGCCAGTGATGAGGAAGGAGTAGGTACTATGGATACTGTGGAAGGCAAAGAGGGGGTGGGTGTAGAGAGTGAGGTGGGTAGTGAGGGGGTGGTGTAGAGAGTGAGGTGGGTAGTGAGGGGTGGGTGTAGAGAGTGAGGTGGGTAGTGAGGGGGTGGGTGTAGAGAGTGAGGTGGGTACTGAGGGGGTGGGTGTAGAGAGTGAGGTGGGTAGTGAGGGGGTGGGTGTAGAGAGTGAGGTGGGTAGTGAGGGGGTGGGTGTAGAGAGTGAGGTGGATAGTGAGGGGGTGGGTGTAGAGAGTGAGGTGGGTACTGAGGGGGTGGGTGTAGAGAGTGAGGTGGATAGTGAGGGGGGGGTGTAGAGAGTGAGGTGGGTACACATTGACCTCACCCAGCCTGAGTGGGGCCGGGAAAAGCCAGCGTCACGAGAATTAGAATTTGAATGGTCACCCATCCAAGTCTTAACCTCGCTGGATGTCGCTTAACTTCGGTGTTCTGAAGGGAACCGGTGTATTCAACATGCCATCGACGCTGGCTTCAAGCCAATGTAAGTTCGTGGCTAACTTGAACGGACCCGATGGCGTTGGACGCGCTTTGATGGTAATAGCACTGTACATATCTTATGTATACATAACAATACACAATGTATACATAACTATAGAGTGTGTTAATCAATAGCACCCCCCCCTTTCCCCCTCTTTAATTTTTTGAACTCTACTTTGAAGGCCCATAAGGTGCTGAAGCTAGAATTCAAACCTAGAACTAAGAAAGGGGGCTTGACAAGGCACACATGTGTACCTTAGCATTGGGTTTTTACATAACTTACTCTTGAGGTACTAATCCGTAACTTGAAAATACAACAAGGTACGTATCTGGTACTTATATGACAGTGAAATTCTTGAAAAGTTCTTGGTCCAAAGGTCAAAATCATGAAAAATTGGCCTGGTCGTTGACTTGTTAAAAATTTAACACATAGACGACCGGCATGTTCGCATGTTTTTAGTCAGTTCTCCCGTGGGACCGGCGATGTTTTTTTTTTTTTTTTTTTTTTTTTTTTTTTTTTTTTTAATTTTCCATTTATTTATTACAATTATAATATGATACAGATTTTAAAATGATTGAATGGTACCCTTTCTCAAAGTTAAATAAAACTGTGTTGAGAAAGGGGAGTTCAGAATTTAAATTGTGGATACATGAAGAATAGGAAAAAATAAACAATAAAAAAATAATATCAGAGTTCCAATTTTTTTTTTTTTCTTAAAAGTTCATTGTTCATTTAAAAAGTAAGTAAGAAAGGAAAACTTAAACCTTTGTATAAGTAAATAGTTTTGTAAGAAGATGGCTCGACAGAAAAAGAAATAATAAAAATTGCATCTCATTATTTAAATTTAATTTAAAATATTTTTAATGTAACTATATATGTTGGATTCTGTAAGTTTTTTAAATAGAATTTTATGTTTTTTCTTGACTAATATTGGGGGAATGTTGGTCATTTCAAATGGTAGCTTGTTTAGTAGTATTGAGCTTATGTATATAATTATAATGGTTACGTATTATAGATTTATTAAAAGTTATAGTTATAGCTTGTCCTTGTTGTCTGGTGTTAGATTGTATTTTGGAAACTGTTTCTTTGTATTTATCTTTATTCATGAAATAGATTACTTTATATAAATATAAATCAGTGATGTTGTAAACATCTAAATCTTTGTATAACATTTCACTAGAATACATACGTTCTTTATTTAATATTACTCTTAAAATTATACTGTGGGACGTTTTTAAATTTTTTAAGGTTGTTTTATTCGCGCTACCCCAAGCTATGATACCATATTGTATTATACTTTGAACTAATGAGAAGTATAGTAGTTTAGAAATTTTTAAATCATTTAATCTTTTTAATTTAGAGAATATGTTCATCAGTTTTCGTAATTTATTATTTAATTTAATGATATGTAAGTCCCACTTAAAGTACTTATCAATTTCTATACCTAAATAGGTAAAACTATCAACTCTTTCTAATGGTATACATGTACAAGAATTATGCAAAATGTTTGAGCAACTATGTATGGTAATTAAAGAATCAGTTGGTTGTCCTCTATGATTTAATGATATTGTAATATACTTTGTTTTTTCTGGACTTATATGTAAAAATAGTGATTTAAACCATTTGTATACTCTGTTTATATCTGTGTTAGCATGTTCATGAATTTCAGTCCAATTTTTTCCAGTGTATATTAATAAAGTGTCATCAGCAAAAGTGAAAACTTTTGCTGTGCTTATAAGTGATATGTTGTTTGTATAGAGTGAATACAGTAAAGGTGATAGCACAGTCCCTTGACTTAAACCAAATAAAGGTGTTTTACTATCACTAATTTCATTATTCAGTTTAACATGTTGTTTTCTATTGTTTAAATATGATGTAATCCATTGCAGTGCGTTATTTTTAATGTTCATTTTACTTAGTAGCTTGATTAAATTGGTTTTATTTACACAATCAAATGCTTTTTTAATGTCTAAAGATATTGTTAGTATTTTTTTATCATCATTTAAATTTTTTAATATAAAAGATGAGAATTTAAATAGTGCATCATCAGTCCCTAAATTATTTCGAAATCCAAACTGGTTATTTTGTAATATATTATTTTCTTCTACATAATTTTCTATTCTTGTTTTAACAACCTTTTCAAATATTTTACCTAAAACAGATGTCAAAGATATTGGCCTGTAGTTATTTAAATCAGTTGATGAACCTTTTTTGAAAATTGGTATAATGGTTGCATTTTTAAGTATATTTGGAAAAATGGAAACCTTGAAACTTAAGTTAATAATATGAACTAGAACTTTGGATATGATGGGTTTAATGAGTTTTATTATTTTACTTTGTATGAGATCAGGCCCTGGACTTTTCCTATTCTTTAACCACCGGTGGTACACCCGGTCCATTCCGTACAGACACGCGTGTACCACCGGTGGTACACCCGGTCGTCTAAGTGTAACACTTCCCCATCCACACTCACTGTGTACTTTTTCAGATATCACTTATTCAATATCTGGTGTACAGCTATGGATCTGACCCAAGAATCACTCGTATGAAAGACAGGACTTACATTTACATTATCCCCACTGTCAACGTGTTTGGGTTTGAAAATTCAGATCCAAGGGGTTGTGAGGACGGCGAACATTACAAAAACGTCGATACCAACGCTCTCGGCACTTAAGTTCGTGTAATAGTTGGCAAGGTTTATTTTCTTAGCCTGGCTTCGCACATACACAGTTGAATTTGGGTGCTTGCAGTTCTTCAAATCGATATTATCACCAAAGAAATCTTGCATCGAAGATATATTGGAGAAAAGTGACGCTAGAAGAAACACTACTACATTTTTTAAAATCATTTTTGTGTCACTGGAGATTAGAGCTTAATGCCAGCAAGAAAAACAAATATGGTTTAACTGAACATCGTCCTCGTTAGCAAACTAAAACTGAATATTTTAATTATGTTACAGAAATTGCAATCCATGATGACATGTGCGTATCAGTGTCGACTGTAAATTGTAATGACCTATTCTTCTATTGATGTTTGTAGCGTTGTGCTGGTCACAACTTGGAGGTGATAGTTATAATATGTATTCAGTGAGCCATGGACATTGAGTAGGTCAAGGGGGGTAATTACGAACGATTTTGAGCTACATTTTATAAACATATCTGTAACCCTGAGTTGCTTTTGTAAAATCCATGTCTTGTGATTTTTTTGGTATATAGACTTATTTAGCATTTTAATGGTGCATTATAAATAGTTTTGTGCATACTGTAGTATCTGTTTAGTGGTGTTCTTATTTACCCCCGCCTGTTCGCATTTACCCCCGCCTGACGGGGGTAAATGCGAACACATTGTACAATATTAAAAACGAACTTTTTAATGGCAATATGTGCTTTTTATGTACAAATAATACACCAAAATTGTTTCCTTTCTTTTGCTATGTTCAAGTACACAAATACCTTCAATGGGTCCATTATATTAGGGTACTAATATCTTGGTACTTCTTACAACCTCCCAGTATTTCAGGATTTTGAGCCTTACGTTTGGAAAATTCTACTTTGGTTTGCGGAATCTCAAAACACTGCCGTTGCTCTTCTGACAGCCAGGTTGCCATTAAAAACATCTAATACAATATCATTTGTGCTTCTGTATACAAAGGAGGTGGTTTCTTCATCTTGTAGTTCCGGGGCATTCTGAGTGTTTTGATAAATACAAAAAAAGTTATAGGGTAAAACAAACACTTATTTTTGTAAAATAATAAACAAAAACATGCTTATCAATAATTAAAAGTAAAATAATGATAAAAATTCAAGTAACACTTACCTAAAAAATTGTTTTAAAAAAATCAAAAACTTCAAAAATCAATTTTTTTGATAGATCTATTTTCACTAGCTTACTAACTACAACTGAAAATAAATACTATCGAAAACTCGTGTTCAACCTGTAAAAACAATTCAAAATAATAGTATTCAACCACCAGATTCGAAATATCTTATCCTGTTTAGGTACAATGACCACTGTTCGTAATTACCCCCTGTTCGTAAATATCCCCCTTGACTACATCTTTTTTAATCATCATCATAGGGTGGCGACATCATGAACGATGGTAGCCAGATAGTGGAAAAATGACTCTATACTTCTACCACTGTCTTAACAAAGAGGCTAATAATTGACAAGGGCCCCTAGAACCAAGTCAATGCTGGTATACTCCCTGTGTATAGTCCCCCAGCCAGACTGCTGGTCAACTCCCTGTTTATAATCCCCCAACCAGACAGTTAATACATAGAAGAAAAAAGTCTATTTATAAACTTAGCCGTATTTTTCTTTCCAACCAAAGTAGATTCAAATGGAATAAAATTGGAAGAAAGTCATTTTTCTTTTGGAAAAAAACGAATCTTCTTCCAGTTTGGTTAACCAAAATGGATTCATAAAATTCTTGCTTCCATTTCTTTATTCCTGGTTTGTTTTCATTTTTCCATTGTTTATCTATAAAAGTATCGAAACACATTTTTCTTTCACGAATGGTGGGGAAGCTACAGTTGGAAGAAAATGGAAATATTTGGGAAAAACCGAACCTGGATTTTTTTTTAATAATAAAAAAAAAAAATACGCGGCTCTTGAACTCTGCACCGTTAGCAGGGATATGTTTCAAGTAAATAGGTAAGGTATTACTGATTTAGTTTCAAAATTCAACTACAAGTTTTCCGTCTGCTTATGAAAAGTAAAATGCAATTAATTTCTAGCTCGTCCCCTAAATTTTTGTAAAATTCAATCCTCTTTTTTTATTTTTTTTTTTTTTTTCACCCTCCTGAACGATTAATATATGTTTGGCCAAAAAACCCAAAAACGTGTATAATGCGTTTTTGGCTAAATGATTAACAAAATATTTATAAGAGTTAACGCCCCCCCCCTCCCCCTCAAAAAAAACATATCCAAAACCCCGGAATCCAAGAGAATTTATTCAAAAAAAATAATTGATAAAGTGAAGTGATGAAGTGAATTTAAAAAGCGGCAGAATTCCGATTGGCGGCATGCACTCTGACATGACTTGAAGAAATCGAAAAAAATGTGGGAATTGACCCCCTTAATGTTTAGGTAAAATGCCATAATCAATCAAAATAAATTCAAAAATCCCTTGCTGGAGTTCTCTAGGGCGAAATTAAAAATGTGATATTTTTAATAAAAAAAAAAAAAAAAAAAATACTTCTCTCAGCGTATTTCTCTAAAATGATAGGTCGTATTCCTTAGGGAGAGAGGAGAGAGTGGCAAGCCTTCGTGTTGTAAAATCTTATTTTAGAATACCTATTGATCAGATGATAAAGTCTAAGGATCGGCTTAGAATTGCTAATCCTGTTTCATAATACGGCCCTTAGTCGCAAAATACTGGCAGTACAAAATTGGATTGGTTATTATTATTATTACGTAACACTTTATTGGTCAACTACATGATACATTCAACAAAATAGGACATGAAAAAAAAAAGATCATAATGGACTATGTAGTGAACCAAGGGGCGATGTTAAAGCCGCAAGTAAGTAAGTAAAAAGAGCAAACGTTTCTCAACCTTTTATTTCTGACCCCCAGGAGGCAAATGGAATTTATCAGCGAAGATCTGGTCCCTCCACAGCGGACTTTCCATGCTCCAGTACCCGTAGCGAGCGCTGAGGTTGGGACTATTGGCGGGTATGTTGTAAAACTGAGCCTCCATGTAAACGAATTTTGTGATAGGGTTGTCATTTATGTTCTGAGGAATGCCATATCTGGTGTAGAGAACACGGCAAGCAGGATACCGGATCCTGTTGATGAGAATATACGTGCAGGAGGCATTGTAGTAAGTCATTATTTTAGCGTTCGTGTCGTTTTCAAATGGGGATTTTTCGATTACATGGTGATCTGGATCGAAACCATTTGGGTAGTTTTTCTTAACGTAATGGAAAATCGTTCCATTCGAGTCGATATTCAACACGCAACGATTGTCGTTCTCCTTGTGACATAAAAAAAATTTCCGTGAGGTCGTCTGGCATGATGGGTCTTTTCGGGGTTTTCACGTCAATCCATTTCAAACCTCGCTCCCCCTTAGCGTCCATCACTGAAATGTCGAAACGAGAATATTGGTGAGTAAAAACAGGCCCAAAAATTGAAAAAATATTATTACTATAGTATGCTTTATTAGGAAGGACAAAAATATACAGGGTGTCCCTTATACAGATGCATATATTTTGAGGGTAGGTTCAGCCCACCGTGGATTATCATTTGAGCGAAACTTGCAGTGGGGCATTTTGCTTCGTTAAAGAGTTATGGCCAAATCTCTGTTTTTCCCACAGGTCTAGAGGTCACTTAGATCGATGCACATTTTTAAAGAAATGATAGCCATTAAGTAATTTTTGACCTCATGTATGGATAGTCATGCATATTTCCCTTCAAATGCAGTTGGTTGCATGAAAAAATATTGAAAGACCAGAGAGATATTTAATCATAAGTTCAATATTTTTCTAAAATTCGATTTCTCTCTTTTTTCTCTTTCGTGAATTTAGAGTAATTCTACAATTTCAATTCTGCGTATCACTAGGTAACAAAATACCCTTTGCTATTTTGTTTCAATAAATACAAAGTTCTTTCAGACGCGTGAAGGTACGAATGAGATACGCCTAATGGCACCAGAAGGAAAGAAACACATCTTTCAAATTTTGAATCTGGGGATCTGGGTGCTATTGCATTTTGAAGAATACTCGATGACTGAAGCGGTCTGTGTGACCATTTTTGTGCCAACTGCAAGTTATAAATGAAAATTTTCTGAGTACAATTAATAGTTCTATTAACCAACTATATCAATCAAACCTAATAGTTAAAATAACAAGGCGATCATTTTGTTCGGTGGAAGAGAAAGCCACAAGCTTTAACCTCGCCCTTGGTTCGCTACATATTCTTTTGGGTTCTTTTCATTTCATGTCCTGTGTTTCAGAATGTACATATCATGTTTGTAGTTTATCAATAAAGTATTAATAATAATAAGTAACCTTAAAGTTGGATGTTCGAGTTTTACCCAAGGTTAATTTTTGGCACTATTTTTTTTTTTTTGATATCATGATAATGATAACACACAAAAATGATATTTTTAATTTACTTCTAAAAATAAAATCACAATTTTTGTTGTTAGCGCAGAGTCTTTCTCCATGTGTATTCTTTTTCCAGAATTACACACTGGTTGCTGCTTTCGTTGCAGCCTCTCTCATTTTTCCTCATGATAACCCTGTGACCCCGTAACCTCATTCACATAAAAGTTCACACCGACCGACCACAGTGAATGATCAATTTCCCTCTGTTAAACATCCCAGAGCAGTGTATTTATACCTCAAATTACGCGCCAATTCTGCTTAAATTCAGCCAACTTTGAATTTTCCATCATGATTCAGAAGTTTTTTTGAGCTTTGTGTACTGCGTTCCATGATCTTAAAAGTAATATAAATGAGCTTTCTTTTTTTAAACTAGTGATACGCAGAATTGCAATCGTAGAAGTACTTTAAATTCACGAAAGGGCGAAAAGGGAAAAATCAAATTTAGAAAAGTATTGAACTTATGATTAAATATCTCTCTGGTCTTTCAATATTTTTCATGCAACAAACTGCTTTTGAAGGGAAGTATGCATGACTATCCAGACTTTTTGTGGAGTTGTGTTACAGTGATATGAGAGAGGAAAGTGTCCATACATGAAGTCAAATTACTTATGGCTATCATTTCTTTAAAAACGTGCATCGATCCAAGTGACCTCTAGACCTGTGGAAAAACAGGGATTTGGCCATAACTCTTTAACGAAGCAAAATGCCCCACTGTAAGTTTCGCTCATATGATAGTCCACGGTGAGCTGAACCTACCCTCAAAATATTTGCATCTGTATACGGGACACCCTGTATACAGTAAAATACGATGAAATTATAAAGAAAAATGAACAAAAGAAGCCAAGTTAATAAACTTAATTTTTCAATTAATCTTTGTAGCTATTCCTTTTAATTTTGGCCAACCATCGTTCAAAAAAATCAGTTTCAAACACAAAAAATCTAGTATATTCTAGTTTTGAAGTATGTTTTTACTTTTAATTAGAAGTTCACATCAAAAAAAGTTTGGGCTAAAACTTTTTTTTGCTTTAACGTTACGTTCTGCATGTTCATGTTATGACGACGGAGTTGAAATTTTGAAAGACCAATTGTGATGAGTTATTTCCGACTTACCATTGTTGGGCCAGTCTTGTTGATCGCGGCCACCAAAATCCTGGTGTTTATGTATTTCTCTACGTATCTCGATGATGTCATACACTGGCTCATCGTAGTCACTTGGACCATACTGATTTGCATAGAAGAGGTCTAGCCAGGTGTAGCCTCTGGCTTTGTACCTGAGGTGGCAGCAGTGGCGAACTCCGCACCTGACAAAATAGAACATGACAATTAAATTGTCTGACTGTCCACTCTCGATTTTACTCAACGAATTCTTCTAATTCCATTGAAGAAGAAGAAGAATAATATTTATTTTTCTGCAAATATTCATGCTGCCCACCATATGGGGGTTGCTAAAAATCACAGCATAACTATCAGTTAAAAAAAAAAAATATTTTTTTCTCCTTTTTTTTACTGGTAGGTAGATGTGATATTTCAAAATATAGGTATATTGAATCTCTTAATTTTTTTTTGAAATTGTTTGCTGTTCTTTCATGTTCAGGTTGAATTTTTGAAAAAATTAATCGAGAATTGACTTATGGTTCCTCGCAATCATAATCCTATTACTTCATATGTTCTGTCTAGATATTTTTTTTTTACATATATGTCTACATTGGAGAAGAGGCTGACAATAACTGACAATTATACCGTATATAAAAAAAAACACACACACAAAATATTAATAGAAAAAAAACAAAATTAGGTACTAAAGGAAGGAGAGCATTAGCGAGCATCATCAGCATGGATCTCTAGCTCATTGAACAGTGATATTGCGTGGACAATAGGTGACTTGAACATGTAGGTTCCTCACCAAATTCCGTTTTTAAGTTTACAATTTACGGGAGATAAAAGGGCCTAGCAATATTTACAACAACGTATTTCCCTCGCAATATAAAGAGGGAGTAGTGCCAACATAGAGTGCACTCTTCCTCCATCAAATTCCCTCTCTGAAGTTTTTGATGTATAATTATAAAAATACACTTGATGTTTAATACTTGCAAAACAATACCAATTGTGAATCAACTTAGGAGAGTATGTCAGTCCAAGTTTATCGCCGTTAAAGTTGCTTACTAGTTTTTTCATGACCCACATTATGCTCACCCAGCTTGGGTTGGCCGGACTGCCAAAATCACGAAGTTTTCAACTCGCTAGACATTCGGTGATCTTGGAGAACTGGTGCATTCAACGCGCCATCGACGCTGGCTCTGCTTGGTTTGATCATCTATTAGGGTGGTATGCAGAGTCCTCACTGTAGGGATGGCTGAGTCATCATGTCCCTTCAGCTGATTTTGTTATGCACGAGACATTTGTTTGAAGCGCCTGTGCGCAAGCGCATTCAGATGTTTCTTTAATATATAATTGTGAAGGTCGAAATTTTTCCCTATAGCAAGCTCGGGACAACCCTACAGTAAACTCTATAGGGATAAGAAAAACGTCTCTGCATACCAGCCCTAGTGATACACTTAACCTTAAAAATGAAAAAGTCTTACTTTTCACAATTAGCTTTGTTACACTCGGGGCATTCAGCTTTCAGCGAGTTCTCACAGTTTTTCGTGGATTCATCCGTATACTGCCTTCCATCTCATCCCATTCACATATAACTCCCTGATAGATGACGGTGTTGTTTATACGGACGCAAGGTTTAGGGGTGTTGTGTTCTGACGGGTAGTTGCGGGTGAGAGAAACATCGCCTGAAATAAAACGTCCAAAGAATTTAATTTCAGTGGCTCAGTGGTTAATGAACATTGGTTGCTGACCCAAAGGTTGCGGGTTCGAATCCCGGCCGTAGCGGAAAATTCTGACCGAGTTTTTGAGTTTTCAGAACGGCATGGATGTAAAGGTAAAATGCCCTGAAGTAATGCGAAAGCGGTTCCGAGGCACAGCTACCTTTTTTTATATATAAAAAAAATCGATCACTGGGACTAGCTGGGAACTAAAATAACACTCTTCAGTGGAAGCTTAGCTGGAGCTTAGTGCTCAAAGAATTTTCTACCACCTAACCCTCAGAGTCTTAATAATATGGTAACAAACTCAAATTAATGAGGAAAATCCATGCACTGGGTGGAATTCAAACCAACAGCATCCCTACGTTACCTGGATTTCCAGACTAGAGCGTTAACCACTTGACTTCCACTGCGCTGTAGCAGGGCATTGGTCCGAAAATAAATAACTTTTATTGGTCCGAAAATGCTTCAATTAAACTTCTTGCGAAGGATACTATGTTTCATTAATCCAATAATCACATCCCTTCTTAATTTGGTTACAATTGTTTGTAAGGGATACCTTCCGGTGCGCTCGTGTTGACCCAACACCTAATTGGGAAGTATTATGTCACTTCTCGCCATCAGAGGGAGGCATACTACGGGATGGGTGGGCTACAACACAGACCACAAGCGTATACAGTAGCTCCGTATTGTTCGTGGCTTCGAAATAAAAAACGGCCGTGAAACACTCATATATTTTCTTTAATTTTTTTTTTTTTTTTTTTTGTCATTTTCAATTTCAATATTATAAAAATGTTATTTTAACCAAATTAAAAAAAAAAAAAAAAAAATACTTTGTACTTGCTCATATTGTTTTGTTACTAACTTTCCTCAGAGGGCCAACTCACCTGGTAGCATAAGGTAGATGAAAGCGACGAGCGAAAGCGACCAACCGAGGTGTGATACATGATTCAGATATAATCTTTGTAAAAAAAATATTAATTTATTATATATTAATCTTATTATAAACCTTTTCTATTATATTCAACAAGTGTTTTTCAACTAATATGTCTTATATTATTTATATGATATCCATATTCTATATTTTCACCAGGTGTTTCTCAACTTTATAGATTTATACAGTTTATATATTCGTTTATATAAAAGATTTATATAATTATAAAAGATATAAAACAATGTAAGAAAATAAATTCAAATGGAAAACAATATTGATGAATAGCACGGAAGAAGCAGAACTCCCGAATATAAAAAACTATAGGTAAGATTATTCAGCAGCATTAAAATACAATATTTCATACAGAGCCTGTTCACTAATAATTATGGTTTGGTACCAAATTTATAGAATACGAAGATACCTTCCAGTTAGTCATGTTGATATTGCCGACAATGTAAATTCATAAATCACATTTTTTAGGTGTTTAAACTAGTGTTGTGTGTGTGTGGGGGGGGGGATGTGTGTGTGGTGGGGTGTGTGTGTGTGTGAGTACTGACGTATTATTTGTAAACTGTCATGAAAATCTAAACAAGGTAAACAATAGAGCGATGTAGTTTTTCATATTCGTTCAATTTTTGATTTTTTTTTTTCATAAATCACTCAAGTTCGACACATCATTTTTGATGTTTGATTTAGCTGTGATTTTAGGTTACAATAGATTTCACCAGGTCGCAGTGTTGATTGTATGGAGTTTCATCTGAACCTCTACATTGCTCTACTCATGTTCGCCAGTATATTGAAACCTGGGAAAAGTTTAATGCAACCTCCCATGCAAGTAAGACTCTCCCTCATGTCTAGCATTCCGCCACACCCTAAAAAGTGGTGAGTTGAATTGGGATGCAGTTTCTTCTAGTCTTTCCTGTGATGATGAGCTACACCCCGTTCGATATACAACCTGCAGTTAAAGTGGACTAAAACAAATCCAAAGAAAGGAAAACCTGGGAAAATTGAATCAACCCACTAACTCTTTCTAAGTCAACCGACCTCGCCTTATCATGTGTCTAACCTCTAAATCATACCTCCATAAAAAAAAGTGTGTCTATTGAAATTAAAAGAGATAGGCATTTTTCAACCATATACCTCTAGTTTTAAACTAGTTTGTAACGACCTCAGTAGCTTGATATGTGTCTCTCAGAGCCCGCTTTAATAATACATACCTCACATACAGGGTGGCTCAGAACATATTCTCCAGAAAGACATAGTTTTGTACGACTCAGTAGCTTGATCAATAACGCGGACTTGTAACCTGGAAGTCAATGGTTCAAGTCCCAAGTTAAGCAAACATTTAGTAACGAGAGTTTGAGTATTTGTGATATTATAACCTGTTTGATATTAATTTAGAAGAAAAAAAAAAAACAAATTTAGTAAGATTTAATTCAGACACGGTTATATTGCTATGATGATTTTTTTTTAAAACTTGGTGTCTCCCGATTTGGGTGTTTTGGTGTCAATTTTTGATTGGTTGAAATGCGCTGTGATTGGTTAAATTCCATCAGAGGGGTGCTCAGGATAGAGTAGAATCCTGTTTCACAACTTGGCCCTTAGTCTCGACATCTGAGGGAATAGCTGGATTTTTTTTCATATAACACGAGCCGCATTGCTAATAATAACAAAAGAATCTATTGGTTTCCCTAACACGACTATACACAGCCACAAGAGCTTAGAGCTTTCTGTTTTTTATGCGCCAAGTGTTTTAGTCCGATTTGTTTTTTATTACACCCACTTCTCTCTGTCTCTCTCTCTATCTCTCTCTCTCTCTCTCTTTCTCTGCCTCTCTCTCTCTCTCTCTATATATTAATCTATCACTTTTTTTCTCTCCCTCTATCCATTTTCACACTTTTAACTTGATTGGACTTGTTATTTTTTCAGCCACGGTTATGTATTATTTATTTAATTTTATCTCAAATTCACTCATTTTTCTTCCTTATCTTATCAATAAGTTATCCTCTGCCTCTCTCTTTTTTCTAACTCTCTCGCTCTCTCTCTCTCCCCTTCTCTATATCTCTCCTTTTTCTTCTCTCTCTCCTCCTCTATATCTCTCCTTTTTTTCTCTCTTTCCTTCTCTATATCCCTGTCTTTTGTCTATCATAGAGTCTTAACCAGTATTATTGGGTTCCAGCTTGGGCCCAATAACTTGATTCACTTGCTGAATGAGTCTTCAGTGATGCCCCTCCGCACCTCTTCTCCCCCCTCTCTTTTTCATGTAATAACACTATCACTCCTTATCTGCTTTTTCTTCAGGAATGCAGGACTACAACAACATGAAAAGTAATTGCTTTGAAATTACCTTGTACTTGGGCTGTTGTAAGTTTTTTTTTAAAGTGGGGTTTAACGTCGCTTTCAACTGCCATGGTCGCTTTCAACTGCCATCACGACGGGGGTTTTACCCTCCATTCGCAAGAAACTCACAAACCTGCTACTCACATTGACCTCACCCAACCTGAGTGGGGCCGGGAAAAGCCAGCGTCACGAGAATTAGAATTTGAATGGTCACCCATCCAAGTCTTAACCTCGCTGGATGTCGCTTAACTTCGGTGTTCTGAAGGGAACCGGTGTATTCAACATGCCATCGACGCTGGCTTGTTGTAAGTTTCCTCCGCCTGAGTTCCTCCCTTTCTACTGGAACGCAAACTTGGAGTCTATGCTCAACTTTATAGAGAACATCCGTCTAGGTATTTACGGTCTAGTGACAGACCTATTTGGTATCGCCATAACGAGCGGAGTTTGTATCACGCAGGAAAATAATACGTATGCGATATAATAATAATATATTTTTTATTTTGGAAAAATTACAAAATTTGTAAGTACGGGCGACTTACAAATTTTGTATTTGTATGCGATATGGGCGACAACTGCGGGGGAGTACTGGAAACTTCTGATTCCGGGTTCCTACAATGTGACAGCAACAGCCCCTGCAGCCTCTGATGAAACAAAAACGGTGCATCTTACGTAAGAAAACAACTATGTTCAGGTGGATTTCTCTCTTACTCGACAAGGTGTCTATGGTCGTGTCATGAACGATCGAGGCTATATAGTCAGAGACGTTACCGTTACAGCTACGAGAGGAGATGAAGAGGACGGGACTCTGGTGACACAGAAGACAAAGTCCTCATCAAGCGGAAAGTACTCGATGATTCTGGAACCTGGTTATCAATACACTTTGAAAGCTCGAGATCAAGAATATTTCTATGTGGCGACCGAGCATGTGAATTTATCCATTGATAACCCTTGTGTTAAGCAAGATCTGAGCGCACGGCAGTGCGCCAGGCCAAGTTCCAGCAAGCACGGCAGTGTATCTTTACACGAACCGATTCACCCGGTTTTTCACACCCTCATATCTTCGGTTCAATTGATCATAGAGATATGAAATTTGGAACAGAGATTGTCCTAATATCATTAAAAAGACATTGAAAATCTAAAGACTCTATGCAAGAAACTTTCAGAGGAATGTAATTTTGAAATTTGCGATTTTGATACTGACTGACTGACTGATCATCAAAATTATAAGGCACTTCCCGACTACCTAGAAAGCTGAAATTTTGCATGATTGTAGGGTTTATTGTAAAAGTACAGGGAAAAATCTGAAAACCGAAATTTTTTCACTCATCATGGTGTAAAACGGTGTCGTTTTAGGGAGAATATAATATATATAAATGATTATTGATCTAAATTATCAAGCACTTCCCGACTACCTAAAAAGCTGAAATTTTGCATGACGGTAGGGTTTATTGTAAAAGTACAGGGAAAAATCTGAAAAAGTTCTAAAAACTGTTAAACGGTGTCGTTTTGGGGAAGAAGTATACTATATTATATATACAGGGTGAGCATAAAGTCTCACCCCACCCCCCGTATCTCGAGAATGGCTGAAAATACAAGAAAACGCAAAAACCCGTATCCCTTAATTTTTAGGGGGATTTATTTTCAGCCAAAAAAAATTTGCCAACGACCCCAATCAGGCTGGGCATGGACCAACTTTAAAATCTTAAATAGAATGGTATGTCTTGTGGCATATTGTTTTAAAGGCCTCATAGAGAAAAGTTCATTACAACAAATTTCAGTGAGCTACGACTTACCGTTCTCGAGATACAGGGTCGGACGTCCTGCGTAATATCCATATATTTTGACCTATAACTCGTTGATTGTAAATTCCAGATAAATGAAATTTATTGATAATAACTCCTTATGGCAAGAACTTTCGAACAAGTTAAAACTAGATTTGTTTTTTCGTTAAAAATTTTCGGACTTTTCGTCCGAAAATTTTTACGAAACCGACCAGAAACTAACATCAACAGAGTATGTCGAGTTATAACTTTTTCGAAAGAGCTTGTCATAAGGAGTTATTATCAATAAATTTTATTTTCCTATAATTTACGGTTAACGAGTTATAGGTCAAAATATGTGGATATTACGCAGGACTTTCGACCCTGTATCTCGAGAACGGTAAGTTATAGCTCACTCAAATTTGTTGTAATGAACTTCTCTCTATGAGACCTTTAAAACAATATGCCACAAGACATACTATTCTATTTAAGATTTTAAAGTTGGACGATGCCCAGCCTGACTGGGGCCGTGTAGGCAAATTTTTTTTGGCTGAAAATTAATCCTCCTAAAAATTAAGGAATACGGGTTTTTGCGTTTTCTTGTATTTTTAGCCATTCTCGAGATACGGGGGGTGGGGTGAGACTTTATGCTCACCCTGTATAAATTATGAGGCACTTCCCTACTACCTAGAAAACTGAAATTTTGTATACTGGTAGGGTTTATTGTAAAAGTACTGGTAAAAATCTGAAAACCGGAACTATCGCACTTATCATGCTGTTAAACTGTGTTATTTTAGGGAGGAAGTATACTCGATTATGCATATAAATTATGAGGCACTTCCGTACTACCTACAAAGCTGAAATTTTGCATGGTACTAGGATTCATTGTAAAAGTACAGGGAAAAATCTGAAAACCGGCGATTTCGTACTATTTCTGCTATTAAACGGTGTCGTTTTAGGGAGCATATTAAAGTGAATAATCTTAAAAAATTTAATAAAAAATAATGAAACGTGCTGTGAAACGAATCATTTACAAAAAGTAATGAAATCCCACAAAAAACTACCGTTAAAAAAAGGGCCAAGTTCCAGAACTCCTATCCGAAAAGGTTTCGCCTATGAATGCAGTGATATCTTGTTTGCGGCCAAGTTATCTTGGTACTAAACTATTTCTTTTTTAAAATCCGTTTTCTGAGTTCCTCATTTTGTATGTTTTAACTGCAAACTATCCTCTAACTTGGCCAGTTTTATGCCATCGGTTGTATGGAATATTACGACTATATGTATAGGTAAAAAATGACAATATAACCATCACAAGGAGCGAAACTGGCCAAGTTAGAGGATAGTCTGCAGTTAAAAACATACAAAATGAGGAACTCAGAAAACGGATTTTAAAAAAGAAATAGTTTAGTACCAAGATAACTTGGCCGCAAACAAGATATCACTGCATTCATAGGCGAAACCTTTTTGGATAGGAGTTCTGGAACTTGGCCCTTTTTTTAACGGTAGTTTTTTGTGGAATTTAATTATTATAAATGTAGACCTCAAACAGAGATCGAATTAAAAATGTTATATCAAGCAGCAAAATATCAACACGTATCATTCAACATCCAACTCGGTGGGGTTCAATTTCAAAAATATTAAAGTTTTTCCCCCGTAGGGTAAAAAACTATTATTTTGGGTCTTGCGTAAGCTTGACCCAATGAGATTACGCTTTGGTCTTTTGATCTAGTAACTGTGCAAACGCGCCTTAACTTTCTCCCTTTTCCGTAGATTACCCCTCTTTTCTCCAACAGTGCTGCTCCTAGCGGAGGAGCTTTTGATTATGACTAGAAAGCTTCTGAACTTCAGTATCTTTTCCCAGAGGCAAGAGCTTTTAGCTGGGTCAAGCTTACGCAAGACCCAAAATAATAGTTTTTTACCCTACGGGGGAAAAAACTTTAATATTTTGGGGTCTATGCTACAGCTTGACCCAATGAGATGTGTTTTCATTCTGCCGGTTGGAGCAGAGTACTGTGAGAAAAGAAGAGTATGCGGAATATAACAGGAACAAAACAAAGATCGTATAGTCTTTACGTGTATCTTAAATAATGTTTTGTCTTTATCCAATTAATAGATAGTACACTTGAAATAAGCTGTTCTACACAGCCTCGAAGCATGTGGTGGAGATATCTGGACACCTTTGCGGTGTCTTAGCTATCGGCCTCAAATAGTGCCTATGGAAGGTTCTATCACTCTTCCAGTCTCCTATTTTCAGAATAGAGTCCAAAGAAAACTCAGAATTCATTCGTGAGGTCCCCACCGCAGACCTAAAAGACCCGGCCGAAGCATTTATACCTGCTCCACGCAGGGCTGAACCACCCTGCGATTACAAATCTAGAAGCAGGGTTTACTTGTCCACGTGTAGTGATAAAGAGAGAATCGCAAGACTTGGACTTAGAGCGGTTACCAGATAACTCGATTAGTTTTCAAATCCAAGAGACGGGATCAAGGTTGGGATCTGAGTTATTCTTTTTAAGCAGCCAGCCAGACAGTACGTGGGAGGCGAAATCTGATTTAGAACCAAAAGCTGGCCAAAAACCATCTCGTCTCCTTGGTCTTAGAAGAGATCCTGAGAGGAGCGCAGGAGAGTCAAATCGTGAACCCTTCTTGCAGAAGGTAACAGGAGGACAAGCGCCACATGGCGACATACTTCGAAAAGTTGAGTTTACTCGTGTTTGGTAGGTGGTTAGTCATCCAGGAAGAGAGAGTTTCAATATTCCAAATCTCTCTAGATTTAGGGGCCACCTCCGTGGCTATAACCACTGCCCACAGTCCAGAGATCCCGAGTTTGATTGCCGGTTGGGGCAGACTTCGACGAAACTTCTGTTCCCTCCAAACACGTGAGGCTGATGGCATTTCCGGCCCTACCCAGGCTGGGTGAGGTTAATGCGGGAAGCTGGTATGATTCCCAGCGAATGGAGGGTAAAACCCCCGTCTTGACTACGTCAAATCAGGACGTACATCAGAATTAGAATCATTGTTCACAATAGATCTAAATAGAGGCCGGTGTGATAATTAATTGGTGCTTCCCTTGTGGAACTCCAACCGGTCTAAAATAATAAATAATTAGGGGCCACCTTCAAACTCAAAGGTTTTAGTACGTGTTGTACGATTGGGCGGTAACATATCGCTGGGTGTCGCTTTTTTCTTCGGGGTTTTTGAAGGGAACCGGGGTATTTAAAATGCCATCGAAGCTGGCTTGTTGTAAGTTTCCTCCCCAAATTCCCCCCCTTTCTACTGGAAAACCCAAATTGGAGGGCAAAAGGCCCCCAACTTTATAGAGAACATCCGTCTAGGGATTACGGTTTTAGTGACAGACCTATTTGGGATCGCCCTAACACGGAGGGTTTTTTGGGGAAATATATAATATAAATGATTATGACAAAAATTAAAACCCCTTTCCACTACCTAAAAACTGAAATTTTGCATGACGTGGGGTTTTATGAAAAGTACGGGGAAAAATCGAAAAAGTTCAAAAAACTTTTAAACGTGTGTTTTGGGGAAATATACTATATTTATATACGGGGTACAAAAATCTCACCCCACCCCCCGACTCAGAATGGCTGAAAATACAAAAAAACCAAAAAAACCCTATCCCTTAATTTTTGGGGGGTTTATTTTCGCAAAAAAAAATTTCCCAAACCCCCCAATCAGGCGGGCAGGGACCAACTTAAAATCTTAAATAAATGGTATGTCTTGTGGCATATTGTTTTAAAGGCCTCATAGAGAAAGTTTTTACAACAAATTTCAGTGAGCTACGACTTACCGTTCTCGAGATACAGGGTCGGACGTCCTGCGTAATATCCATATATTTTGACCTATAACTCGTTGATTGTAAATTCCAGATAAATGAAATTTATTGATAATAACTCCTTATGGCAAGAACTTTCGAACAAGTTTAAAACTAGATTTGTTTTTTCGTTAAAAATTTTCGGACTTTTCGTCCGAAAATTTTTACGAAACCGACCAGAAACTAACATCAACAGAGTATGTCGAGTTATAATCTTTTTCGAAAGAGCTTGTCATAAGGAGTTATTATCAATAAATTTTATTTTCCTATAATTTACGGTTAACGAGTTATAGGTCAAAATATGTGGATATTACGCAGGACTTTCGACCCTGTATCTCGAGAACGGTAAGTTATAGCTCACTCAAATTTGTTGTAATGAACTTCTCTCTATGAGACCTTTTAAAACAATATGCCACAAGACATACTATTCTATTTAAGATTTTAAAGTTGGACGATGCCCAGCCTGACTGGGGCCGTGTAGGCAAATTTTTTTTGGCTGAAAATTAATCCTCCTAAAATTAAGGGAATACGGGTTTTTGCGTTTTTCTTGTATTTTTAGCCATTCTCGAGATACGGGGGTGGGGTGAGACTTTATGCTCACCCTGTATAAATTAGAGGCACTTCCCTACTACCTAGAAAACTGAAATTTTGTATACTGGTAGGGTTTATTGTAAAAGTACTGGTTAAAAATCTGAAAACCGGAACTATCGCACTTATCATGCTGTTAAACTGTGTTATTTTAGGGAGGAAGTATACTCGATTATGCATATAAATTATGAGGCACTTCCGTACTACCTACAAAGCTGAAATTTTGCATGGTACTAGGATTCATTGTAAAAGTACAGGGAAAAATCTGAAAACCGGCGATTTCGTACTATTTCTGCTATTAAACGGTGTCGTTTTAGGGAGCATATTAAAGTGAATAATCTTAAAAAATTTAATAAAAAATAATGAAACGTGCTGTGAAACGAATCATTTACAAAAAGTAATGAAATCCCACAAAAAACTACCGTTAAAAAAAGGGCCAAGTTCCAGAACTCCTATCCGAAAAGGTTTCCCCTATGAATGCAGTGATATCTTGTTTGCGGCCAAGTTATCTTGGTACTAAAACTATTTCTTTTTTAAAATCCGTTTTCTGAGTTCCTCATTTTGTATGTTTTAACTGCAAACTATCCTCTAACTTGGCCAGTTTTATGCCATCGGTTGTATGGAATATTACGACTATATGTATAGGTAAAAATGACAATATAACCATCACAAGGAGCGAAACTGGCCAAGTTAGAGGATAGTCTGCAGTTAAAAACATACAAAATGAGGAACTCAGAAAAACGGATTTTAAAAAAGAAATAGTTTAGTACCAAGATAACTTGGCCGCAAACAAGATATCACTGCATTCATAGGCGAAACCTTTTTGGATAGGAGTTCTGGAACTTGGCCCTTTTTTTAACGGTAGTTTTTTGTGGAATTTAATTATTATAAATGTAGACCTCAAACAGAGATCGAATTAAAAATGTTATATCAAGCAGCAAAATATCAACACGTATCATTCAACATCCAACTCGGTGGGGTTCAATTTCAAAAATATTAAAGTTTTTCCCCGTAGGGTAAAAAACTATTATTTTGGGTCTTGCGTAGCTTGACCCAATGAGATTACGCTTTGGTCTTTTGATCTAGTAACTGTGCAAACGCGCCTTAACTTTCTCCCTTTTCCGTAGATTACCCCTCTTTTCTCCAACAGTGCTGCTCCTAGCGGAGGAGCTTTTGATTATGACTAGAAAGCTTCTGAACCTTCAGTATCTTTTCCCAGAGGCAAGAGCTTTTAGCTGGGTCAAGCTTACGCAAGACCCAAAATAAAAAGTTTTTTACCCTACGGGGGAAAAACTTTAATATTTTGGGGTCTATGCTACAGCTTGACCCAATGAGATGTGTTTTCATTCTGCCGGTTGGAGCAGAGTACTGTGAGAAAAGAAGAGTATGCGGAATATAACAGGAACAAAACAAAGATCGTATAGTCTTTACGTGTATCTTAAATAATGTTTTGTCTTTATCCAATTAATAATAGTACACTTGAAATAAGCTGTTCTACACAGCCTCGAAGCATGTGGTGGAGATATCTGGACACCTTTGCGGTGTCTTAGCTATCGGCCTCAAATAGTGCCTATGGAAGGTTCTATCACTCTTCCAGTCTCCTATTTTCAGAATAGAGTCCAAAGAAAACTCAGAATTCATTCGTGAGGTCCCCACCGCAGACCTAAAAGACCCGGCCGAAGCATTTATACCTGCTCCACGCAGGGCTGAACCACCCTGCGATTACAAAAACTAGAAGCAGGGTTTACTTGTCCACGTGTAGTGATAAAGAGAGAATCGCAAGACTTGGACTTAGAGCGGTTACCAGATAACTCGATTAGTTTTCAAATCCAAGAGACGGGATCAAGGTTGGGATCTGAGTTATTCTTTTTAAGCAGCCAGCCAGACAGTACGTGGGAGGCGAAATCTGATTTAGAACCAAAAGCTGGCCAAAAACCATCTCGTCTCCTTGGTCTTAGAAGAGATCCTGAGAGGAGCGCAGGAGAGTCAAATCGTGAACCCTTCTTGCAGAAGGTAACAGGAGGACAAGCGCCACATGGCGACATACTTCGAAAAGTTGAGTTTACTCGTGTTTGGTAGGTGGTTAGTCATCCAGGAAGAGAGAGTTTCAATATTCCAAATCTCTCTAGATTTAGGGGCCACCTCCGTGGCTATAACCACTGCCCACAGTCCAGAGATCCCGAGTTTGATTGCCGGTTGGGGCAGACTTCGACGAAACTTCTGTTCCCTCCAAACACGTGAGGCTGATGGCATTTCCGGCCCTACCCAGGCTGGGTGAGGTTAATGCGGGAAGCTGGTATGATTCCCAGCGAATGGAGGGTAAAACCCCCGTCTTGACTACGTCAAATCAGGACGTACATCAGAATTAGAATCATTGTTCACAATAGATCTAAATAGAGGCCGGTGTGATAATTAATTGGTGCTTCCCTTGTGGAACTCCAACCGGTCTAAAATAATAAATAATTAGGGGCCACCTTCAAACTCAAAGGTTTTAGTACGTGTTGTACGATTGGGCGGTAACATATCTCTGTGTGTCTAGGTTGACACACCCTAGGTTAACACAGGGGTCCGCAAAGGTTGACACAACCGATTTGTGAACGAGAATTATACTGTACGCAAAGTTTTCAGAGTGAAGAATGCTAAAAAATCTTGCGACTTCCTGGGGGAAAGATTGTTTCGAGAAACATTCTTAGCTGACGACCATGAGAGCTACCTTTCCCAAGGGACCTTGTAGGTTTAACTTTTCCTGTGGACAGGTCTACTAGGCACTCGTTTAGATCCTTCAGAGTGATGGGTTGGCAAACTGCTCTCCTCAGCAGATCTGGGCGCCAGACCGCGTTTTCCCAGGACTGAGCAATTATGATAAATGCGCCATAAGCTGAGTTCAGGTGGTTCAGGACTCGAGGAAGCAGGGGAGGGGTAGGAATACCCATGCTAGCGGGAAGTTCCATTCTCTGAAAAGGATGCCTTCTTCAGAGACCTTGCTTGAACATCTCGAGCTGAGCGAGAAACGTAACACGGAACGACTGCCGACTTTGCTGACGCAAAGAGGTCTATGACCGGTTTTCCCCAGACCCGAAATATAGGTGCTGTTAGCTGGAGGAGAAGGTGCCATTCGGGAATTAGATTTGAGCGAAATAGACTGTCTGCGATGTTGTACATCTGTGGGATGTACTCTGCTCAGAGAACAATATTGACTGACGCTATCCCGTAGATTTTCTCTACTCTCCTATCGTATGTAAGCCACTACCGTTGCATTGTCTGTGAACAAGAACCACTTTGTTCTGAAGATATTCCAAATGTGTTTCAAAGGACATCTGCACTGCGAAGAGCTCTTTGACATTGATATGCCACTCTTTTTGGCTCCTTCTCCAAGAATCTTGGCCATTTGATTGCCTTCATCACTCCCCATCCACTGGAAGATGCGACGTTCGTCACAAACACTTGAGGTGGACGATGAAAAATTGGAAGTGGAAGATGAAGCGTTGAGATCCACCGACGAATCGAGATAGGACCATAGAAGGAATTTGACACAACATTAGGGGTTTGGATCTTGGGAGTCGCCGACTAAGTTTTCAGGTTGAAGACCTCTCACACCCAAATCTCTTTTCCTTGTGATACCCGAGTTGCGGTGAGGGTGTTGAGATCGGGGTGTTGACAAGTATCCTCGTAGTGCGGCTTCTCTGAGGTCGTGGGCGAGGTTGAGAAGAAGAAGAGTGTGATTTCACAGCTTCGAGTAAGGCCTTGGGCTCAAACAATTAGTCTTCCGAAGGAGGAATATCCTTCAGAATTCGACGCGGGACCTAAATCGCTGGTACGAACAGGCTTCTCCGACTGGCAATAGTTTGGGATCTCTTTCCGCTTACGCACTAAAGAAGACTATCGGAAGTCTTCTTAAAAGCAGAATCTTCCGAGGTCAGTTCTTTTATCAGGTCGTTCTTCAACGACTTCACAGATGGATGTGCCGCAACGATCTGGTTCGAGGCGTCTGCAGTGCAGGACGTTGGAGAATTAGGCCGTGGGATAATATCCCAAAAGCTCCGTCCATATTAGCCAGGAGATCCGCTCATGCACTTTAGTTCCCCTGGGCCTTCAGTTCCGAATTTGGCTGCAGACGAGCAAAGATACCATAAGCGAAGATACTATGTATCTAATGCTGTTCCAACTTGTAGAATTGAGATTCTGACATTTGCGGCCATTTATTTCGGCTTCAGGAGATGGAAGAGGAACATCCGGCTCACATTCTTTTACGCAGGGGGTAAAATCGAACGGAAGGTCTGGAGTCGCTATAACTTCCTCGTGCTCGCCATACAGGGGACGAGCTTCCGGGAGAGAATAGTCACCCACAGAATCCGAGGCTTCCGAAGGGTCAGACGCCGACAACTCATCGTTCTGGACGATCGGTTGAATATGAGTCGGCCGGAGCCTGGTGAAGAGAAAATTCATGGCGTCATTCATCCTTCCCATCAGCCTGTCCTCTTGTACTTGGAAGCGTTTGTCAAGAGTTTTTTGTGTCCCAGAATCTTCCGGAGACTCTGTTGACAGGGACGATTATCTGGAGACTGGTATGGAAACATTTCCAACCAGGATTATGTCCGCTGCTTCACGAGAAATGAGCTCCGATTTTAGGGGAGCTACAGCCTGAGCCATGATATCGTGTGACTGCGATGATCCACGGATCTGCTTTTTCATATTCCTATAGTGGTATTCCTTCAAGACTGACGCACTTGGATCAAAGGCCCGAACTATATTCAGCGTGGGGAGGGCGAACCGAAGCTTGTTAAGGACTGTTGCATCTACTTCAAAGCCTAAGTCGATCGAGTTGATCAGCGTCCAATCGCTCCAGCCATCAGGTAGAAACTTCTTTGCCGCATGCTTCAGGCGAGACAGGACGTCATTGTCAGACGGCAGGTCACAGAGGGCTCCCAAAGACTACCGAGCATTGGTAGTCAAGTGGATAACGCGCTAGTCTGGTAATCCAGTTAGCGTAGGGATCCAGTTAGCGTTGGTTCGAATCCCACTCAGTGCATGAATTTTTCCTCATTAATTTGAGTTTGTGACCACATAATAATAAGACTCTGAGGGTTAGGTGGCAGAAAATGCTTTGAGCATTAACCTCGCCTGGTGGATAACTTCCACTAAAGAGTATTATTATAAAGATGTTGCCGTAGCCATCTGACAAGAATACTAGGCAAACAGTGAGTATTGGCAGTATTTTATCTCTTGAACGGCTTAAATTATTGAGCAACGATGCAATATCCGAAGCAGGGCTCGACCAGAAAGGAGAAGGGGATCAGGGAGACGCGCCCAAGCACAAGGCAGACGAAGAATCACTTCACGGCTCAAATCCTGAGCAACGGCTCGACTGGTTCCAAAGGTATAGGTACCAGGAGATAGGCAAGGGGTCTAGAGAGACGCACCTAAGCAAAGGAGGGAAAGAGTCCAGCCCACGGATCAAAAATCTGAGAAACGGCTCGAACGATTCCAGGGGTTTAGGCATCAGGAGACGGGCAAGGGGTCTGAGGAGACGCACCCGAACCAATTAAGGACCGAGTTCAGCCCACGGCTCAATATTTTGAGCAACGGCTCGAGTGGTACCAAGGGCCTAGGCACCAGGAAACAGGCAAGGGGTCTAAAGAGACGCACCCAAACCAAGGAGGTACAGAGTCCAGCACACGACTCAAAATCTTGAGCAATTACGCAACATCTACCGATGGCATAGGTACAAAAAGACAGGGAAGGGGTCTAGGGAGACCGCACCCGCAAAAAGGGACAAGGTCCAGTCCACGGCTCAAAATATTGAGTGACGGCTCGACTGGTACCAGGGGCATAGGTACCAGGAGACAGGCAAGGGGTCTAGGGAGACGCACCCAAGCCAAGCCAAGGAGGGGCAGGACCTAGTCCACGTCTCAACTTGTATCGAAGGCATAGGAACCAGGAGAAAGGCCGGGGGTCTAGGCAGACGCACCCGCAAATGGGGAGGACAAAGTCCAGTCCATGGCTCAAAATCTTGAGCAACGGCTCGACTGGAACCAAAGGCATAGGTACCGGGAGACAGGCCGGGGGTCTAAGGTGACGCACCCGCCAAAGAGGGAGGAAAAGTCAACTCCACGGATCAAATCTTCAGCAACGCTCGTAACTCCACGGATCAAATCTTCAGCAACGGCTCGCAACTCCACGGATCAAATCTTCAGCAACGGCTCGACTGGTACCAAAGGCGTAGGTACCAGGAGACAGGCCGGGGGTCAGGGGAGACGCACCCGCCAAAGAAGGAGGACAAAGTCAGCTCCACGGCTCAAAATCTTGAGCAACGGCTCGACTGGTACCAAAGGCATAGGTACCAGGAGAAAGGCCGGGGGTCTAGGCAGACGCACCCGCAAATGGGGAGGACAAAGTCCAGTCCATGGCTCAAAATCTTGAGCAACGGCTCGACTGGAACCAAAGGCATAGGTACCGGGAGACAGGCCGGGGGTCTAAGGTGACGCACCCGCCAAAGAGGGAGGAAAAGTCAACTCCACGGATCAAATCTTCAGCAACGCTCGTAACTCCACGGATCAAATCTTCAGCAACGGCTCGCAACTCCACGGATCAAATCTTCAGCAACGGCTCGACTGGTACCAAACCATAGGTACCAGGAGACAGGCTGGGGGTCTGGAGAGACGCACCCGCCAAAGAGGGAGGACAAAGTCAACTCCACGGATCAAAATCTTGAGCAACGGCTCGACTGGTACCAAAGGCATAGGTACCAGGAGACAGGCCGGGGGTCAGGGGAGACGCACCCGCCAAAGAAGGAGGACAAAGTCAACTCCACGGCTCAAAATCTTGAGCAACGGCTCGACTGGTACCAAAGGCATAGGTACCAGGAGATAGGCCGGGGGACAGGGGAGACGCACCCGCCAAAGAGGGAGGACAATGTCAACTCCACGGCTCAAATCTTGAGCAACGGCTCGACTGGTACCAAAGGCGTAGGTACCAGGAGACAGGCCGGGGGTCAGGGGAGACGCACCCGCCAAAGAAGGAGGACAAAGTCAGCTCCACGGCTCAAAATCTTGAGCAACGGCTCGACTGGTACCAAAGGCATAGGTACCAGGAGATAGGCTGGGGGTCAGGGGAGACGCACCCGCCAAAGAGGGAGGACAATGTCAACTCCACGGCTCAAATCTTGAGCAACGGCTCGACTGGTACCAAAGGCATAGGTACCAGGAAATAGGCCGGGGGTCAGGGGAGACGCACCCGCCAAAGAGGGAGGACAATGTCAACTCCACGGCTCAAAATCTTGAGCAACGGCTCGACTGGTACCAAAGGCATAGGTACCAGGAGATAGGCCGGGGGTCAGGGGAGACGCACCCGCCAAAGAAGGAGGACAAAGTCAACTCCCCGGCTCAAAATCTTGAGTAACGGCTCGACTTGTACCGAGGCACAAGGAACTCAAAACTCATGAGCCCAGGATGAAAAATCAGGAAAGATCTTACCCTGATTTCTGTAGCGCTGAAATAACACACGGCGCGAAGACGGACTGGAACTTATCAAAATGTCACTTGAAAATATATGGACACGGCTCGGAAACGGACCGCAAATTGATTAACTTTCACCATATATAGACAAAATATTTTGCACAATAAATTGTTGTAACTAGGTCAAAGATCAAAAGAGTACTGATGTTCAGAAGCTTTCTAGTCATAATCAAAAGCTCCTCCGCTAGGAGCAGCACTGTTGGAGAAAAGAGGGGTAATCTACGGAAAAGGGAGAAAGTTAAGGCGCGTTTGCACAGTTACTAGATCAAAAGACCAAAGCGTAATCTCATTGGGTCAAGCTGTAGCATAGACCCCAAAATTATCAATTATACTTTTCTTTTGTTGACTACAGTACGACCCAGTGCGAGGTATTTTAAAACAAGATTTTCCCTCATGAAGGCTCTCTGTGGCTCCATCACGCCACAGAGAGAATACATAGCTACAAAGGTCGGCTTAGATATGACGTCTACCTCTACAATCCTCTACATTTGTTGTCAAAGTGGAAGTCAAGGGATACTGTCCATTTATATTAACTAATCCGGTTTCATAAAGCGGCCCTCGTGCCTATTTAGGCCCAGTCTTATCAGCAAAGATCTGTTCCCTAAACTTAGGGTCATCGCGACTCCAGTATGCATATTGAAGATACAATTGAGAAGAGTTCTTGAACAAGTTGTAAACCTGAACCTCCGAAGTGATGAACTTTGAGATGGGCAAATAGTTTGATTGATTGTCATGAACTGTCATCTTGTACGCATATCTCGTGTAGAGAAAACGGCAGGCCGGATATCTGGTCTTGTTGAGAAGGATGAAGATACAAGAGGAACTCAAGTAGTGTTTGGTTTCTGCCTGCAATTCGTTTTCTCTCGGCGATCTCTCGATTTTGTTGACGCCTTCTGGTCCGTCGGGATACTCGATCAATAGGTAGTCGAAAATGCTTCCTTGACCTCCCGTCGTACATTTATCATTTGCAGGGTCGACGCACACAATTGTTTCTGGCAGGTCTTGACCCTTCTGGTGTGGAATCATGTCTGTCCACCTCAGTCCACGCTCTCCCGAGGCGTCAATTGCTGAAATGTCAAAGGAGATAACTGTCACTAAAAAAAACAGTATGAGTAGTTCTTTATTGAGATTGTCAGCGCAAGATAGTCCCATTAAAAACCTGTTTCGATGACGTGTTGAATTCACCGGTTTTTGTATGATCATCGAAGTTGAAGCAACTTCCAGTGTGGTGAAGATTTCGTGATGCTGTCATTCCGGCCCAACCCAGGCTAGGTGAGGTTAATGTGGGTATCTGGTTTGTGAGTTTTCTGCAAATGAAGGGTAACACCCCCGTCGTGATATGACCAATGACAATGCAGTTTAAAAAGACGTTTAAGAAACAACAACAACAACAAAAATCCCATCAAAGTAAACAGTTAATTTTATAACCACCAGGAATACCGTCCCGCATGAAGAATACTGTAATGATTATACTGTAATTCTATTTATTCCAACTTACAATTGTTGGGCCAGTCTGGTTGATCCCGGCCACCAAAATCCTCGTGTTTACGTATTTCTCTATGTATCTCGATGATGTCGAACACTGGCTCATCGTAGTCACTCGGACCATACTGATTTGCATAGAAGATGTCTAGCCAGTTGTAGCCTCTGGCTTTGTATCGGAGGCGGCAGCAGTGGCGATCTCCGTACCTGACAACATAGAACATGACAACGAATCTGTCTATTCACTTATGATTCTACCGAACAAATTCTTCTAACTTACTTATTTAGATTCCACCCAACAAATTTTTCTAAGCTACCAATTTTGATTCTACCCAACGAAGTCTTGTAAATTACCAATTTTTGGCCAAGCTTATTGACATTAAATTTGTTCAAGCTTGTTCAGAGCCCATCGACCGTACTTAAAAAAAAGCTACCAATTTTGATTCTACCCAACGAAGTCTTGTAAATTACCAATTTTTGGCCAAGCTTATTGACATTAAATTTGTTCAAGCTTGTTCAGAGCCCATCGACCGTACTTAAAAAAAAAAGAAAATGTGATTACCCTAGACCTATAAAGTCGAATCTTGGATATACCTAAGAGAAGTCAAGTCACCGGAATTTTTTTCTCTCATACTCAAGTTTTTCTTATAAAGAGGTAAATTTCCCTTGTACATTACCAAATTCGCCTTAAATTCGTTCTCTAATAGAGATTCGTCTGTACTACATTTAACAATAATAGAATATCACAAAATTCTTACATTTCACAACCAACTTTGTTGCACTCGGGGCATTCAGCTTTCAGTCTTTCCTCGCAATTCTGAACGGACTCTGGTGTATACCTTTGGTCAGTTTCATTCCATTGACATATAGCTCCTTGATAGACGATGGTGTTTTGAAGCCGAACGCAGGGTTTGGGAACGGTTGGGTCAGACGGGTAGTTTCGGTGGAGGAAAACTTCTCCTGGAACAGAAAGTCCAAAAAAATTATCATCGATTGAAAATTACAAAAAAAATTACAAAGTATACAACGCAGGAAAAAAAGAAGAAAATAATAGTGATTTTGTTAATTTTTAGCAAATTAGATACCTATTTGCATGTATGTTAGGTGATGATCTTAACATATAGATATCTAGAAAACCTTACATCAAATTAAAACAACTAATATGATAAATCATTCTTTTGTTGATTTTCCAGAGCAGTTGCGTTTTCCTGATTCCCTGAAAGATTATCTTTAAATAAGTAGATAAATATTTTTTAACAAGTTCTTTTCATACCAGATAACTCAGTATTGACTCATTTTCAAAATTTTTATGAAGGACCATACACTTCAACAAATTCTGGCCAACAAGAGACAGGGTGCGAATCAAGTTCGAAAACTCTCTATTAGGGGAATTAACCTCTTGATTAGAGACACTTGGATATAAGGGAGAAAATTAACTACCTCTTGAGTTCTCTTATATCTACTAGAAAAAGCTTTTCTAACTTACCTGTTAGCATGGAGTAGAGAATCACAAAAAGCAAACCAGACAAACTACAGTTACTGTGCACCATACTTTCAATGTGACTATAACAGTTACAACTAGTGAAATTGAAATACAATACAATACAATACTTGTTTATCCTGAAAAAATGAGACAAATGAGTCAATTTACTCTCACATTTAAACAAAGTCTCATTTACTGGTGAAAGGTATAGGTAAATATTTTGAAACAACTTTATTAAAAAAAAAAAAAAAAACAAAACAAAATATGATGAAGAGAAAAAAAGATAAAGAGAAAAAATAGAAAGGAAGAGAGGGTTTTTGATTTCGAAAAATCAGATATTGCTTAAGAGAATATTTAAACCTTCAACATTAACTCTCACAATCTAAAGAAAGTCTCATTTATTGGTGAAAAGTACAGGTAAATATTTTGAATCAACTTTATTAAAAAAAAAAAAAACAAAAATATAGGTAATGAAGAGAAAAAATAGAAAGGAAGAGAGGGTTTAAGATTTCGAAAAAAAATGCTTAAGAGAAAATTTAAACTTTCAACATTAAGTTTTTTTATTTATATTTATCTGAATTCTGAATGTTCAAGTAATATCAGTGAGCACTTGAGCAGCTCACAGGTTCTCTTATGCCCGGACAATACCGGACATTGTCTATACAAATACAGTCAAATCTGGATGTATGAGATCTCAAGGACCTTATCCTTTGTAGAAATGTAAGCTGAATCTGGAAATTGTTCTCTCTTGTCGAGGTTTCTCTTATTTCCAATTCTCTTATGTCCAGATTCGCCTGTAGTTCAACTATTCGCCAAATTTCAAAAAAAATTACTGACAGTTGTATAAACTGTAAGAGATTTTATCTCTACTTTGATTCGAGTAGTGTCAACATAAAAGAGCTGAATTGTGTTAACTGATGTCAATATATTTCAGTGGTGAGGGAAATAGGGTATGCTCCTCTTTGCTTCACCTGAGACAACAATGTTCCTAATATTTTTAGTGAGGTTAGTGTATCATATGCACATATATGTACTTGTGATGTTTGTGTCTAATATAGTAAATCTGCGTCAATTGTATCCTTTTTTGCTTTACCAGTGGCCCGTTCCAGAAACACTCTCCACTCTCATAATCTCCAAATCTCTCTTTCAACTGTCACACAACGCACTCTGATTGGTTAATTTGAACGCAATGACCAGTGCGTTGTGTGACAGTTCAAACGAAGATTCGGGGATTTGGAGATCGTAAGAGAAGACACTAATTGCTTCACTAGGTAAAAAGGTATAGTCTGTCCCGGTAGCTCAGTGGTAAAGGCGGCACTCTGTGAATCCAGAGGGCTTTCTAGAACGAAGTCTAGGTATTACACTACAGTCATTGCTACAGTCAGTACACTACAGTCATTACACTACAGTCATTACACTCATGTCTGTCCCGGTAGCTCAATGGTAAAGGCGGCACTGTGTGAATCCAGAGATTCCAGGGGTCGCGGGTTCGAAACCCAGCCGGGACAAGACAAGTTATCCTCCCATTTTGGGATTTTTACCACATAATAATACGCCTTGGGCTTACTGCTGGAATAATGGGACTTAACAGTCCTAATCGGGCAGTATAAATAAGACGATGTTATTATTAGGAAATTAAAGTCAAAATAACAACAAAAGTCAAATAATATTCATTCTAAAGATCTTACCATAAAGTATTGGAACTATTTTTATTATTTATGAGGATAGTATTATTATTAAATACTTTATTGATATAAAAAGACATTATGTAAAATACAAATAATTATTATAGAAATTAAAAATGCAAACAATAGAATCAATAAAAAGGGGGGGGGGGTGAAGGAGAAAATAAAATATAATTTCAATTAATAGTAAGAAGAAAAATAAAATCAAAAAAATCCTAATTAATAATGGTAAAAAAAATATATTTTGTGATGAAAAAAGAAAGAAAAGTGTCTAGAATTGATTTGTAAACCCGATCATCTACACTCTACAGTACAGGATGATAAAAAGCCCCCATGAAATACTGGGGAGTCCTCAGTTTTAACCTAAATTGATTTTGTACAATAATTTCAATCTTATTGATGTAATTCCTATATTTAGATCTATTGTTCAAACTAAATGTACAAATAAAGGCTTATTATTATTACTAAAGGGCGGGGTTATTGTTGTGGCAATCTCTTCCACACGAGCTTTATTATTATTACTCCTTATGATCAAAGTATTATTACTCCCGTCCTGTTGGTCTTGAGGTCTCATCGGCGCTAGTCTCTTCTATCTTCGTGAGTAAAGTTCATCAGGTGAAAACTTGAAAACGATTGTAGAGACATAGGATATTGTTGCTGATTAGGATTATAAACAGGGGTAGGTTGTTGCTGATAAGGATGGTTGACAGGATTAAGGTCTTCTATCTTCGTGAGTAAAATTAAAATTCATCTGGTGAAAACTTGAATACGATTGTAGAGACATAAGATATTATTGCTGATTAGGATTATAAACAGGGGTAGGTTGTTGCTGATAAGGATGGTTGATAGGATTAGGGTCTTCTATCGTCGTGAGTAAAATTCATCTGCTAAAAACTTGAAGACGATTGTTGAGACATAGGATATTGTTGCTGATTAGGATTATAAACAGGATAAACGGTCGGTTGTAGCTGATAAGGATGGTTGACAGGATTAAGGTCTTCTATCTTCGTGAGTAAAATTAAAATTCATCTGATGAAAACTTGAAGACGATTGTTGAGGCATAGGATATTGTTGTTGATTAGGATTATAAACCGGGGTAGGTTGTTGCTGATAAGGATGATTGATAGGATTAGGGGTCAGCGGTTGCTGAGGGAAAGGATATTGTTGGGGATAAGGATATTGTGTAGGATTAGTATGCTCTTGAGGATTAGTATTAAGCTCTTGAGAAGAACGAGTATCAACACCATAAGTGTTCGTAGGCTGTGGTCCAGCAGCAGCATTAGAATCGTGCATACCAAAAGTTTGAGGTTTAGGAAAGTTAGAGGCAATTTTAGCGCGTGATCCACGACGCACATGAAGGTCAGCGTCAGGTTCAGAGGGAATGAAAGGGGCTTGGTTCATTGGCGCCCTGCAAAGAGAAATGATAATCTCTATATATAAAACAGAAAAAAGGACTACCTACCTATGTTTGTTTGTTTGTTTGTTTGTTTGTCCGGAGTTGTTTAGCCAAAACGGTAAGAGATAGCGAAAAATGTCTCAGAATTGACCCCCCCAAAACCATTATCGCTTTGTCCAGCAAAATATAAAAAGTTCAAAAAGGCATTGCTGTCCAGCAGTACGGCCATGCCTTAGTAAATTTGAAATTTAGTCCCGTTGCAAAGCACGGGCAAACGGCTAGTTTTACCATAAAAGCTATTGTACAACGAAATAATAAAAAAAATAGACCAATTCCCAAAAAGTAAACATAGTACACAGAGGGGATGTGGTTAAACATTGTAGATAAATAATAAGTAATTGGAATCTTCTTTTACTCTATCTCATCCCGCAGTCTGGCTGGAGGAGACTATAAACAGGGAGTAGACCAACAGTCTGGCTGGGGGGCTATAAACACTATAAACAGGGAGTAGAACAGAATTGGCTTGTTTCTGGTGGCCCTTGTCAATTATTAGCCTCCTTGTAAAGACAATGGTAGAAGTGCTTAGTCATTCCTCCACTGTCTGGCTACCATCGTTCACGATGACGCCACCCACTTATGATGATGATCTCGCTTAAACAGGGTCGACGTTGTTTAACCTCATGAATGATTGGTTTTGGCACATTTTTACGCCTGGATGTCCTTCCTAACGCCAACGATTTTATTGATCTAACGTCCTGGATAGGGATGGGGGTTTTACCCTCCAGTCGCTGGGAATCGTACCAGCTACCCACGTTAAGCTCACCTAGCCTGGGTAGGGCCAGAAATGCCAGCCTCACATGTACGGAGAGATCAGAATTTATTGTGTGAAAAGACTGCTCCGGCCGAGGATCGAAGTCAGGATCTTAACAATTCTTAACTAGCGAACCCGCCCGCTGTCATAAAAGACAAAGACACATACTTCGCATGCGTGGTTGAAAAAAAAACTCGTCAACTTTTTGCTAGAGATAAAATAGTCTAGGTATACTCTTACCTCGAAGTTTGATTTTTTTTAGGCCTCCCTCGTTTTTCTATTGGTCGATCCAAACTCAAATCGCTTCCCATCGGACTTTCTACTCCGCCAATGTCATACCACGCCCGTTTGCTTGATTTTCGCGACAGTTGAGATGATGTCGAGTACTGAAGAGGAATTTGTTCGGGCTGCCCATGAGATGATGCCAAGGATTGAATAGGTTGTTCAGGATGGCCATGCGATGATGTCAAGGATTGAAGAGGTTGTCCGGGCATTTCGGGCTGCCCATGAAATGATGTCAAGGATTGAAGAGGAAGCATGAACCTTTCGGTCTGCCCAGGATATGATACCGAGATTTGAAGAGGTTGTTCGGACCTTGCGGGCTCCCAGTGAGTTGATGTCAAGGATTGGAGAGGTGGATCTGACCTTTCGGGATGCCCATGAGATGGTGTCAAAAATTGAAAAGGTTCTTTGGACCTTTCGGGATGCCCATAAGAAGGTTGGAGAGGTTGTTTGGACCTTTCGCGCTGTCCGTAATGCGAGAGTGATAGTGCTATGTTGAGGTCGCTGTCAGCATCCTCTCTGTTTTGACTGTCAACTGTGGAATACAAAGACCAGTTCTTCAGGTACACAAACGTGAAAAAGAATGTGTTGTGAGGAATATATCCCCCAAAAAACACTACGTGTAAAAATAGTCGTCAAGTGTTGGAATGATTAAAAAGAACTGATATCAAAAACGTCAATTTTCTATGTGCTGAAGGAATTATTTTTCACGTAATAAGTCTCTTGATAATTCAACCAAAATAATAGCCTCACAACAATACACCTTTGAGCAAACTTCGATTTGGTAATTTGAGAATTTAACCAAAAAATAGCCACACAACAAAACAATGCTCTTGTAAGAACAATGTTGCATAATTACAGAACCATTGTTCTTACAAGAGCATTGTTTTGTTGTGTGGCTATTTTTTGGTTAAATTCTCAAATTACCAAATCGAAGTTTGCTCAAAGGTGTATTGTTGTTGTGAGGCTATTATTTTGGTTGAATTATCAAGAGACTTATTACGTGAAAAATAATTCCTTCAGCACATAGAAAATTGACGTTTTTGATATCAGTTCTTTTTAATCATTCCAACACTTGACGACTATTTTTACACGTAGTGTTTTTTGGGGGATATCACTACTTTTTGATTTAGATGAAATCCTCTGATAGATGAAATAGAAAGTAATCAACAGATAAAAGAAAAAAGACTTTTATTTTAAGGTTTTTGTGATACGCAGTAATATTGTAAGACTATCATATATAATGTTGGGTAATTTATATTGAACTAGTGCCGTTCTTGAGATACAGGGTCGGACGTCCTGCCTAATATCCATATATTTTGACGTATAACTCGTTAACCGTAAATTCCAGAAAAATGAAGTCTGTTGATAATATCTCCTTGTGGTAAAACCTTTTGAACAAGTTAAAACTTGATTTGTTTTTTCGATAATTTTTTTTTTGTTCGTCCGGCTGCCTGACGAAACCGACCAGAAACTAACATCAAGAGTGTATGTCGAGTTATAAATTGTTTAACAGGTCTTGCCATAAGGAGTTTTTATCGACAAATTTCATTTTTCTATAATTTACGGTTAACAAGTTATACGTCAAAATATATGGATACGCAGGACGTCCGACCCTGTATCTCAAGAACGGCAAGTCGTATCTCACTGAAATTTGTTGTAATGAAATTCTCTCAATGACACCTTTAGACAATATTCCACAAGACACACCATTCTATTTAAGATTTTGAAGTTGGTCCATTTCCAGCCTGACTGGGGCTGTGTAGATATACGGGTTTTAGCGTTTTTTGATATTTTGAGTCGTTTTCGAGAAACCCAGGCTTGGGCGAGACTTTATGGATGCCCTGTATTTGTAGGTAGTTATTTGTAAATTTTGAATGAGATCTACGTAATTTACGATTCAAAATACAAAAGTATTGATCCAAATAAATGCTTTATTTAGACTGTCAGTGGCCAGCCTCCGTGGCGTAATGGTTGTAACTACTGCCCGTAGTCCAGACATTTCGAGTTCCATTACCGGTTGTTGCAGACTTTTCTAATATTTTTTTCCCCTCTAAACACGTGAGTCTGGAATCACAGCCCTCCAGGCTGGGTGAGGTAAATGTGGGTAGCTGGAACGATTCCCAGCGAATGGAGGGTAAAACCCTCCCCTGACTAGTTCAAATCAGGACGTTAAAACCAAAATACAATCAACTGGTCACAATCGTTTTAAAATGAGGTTGGTGTGATAAATGGTGCTTCTTTTGTGGGACTTACACCAGTTTATAATAATGAAGAAAAAAACATACCTATTTAATCTTCAAATCCATTAACAATAATTCATTAATAATCAACTAGTGTTTTAACCTTGTATTGAAAAATTAGTAATGAACTCGTTAAAAAACGGACAATTCTGTTTCGTGGTTTTGTTTACAATACAATTTTAATTATATTATGTACCTACGTACATGACCAATTCGATCTTGGTAAAATAAAGAGAGAAATGAAAGTGCCGAGTATTATTGTGTTCAGAAATGTTGACCCATATATTTGCCTAACTTCGAGTTGCTAAACATGGTGTCATTTCAGCATAATAGGTAGATATAAACAGAAGAAGTGAAAAATTGTACTAGATATACATTTAATAATTATGAATTAATAGGCAAGCATATATCCATGGAATATACCCTGAAAATTTCAGCTCGATCGGACAAAATTATATCACGTTTCATACATAGGTAGATGGATAATTAGATTGTGACAAATAAATGTTGATCGAGTTAAACCATACTCACTTCGTTCGAAATTAAACGGTCATAGGAGGTTGACTCAAACTAGCAACTTTTTTTCTCACGAGAATACCGGACATCCAAAGTACAGAGTAAAAAAAAATCTACCTAGCCGGGATTCGAACCCAGGTCACCTTGCAAACTTTGTAATTTACCTACACCAGTCGACGACCACCACAGAGACTGCTCAATACATAATATTTTATTATATTTATCATTTGATCTGCAAATCAATATTTTTGCTTCTTACTGGCCAATATTTTATACACTGCTCATAATAATAATATAGATCTAGTTTACCTCTTGATGTAGAAACCTTTTAATGAATTTATAAAACGTTATTATTCCCACTCTGACATATCGATCTGTTGGCAGCTTGGATGAAGCGAAGACGTATCAATCCCATATTCTGAGTGAGGCAAAAAATTTTTGTTACTCTCATAAGATTAAATTCTGTTTTTTTCTTTTTATGCTTCATACTGTCGCTGATTTTTTTATAATTTTATTTACATCGTAGTATAATTTTGCTTAATTAGACCTTTAGAAAGAACCTTCAGTCATCCACTTGGGGTAACTAGGCGTGGCTCCAGGGTTCATTATAGATATTCCTTTAGAGAGCGTTAAATACTTTTCTAGTTCTTTCAGCCATCAGAAATTAAGAGATCTCATTCCTTTTGACTAGACCTTTCTAAAAACACCAGAAATACATCTCCAGGATAACAATAGACGGCTCTGGGCTCCATAATAAGTATTCCTTTCAAAGGCTATAACTCAAGTTCAGTCCAGTGTAATACTTAAATTATATTTTTATATTTTTTCCTATGGTAAGACCTTTCGAAAAATACCACAATCGCAGCTCCAAGATAACCAGGGGCGGCTCTGTGCAACTTTCCGGTTTTATTTTAGAAGGCTATATCTCCTATCCTATAAAAAATAAATACTTGAAACTATAAAAGGTATGCAGAGATAAAAATTCCCTTTTCAAAAACGTAGCTCACGTCTTTCCACGATAAGCACACGTTGCTGTACCCTTGACAGAAAATTGGTCTGAAAAAAAAAAAAAAAAAAAAAACCCGTATGAAAAATTTTATGAAATTCAAGATTTTCGGCGTGGCTAGAAAACGACTTTAACTGTACGTAGGAACCTCGCGCTTTCGTGAAACACAATCTATTTTCGCGTCTCATTACGAATTTGAAATAAAAATTGATAAAAGTTTGCGGGAAGTGTGCGAAATCAATAAAACAAAATACATATAAACTCTGTTTCGTGTTAATATAGGCCGGTAGGCTGGCGCTGCTTGACGAGCGCTCGCCTCCCGGCGAGCTTGATCACTTGGTAGGCTCTTCATATATAGTCCCAGCCACTGGAATGCCCGAAAAATTGCTCACCAAAGTCTTTACTACTAAGAGGAGAGGAAGCTCATTAAGCTATTCTATCTATGTGGACAAGTCACGCTATGGTTTATGCACTCTGTATTGACAAAAATTTGGGTGGAAGAGATTGCCATTGGCAATAACCCCGCCCTTTAGTTAGGACATATGTTTTTATATATTTTCTATTATTTTTCATATTTATTGTATATATTGTTTCTATTTATTTCATTGTTCAAATAATAATTTGTATGTTCATAATGTCCATTTATATCTAATAAAGTGTTGTATAATAATAATAAAAATAGCTCACTTCGGACATTTGACGTACCTGGTGAGCAGACCACAAGAAATTCTCATAAATTAATTGATAAAATGTCAATATAATTTTCAATTCAACTCCTATTTTTGCCGTAGTTCCTTTAGAAGGACTGTGGATCAAGACTAATTTTGGAGGAAAAGAGTAAAGTGAATTGAACGTATTGCAGATGTATTGAAGACAAAGACCTTGCCCCTGGCCTTTATTATTTCGGATGATTTCTAATATTCTCATGTCAAAGAAATGTCAATGTCAAAAATTAATATAAAATATAGGTTGTTGACAAACTTAAATAAATGCTAATAAAAAAGAAACCGACCAAAAACAATAACTTGCTATATCTTATAATTATGTTATAGAAAGTATTTTTTTTTTTTTTTTACTCAAGCTTTTTTATTTTGTGAACCTTACATCTGCTTCCCATCCCAGTTTCTACGGCGGATTGGCGAAGTTGGTCAAACCACGCCCATTGGTCTGTTAGTGGTTGAGTTGAGGATGGGGGTGGTGCCTCGGACTGCCAAGGTAGAGCCGGTATAGGTGGTTCTTCGGGCTGTTCATATTGCGGAAGTGATAGTGTTAATCTGAGTTGGTCATCATCATCCTCATCATCATTATTCTCCCTGTTTTGACCGCCAACTGTGGAATACAAAGTTCCGGAAAGCTTTTTAACTTTTGTAATTCCTAAACATCCGTTTCAACTGCTCAACAGCACGCTCTGGTTGGATTATTTAAACGAAAAATTTGACAGTTGAAAGGGAAATCTAGTGATTTTGAGACTGGAAATTCCTTCTAGAATGAAGCTCAGAAGACTTACGCGGGTTTAAAATAAAAAATCATTTGGAGTAATCTTCGGCTTTGTTTCCGATAAATTTTTGCACAAATTATATCGAAAATGATAGTTTAACTATACCTATTTTTAAAGAAGAAAAATAAAAAAAAGGAAAAAAATTCAGGTAGGTAATATTTTCTCAAAGTTATCTTCAACCCTCTGATGAGCTAATTTTAGATGAGCTAGTTTGTGAGTTTCCAAGAGGTGGAAGGTAAAACCCCGTGATATGACCATGCAGTTAAAATCGACGTTAAACCAAAAAAAAATACTTTAGTTTTAAGTTTTTCATATTTTGTCTAATTACAATGCGTTATCACAACTACCCATACTAGCTTTACTTAATTTTTACTGAACTTGGGACTTGAACCACCGACTTCTAGGACATAAGTGCCCCTTACTACCGAGATCGGTGTATTAATACCGTGGTAGTCAAGTTTTTAACGCGCTAGTCTGGTAATCCAGGTAGCGTAGGGATCCGTTGGTTCGTATCCTGCCCAGTGCATGCATTTTTCCTCAATAATTTTGAGTTTGTGACCACATAATAATAAGACTCTGAGGGTTAGGTGGTAAAAAATGCTTTGAACATTAACCTTGCCTGGTGGTTACTTTCCACTAAAGAGTATTATTGTTTAGATTTATTTCTCATATTACTATGGTTACATTTTATTTCTATGGGCTATTTTCACAGCAAACATAGATAAAATTATTTGATATGATTTGAGTCAGGAGTCAGAAGAATGGGATAGAAACTTATGAACAAGACGGCAGTTTTCAAAAAGAACTGATTTCTGTATCTGGTTATTATTATTATTATTAGAATAAATAAACCTTACCTGCTATTATGAAGACGGAGACGATAAACAACACCCAAAGTTTTCCCATGACCATAGCGGTATCTAACTGTGTTGGAACAGAGACGAGAAATAGGACAATGTAGGTTTTTATACATGTTCAAACGGTGTACATTATTGTATCCACGACCAAGTTATTGAGCTTGGCGTGTCTTGGTCACATAAAAAAACACCGACATAATTGACGGGAACACATGTTGTTTTTCCATTTGATTACAACATGGAAGTATGAACTAGATTTGCCTTCTTTTAGCTCCATTTCCAATATCGGGAAGCTATTATTATTCACGCAAAGTAAACTTTGTGGGGCTTTCTATCATTAGGAGTCAATACAAGATCACTTATTAGGGAGCGGGCTAGCACTGCGCCCCGACTAGTCAAAAAGTCAAGTTTTTTTGTAAGCACTGCGCCTGAATTGTCAATAAGTACCAAGTGATACATTCGTCACAGTACATCCGATTTCACGTTTGTGTACCTGAAAAACTGCATAAATTTCTTATACCTTACAAAAATTTGTGGTATCCCCAAAAAATGCCTCTTCGCGTTATAAAATTTCAGCGTCAAGTCTTCGGCTCAAAAAATGTCTGAAATTTTTTTTGGTCTCCGCTTTAACTTCAGTCTCCTACCTATCTACACCTGGATGAATCTCAAAGATATTAGTGATAATCCTCATTATTTCTCGACTAACTACTTTGTGCCTTTAACACGTTGAACACCGAGGCTTTTTTCTAGTATTTTCCCGGGTACATGGGACATAATTGGGATTTTTGACAATTTCATGACTGAAAATCATTGTGTGCTCTAAAAAACCTGGATGAAACCCAACGGGTACTTTCATGGAACAGCAGTAAAATACCATTAAATCTATCTGGTGGCTCTCATGGTGTTAATTTAAAATTTTTCTTCATTTCTGGTAAACTTTACTGAAATGGAGCTCTACTAAAGCTTAAGCGTTAGATATTATTTTTAGAGAATATTGTTTCGCAGCCTTTTTTTTATTACGTATTTAATGTGCGCAAATTGGTGTCAACCATTTTACAGGTCTCCATCGCAGCCATGTAAAATAAGGAAAGTAAAAATATACAGCACCCTACAGTTATAAAAAACACACGAGAACAAATTCTGTATTAAAATAAACGCTAATTGTAACTTATTGGTTTACAGTAACCAATGAATTTGCATATTATTCGTAATAATATATTCACGTGATCACTATATGTAGGTATGCCTTTTTTTCTCAACATCAATGTTGAATGTTTGGTAGGAAAACTAAATTGCTCAGAGTTTTTGAGCAATTTAATTTATTTATACCTAATACGTAAGTAGGTAATTCTTAAATATTAATAGGAATATGACCTCCTTCTTTCATTTTGCTTTTCACCAAACCCACTTGAGATTAGCATTATTATTATTATCAAACAAAATAATAATAAACCTCTTTAGTGGAAGGTAACCACCAGGCGAGGTTAATGCTCACAGCATTTTCTACCGCCTAACCCTCAGAGTCTTAAGAGTGGTCAGAAACAAGAAAACCGTTCAAAACCTAGCCGGGACATGACAAGTTCTCCTCCCAATAGGAATTTTGACCTCATAATAATACGTCTTGGACTTGGTGCAGTTATAATAGGACTCATCAGTAGTCCTACTCGGGCAGTAGGATTTTTTTTATTTTTTATTGTCTGATCTGGTTGCAGGGTTTTCAGTGAAACCCTTGCAATTAACACTTCGACCTAATTATATAGATCTATTGTGACCAGTTGATCCTATTCGGTTTTAACGTCCTGATTTGAGATAGATAGTCAGGACGAGGTTTTTACCCTCCATTCGCTGGGAATCGTACAAGCTACCCACATTAACCTCACCCAGCACGGGTAGGGCCGGAAATGTTAGTCTCACGTGTTTGGAGGGGACAGAATTTTATTCGAAAAGTCTGCCCCAACCGAAAGTCGAACTCGAGACCTCTGGACTATAGACAGTAGGGTGGAGCGAAATCGCACTTTTATTTTTATTTTTTAATGGAATAGTGAAAAAAAGTTGTCTATTCGCGAGAAACTTCCGAATCTGTCATTAATTTTTTTCTAAAAAATCGGGAAGATGCGCCCCGAGCCCCGCCCACTTTTGCAAAATTGTCATTTATAGACACTTTTCCTATGAATTTTCTAATTTTTTTAGTAATACTTTTTGAAATGGAATAGTTGTAAGTGTTTACTTAATAGAATGATCCATCATTATAAAAATAAAAAATAGTCAATTTTAAATGGTAAGTCCCGCCCCAAATTTGTCCAAATCCAACAAAATTTTGTAAAATCAGCAAAAAAGACACATATCTGCCGAATTTTCTAATTTTTCTGGGACATTTTTCCGGAACAGAATAGTATTTAAATACAAAAACATACTATTCTCGTTTACTTAGATTAAAAAGTTTTATAAAATTTACACGTTAAAGTACCGCCCCGAGCTGCACCAAGGCCGCCTAATATTCTAGTAATAAATAGCTCTCTCTAGGCTCTCTATTAATGAGAATGGGCTCATGTATACTGTGGTACACTTAGATTTTTTTTTAATTTTTCCAGGGTACATTTACAGGACACAATATTACTGAAGTACTACTTTATACTCTTTTCGTACACTTGTAACAAAAATTGACTCATATATCACATTTTTAGTGTCGCCCCAAGTTGGCGAATTCATTAGTACATTTTTATATGCTACATGGGTAAAACACCCAAGTAATTACAATGAATAAGAACAATATATTGATGAACGGAACTTTTTCTTCATATTATGTATAATTAATATGAAATATAAATAGTTAATAAAGGTAGGAGGTATAAAGTTATACAAAGTAAATTTGAAAGATTACAAATTACGTATTGACATTGGAAAGTACCTTTCTTTTAAAAAAAAAACTTCAATTTTTCAAAACCGATTCGGACATTTCTAACTAAAAATTTGCTAATTTTATTTATTATTCAGGCAAAGTCCTTTTTTGTACGAAACACTGGAATCATTCTTCTGAATCCAATTTGATTCCTAATCAAACCATCTCTGTCTTCATAACCAATCACAGTGACTGTGTGTGGCAGGGCACATCTGGAATTAAGTTTTTGATGTTGTTGTTTTCAACAATGTTGGCCAGATCTTCGATACTGATGTCTCTTATTAAAGGGGGCTCAGTCACAGGAACTTCGTGCCACTATATTAAACTGCTGTAGGATGTTGCTACAGTGACTTTTCTAACATCAGGGAACCTATTTTCTTCACGTGATTTTTTAATTATTCTGTATGCAATTTCCCTTTGAACTTTGCTGTTATCTACCAGCATAATCAACAGCAAGTTTTCAGGATGCGCGTAGAAGGCGTTTTTCTGAATAACAGGATCTACTTTTTTCTTTACACTTTCATCAAGATACTTTCTTCGTTGAATAAGATCAAGCAAATGTTTGGGTCCATCGAAACAAGATGATCTATTTTTAATTGAAAACCACATTGGACCATACACCTTTAATATGAATGTAGTCAATGTACTACGAACTGTTTCTTGTTAAACGTGATAACATTTTCGAATCTTAATACACTGATATTAATTATTTCGAGAGAAAAAAAATTGCTCAAATCGTTAATCAGATAACACTCGCTGCTTTCTGTCAACTGAGTTGTGGTAGGCATAAAACCCACGGATTTCTACCAAAATCTTGTTTTATTTGTTTCTATAATTTAAGACCTTTTTGTGGCATTGATGAAGATGAATCCGGTGTTTACTACTTGGGTACAGAACTACTACTTTGGTACCAAACACGCAGGTAAAAATTACTAGTTGGGTACGGAAGATGTACTACTTGGGTACCAGATTAAGTATATGGGTTTTAGATTATTATGACATGTCGTTCATTGAAGGCCATGCCTCAAGAATATAGTAGGGTTAGGTAAAATACATAGAAGGCCATGCCTCAAGAATATAGTAGGGTTAGGTAAGATACATAGAAGGCCATGCCTCAAGAATATAGTAGGGTTAGGTAAGATACATAGAAGGCCATGCCTCAAGAATATGGTAGGGTTAGGTAAAATACATAGAAGGCCATGCCTCAAGAATATAGTAGAGTTAGGTAGAATACATAGAAGGCCATGCCTCAAGAATATAGTAGGGTTAGGTAAGATACATAGAAGGACATGCCTCAAGAATATAGTAGGGTTAGGTAAGATACATAGAAGGACATGCCTCAAGAATATAGGTAAGATAGTTAGGTAAGATACATAGAATGGATACATTTTTATGTACTCTTTATGTAATGAATGAAAAAAACGACCCGTTACCCAAGTCGGATATCTTGTGTTTTTTCTTGTACCCAAGTAGAAGGATAAAATAAGGTCTGTACCCAAGTAGTATACAGCCGATGAATCATCATGTTTGTAAAGGATTCTATTTCTATGATGAGTCATCATAAGAAACAGAGGATAGTATACTTGAGTGTACCACAGTACATGAGCCCATCCTCAATAATAGAGAGCCTAGAGAGAGCTATTTATTACTAGAATATTAGGCGGCCTTGGTGCAGCTCGGGGCGGTACTTAACGTGTAACTTTTATAAAACTTTTTAATCTATGTAAACGAGGATAGTATGTTTTTGTATTTAAATACTATTCTGTTCCGGAAAAATGTCCCAGAAAAATTAGAAAATTCGGCAGATATGTGTCTTTTTTGCTGATTTTACAAAATTTTGTTGGATTTGGACAAATTTGGGGCGGGACTTACCATTTAAAATTGACTATTTTTTATTTTTATAATGATGGATCATTCTATTAAGTAAACACTTAAAACTATTCCATTTCAAAAAGTATTACTAAAAAAATTGGAAAATTCATAGGAAAAGTGTCTATAAATGACAATTTTGCAAAAGTGGGCGGGGCTCGGGGCGCATCTTCCCGATTTTTTAGAAAAAAATTAATGACAGTTTCGGAAGTTTCTCACGAATAGACAACTTTTTTTCACTATTCCATTAAAAAGTAGAAACATCGCTCCACCCTAATAGACAGTCGACATAACCGTTACGCCACGGAGGCTGACGACTCGAGCAGTATAAAAAAAAATATGATTTTATTTTTCATAATGTTTCAGGTCAACAACCTCGCGTATTTGAAACCTGCGGACTTAATTATTGCATGACAGAAAACTATGTTTATAATAACAGCAGCTGTATAGTACTGTATACACAACCAGCAGCCTTTCTAGCGGAAAAATACAGGTTAAACTCAACATATTGCTCAACCATTCTAACAACGACTTGTTAGAATTATTCTTAACCCTAGGCCCTCATTATGAAACAGAATTGGATCAAAAATCCACCTGAAACAGCGTCTCAGCCTGGCGGTGCAGAGGGGAATCCGGCAAGTATGCTTTCGGCTCTTCCCTCAGCTGAGTTGTAGCAGTCTACGATCTATAATTTTATTATTGTTTTATTTACTTTTAAATGAATATTGGTTTAATCGAATTGGACACTATCCCTTAACACGACCTCTGCTTGAAATTTCAACCCATCACAGCGCATTTATATCAGCTGTTAAATGATAGTGGCTTGGATAACTTGGCATGTCCCGGCTGGGTTTCCAACCCACGACCCCCGATTGTCAGTCAGACGCCTTGAATACTGACATTTGGGATTCATACCACATAATAGCACGATTGTTGCTTACTGCTGGAATAATGGGATTCATTAGCCCTAATCGAGCAGAATAAGTAAGGCATTATTATTATACTTAGTACCGGGTTACAAAGTAGGATTAAATTATAGATAAGCCAGACAGTCCCCCAAGTCGAGCTATAGTTAAAAAAAGTTATCATATATGTGTTAATCATTTACGTGATATCACAACTATACTCAAACTCGCTTTACTAAATCTTTGCTGAAACCGGGACTCGAACCACCGACCTCCAGGTTACAAGTCCGCTGCCTTATCGATCAAGCTACTGAGGTCGGTAATTCGAGCTATAGTTATTATTAGAATTAAACATGTTAAATCAAGTATTATTTTATTATTTACAATAAAGTACATAAAATATTCACATAGCAATTGAAATTAATATAACAAAACCTTTAAATTGAGGAACGGTTTCTGTTATCTTAAATTTAATCCTGTTTCATAATTCGACACTTTATGGACTAACATAATAAGACAATCGCATTTTTAATGCCGACGCAGCTTCTTATGCTTCCCAGAACTGGACAAGTCTTTCTTTTTTTTTTTCTTTTTTTTTTAATTTTACTTAACGCCCTGCAAACGAGAGCAATTACTAAGTAAAATGTCTAAATCTATCTTATCTATTATAAATTATAAACTATGATTTGATTTCACCAATTAAAATTTTTGTGTTCTCTTTAAAAACACTAGGTAGGTCTGCAAAGTCCAGATTTGAGGAATATATGTTATAAGTATCCATGGCTGTGGGCAGTGTTGAGTCACTGTATACCGGGCTTAGACTAGGACCTCCAGAGGAGAAAAAGGGGGACTGTTTTCTCTGTCTCAGACCCAACAATGGAACCTTGAAAGATATATGTTCCATCGCAGATGGTATATCAATATTGTTATTTAGGATGTTATATAACAACATTATATAATTATATTTTCTGCGATCCTCTAGACTCTGGAGATCCAAATTTTCGGCGAATAGTTTATGTGATATGGCATTAGGATATGTCGGGTAGAAACCATTCTCCTTTCTAAACGCAGATCGCAAAAATTTAGCCTGTATATTCTCCAACATTGACACATAGGACTTTGTTTTAGGAGCCCAGATGACAGTGGCATATTCTATTTTACTTCTAACAAGGGATGTGTACAGAAGTCTTAGTGTGTCAGTGTTTTGGAAAAAGTTGCCATGTCTAAGAATCATACCCAATGTTTGGAAAGCCTTTTTGCATGTCTCAATTATATGTTGCTCAAATTTCAGATTGGCTTGAAAGGTGACACCCAGGTCTTTTTTGGTTGTCACGTTTTCAAGGGGCAAGTTATTTATTTTATATTGGTACATGCAGAAAGTCCTCCTTCGAGTAAGACTCATGACATGACACTTCTTAATACTGAATTCCAATTTCTTTTTTCCAAGCCATTTTACGACCGCATCCAGATCCTCCTGCAACAGACGACAATCATTCTCATTGGAGATAACTCTAAAGTTTGAAGTCGTCCGCATACAAAAGGTATTGAGAATGGTTTACTACCTCTCCTATGCCATCCATTAATATTGCAAAGAATATTCCTGACAATTTGGATCCCTGAATCACAGAGGACGTGGGGAAATATGGTTCAGATAAACAACCCTTAAAGAAAACTCTTTGTTCTCTCCTCTGGAGGTACGAGGCAACAAATTTTACGATATCTATTGAGAAACCAAAATCTAATAGGGTTTTCAACAGTACCTCGTGAGAGACTCTGTCGAAGGCACGATGGATGTCGGTATATATAGTGTCTATCTGTGGGCTGCCATCACCCAAAGCCCTGGTAACATAAGAATAAAATTCTACCAAGTTGGATACAGTAGACCTGTGCCTAATAAATCCATGTTGAGCTGAAGAGATTTTTTTATATACAAAGCTTGATATGCGTTTAAATATGCAACTCTCAAAAACTTTTGAGAATACGCTTATATTTGACACCGGTCTGTGGTCCAACAAGTCAGGATTCTTTTTCTTTGGAATTGGTGTCACTTTCGTTATTTTAAGCAGTTCTGGAAAAATACATGTGCTTAGTGAAAGATTGTAAATATGCTGAAGAACAGGAACAAGACTACTTTTGCAAGATTTAACCAAAGCAGGCGGGATGGAATCTAATCCAGGACCTTTATTTGGTAATAGATCAATACTTTCAATAACTTCATCACCCGAAAGTAGGAAACTTGAAAACTCTTCAGATACATTGAACTTGTCATTTTTGATATTATAATCTGGAGCCGGTTTGGTGTATGTTGATTCAAAAATATTAGCGAACTGGTTACAAATCTTATTTGGATCTGTGATCAATTTTCCATCTATTTTAAAAGTTTTTGGGGCCAGAGATTTATTCCTACTTTTTAAAAAATTATAAAAGTTTTTAGGATTTATGTGAATTTCTTTTTCAATTTTTTGAATATATTTTTTGAACCCTGTCTTTAATGTTTTTTTGCATGTTCTTTTTATGTTGACCAATTCTCTTGGATTAGTGTTCTTCTTTTTTCTCAATCTTTCCTTTTTCCTGTAGATAGAAATAATTTCTTTTGTCCACCACTTAGGGTAATGCTTTTTATTTGTGTACTTTTTATGACCGTATTTGGGTATGGTTTTGTTTAGTTCTATGTAAAACATTTCATAAAATAGTTCCATTGCTTCATTTGGATCATTCAGGTTGAAAACAGGAGACCAGTCAATGTTATTAATATTAATTACTGTTTCAGTTAAATTTAGGTCTGACTTAAATATATATCTATTTTTATCAAATAGGCTTTCACTTTTTATTTCGTCTGTTTTGTTATTAGCCGTATAATTAATCTTAGTATTACTTTTTTTGCTTTTGGTTTTGTTCCTGTTTTTCTTGTATCCGATTGAAATATTTAGTGTTGGATGATATTCATCTTCCTTCACAAATGGATCTCCTTTTTGCACAAGCACATGTATTCCCCTTTTTAGATCTGGACTTCGCTTACAATGAAAAAGTACGAGGTCTAATGTGTTACCTAGTTTATTAACGACATTATTCAAAGATCTTAATGATAAATAACTTAACATGTTGTTAAGAGACCGAGTTAAGTATGTTTCAGTATGTTCAATGCCATTAGTATTTAATGTTTGATAAAAATTAGGGATATTCATATCACCTAAGATTATGACATTTTGATTTTTTAATTGTGATGTAATGGTTTCGAAACACTCATTTAGAGCTTCTAATGATAGATTGTTTACAGGGGGTGGCATGTAAATTACACACACAAAAACAGTTAAGTGGTCTAATTTTATTTTCACCCATATATTTTCAATTTCTGGTCTATTACAGTTCCAATGATCTAACATTTGTGAAGAATATTTATTAGCAACCCCCAATAAGCAACCGCCACCACGGCTTTTGCCTGTTACTTCTGTGTTCCTGTCTTGTCTAAAGACAGTATATTGCTCACTATCGAAAAGTTCAGAGTCATGAATATCTTCCGCCAACCATGTCTCTGTGAGTGCGATAATATCATGCTCTTGGTTTATGGATGACTCATAAAACTCTTTCGTTTTGGTCCGTAAACCTCTAACGTTTTGGTAAGCTATTGATACAATGTGCTTGAAACAATCAACTCGGTCTCCCAAAATTTCATTCAAGTTATCCCCACTGATATCAGAGTCTGAAGACTCATTACATGATTTCACCGGGGATTGAACCTGAACCACTTGTACAGAGACATCAATGTCAGCTGATTGCTTGTTAATTACACTAGAGTTAACATTCTGTTCGGATAGTAAAAATTTTGTTTCTGAATAATTTTATTCTGATGATGAAGATGTGTAGGTACAGGGTGTTGTGGTTGAACAAGAGGAGGTCTGATCGCGAACATCTGGTTCTCGCTATTTGGTAGAATATCATGTATTCTGCTATGTAGATGGTGGTTTATATATTCACCACGGTTGTGGTTGTTCTCATGAGCGGGGTCTGTGTAGACTGGGCCTCGTTGAGCGGGGTCTGTGTAGACTGGGCCTCGTTGAGCGGGGTCTGTGTAGACTGGGCCTCGTTCAGCGGGGTCTGTGTAGACTGGGCCTCGTTGAGCGGGGTCTGTGTAAACTGGGCCTCGTTGAGCGGGGTCTGTGTAGACTGGGCCTCGTTGAGCGGGGTCTGTGTAAACTGGGCCTCGTTGAGCGGGGTCTGTGTAAACTGGGCCTCGTTGAGCGGGGTCTGTGTAAACTGGGCCGCTTTGGTCACGTTGAGGGAATGGGATAAACCTGCTGCTGGCCGAGTGAAGGTTCTGGGGCATAGGCCGAGGTTGATTTGAGTAGATAGTTTGGTCCAGAAACATATGAGACATATTGCCACCTGGTGGTCTGAGGTTGCAAGATTGTGTATGCAACAACATACAAGGACAATTTCCTCTGGTCACCTGTGCATATGAAGCATTTTGATGAGGACCAATGTTGTTAGGTTGTGCACTCTTGTTCACATATTCTCTTTGAATATACGAAGGCACATTCCTAGGGATCATGTCGGTATTTTTTTTCGTTTGTCTCTTTTCATGTGTAGGGTACCTTGTATATGATGGAAAGTTCAACTTGTATCCATCGTTTCTCCTCTTATGATCTATCTTACTTTGAGATAGAGACCTTTCATTACCAGTAGGTTTGATAGTCACTCTATTCTGGGTTTGGGTTGAGTTACTAAAACCAAACAAGGTTGTTGCAATTTTATGTGTCAGTTTGTTTTTGCCTGAGGCGTTGAGATGAATACCATCCTGAGTTAATTGATTATATTTGACCAATTTTGTGTTTACAATTTTACATGTTTCGCCCCATTTTTTGACGTAATGTTTAATACGGGTATTCAGGTTACTTATGTGTTTGTTTATCTTAGGGACATCAAATCTTTTTAATATCTGAACAATGTAGATGGTTTTACATTTTTTAAGTTTTAGTAAAAGTGAATCTAACGCGTTTTTCATTATATCCCATGATGTTATAAATAAGTCATTTGTACCAAGAAGTAAAATTGCTGAATCTAATTCTGAAACTTCTTCATGAAACATCTGGTTAGCTTTCTCAAAACCAATACCACCACGAGTATAGTCCACGATATTAACATTCTCGGGACATTTAGTAGATAGGTTAAGTTTGATACTAGCGGCAATACTGTCACCTATTAGGAAAAGGTTTTGTTTTGATTTGTATGACTTTTTGCCCGACACTTTATTTATTTGGATGTTACCATTATTTTTTGTGATTGCGTTTACATTACGATCATTAGTTGTTATGGCATCCTGTAGTTGTTTCTTATTCACATTCTGCTTTTGTTTATTGTTGATATTAGAATTAGTGGTGGTATTAGGACTAGCTCGTCTTTGAGTTGGAGAGATTTGCTCATGTGGTTCATTTATAATTATATTTGGTGATATGTATTCAAGGATTGTGCTCTCCTGACTTTCTTCAAATATGTCTTTTGAGATCTCTGTTATTGTCCTATCATTGTTTTCATTTTCATTATTTGCCAACGTTTCTTTGGGACAGGAAGCAGACTGAGAGAGCGTTTCGTTTATCTCTATCAATAGATTTTTAGTGATAAGTGGTTCTTTATATGTATCGTCTTTCTTACGATTCATACATGTTGATATTGTCTCCTTCAGCTCCTGTATGAACTCAGATTTATCCTGAATATCCTGCTTCATGTTGTTTTTTTCTTGAAGCAGTTCTTCATATTTCTGCTTCAGTTGTATTATTTCAGAATTGAGATTTGATAGTTGTTCATCATTTTCATCAAAGATGATTTGTACTCTTTCATCATTTATCTTCAGTTTTTGTTCCAAGGCTGAACATTTATCGTAAGTTTCTTTCAGGTTCTGATTGCAAATAACTTGATCTTCGAGAGCTTGTTCATATTGCTCATATTTATAATTGAGTTTATTTAGCAAATCACCTATAACATGAACTAGCTCATTGGTATCAATTTTATTCCCATCAAGAGTCTCAATCTGTGTTTTCAGAGAGAGGTAGGTGTCGATGTAGTCATCTTTTGGAATGAAGGACTTAAAATTGAATTTATTGCCTCTGGTTTTTCTCTGATACATGATGCTTTCAATAGTATTTCTTTTCAAATTATTCTCAGTGGAAGTGAAAGGGGTACTTCCCCTACAAGTTAACTACTCATACCATTGAAGTTTATGTACTGAAAAGTACTGATTAATTTATAAGTTCTATTTGTTTTATTTTAAAGATTGTACTAGATTATAAAAAAGTTTTAAAAATCACTCAATTATCACTCAATTAATTATCACTCAAACTTAGCATTACTAAAATTTTGCGTAACTTGGGACTTGAACCAGCGATCTCTTGGTTACAAACCACCTTATCGACCAAGCTACTGAGGTCGGGAGATCATAATATTAAATTAATATTATATTTAAAATGTTGATCACAATAAATCTAACTAGCATTATTAAAATTTTGCGTAACTTGTGTTAATCATATTTGTGTTAATCACTTTTGTGATATCACAACTACTCAAACTAGCTTTACTAAATCTACGCTGAAACCTACCGAGGTCGGTAAGTCTTTCAAATAATGCAGCTGTCAAGAAACATAAAAAAATATGATAAAGCGATTGAAGACATCAGAGGCTCATTTTCCCCCTTGATAATATCTGTGGATGGTGCCTTTCACTACGAATTCGACAGCTTCCTGAAAAAGATGACAAACACATTATCCAACAAGTGGACAAAACCTTACAGCATAATTGTTGGTTGGGTTGAAACTAAAGTACAAGTTGCTTTGATTCGTGATGCTTCGTTGAGGAGGTATGAAGTTGAAGAGGGATGTGGTGTGTTTCAAAATTTAACGGAGTTGGCTTTGAAGATGGAATGTAATTATTTTAATAAATTATAATTGCCATGTATTCTGAAAAAAAAAAGAAAGAAAAAAAAACGACATAATTTCACAAGAAATATTACACCCAATTTGTAATATATTATTATATTTTTTTTACATCCGAGAAATTTCTAATTATAGAAATTGAAAGTATTTTATTTGGATTTAAGGTTGATTTCAACTGCAAGGTCATATCACGGTATTAGCCTCCATTCGTAGGAAATTCACAAACCCGGTAGTCACATTAACTTCACCCAGCCCGGGTTGGGCCGCAATGCCGTGATCAGGAAGTCTTCACCACGCCGGACGTTGGTTAACTTCGGTGATCCTACGAGAACCGGTGCATTCACAATCAATAAATACGAAAAGAAAATTGTTTCACAAGTGTGGTATACCAACCTCACCCAGCCTGGTTTGGATCTGAGGTACACACTGTTATGGTCCCTCTGGAGAACTTAGAGGTTTCTTGGTAAAAAAATAAATAAATAATTTCATCATTAACTCAAAACACTCAAGTATCATAAATATCCATATTTCACAAAAGCAAATAACAATTTTTTGATTCTCATCAGAGCGCGTCGTGTTTCAGAAACAAATATTTGTAATTTTTCGTCATTATTTGCTGCGACAGAGCTTTGTAATTATTATAATACCCTCATACCCTCTAATCTATCTCTCTCTATTTCTCTCCCCCTCTCTCTCTCCCTCTCTTTTTCTCTCTCTCTACTTTTGCTCCTCATTTATTTATCTACAAAACAGTGAGGAAGTCCCCTGGGTGTGATTAGTCATTTCTGTGGAGGTGCACGTGATCTGATGAGTGGAGAGAAGGGGGAGGAGAAAGGAGGATAGTGACAGAGAGAGAGATAGAGAGAGAGATAGAGTGAGAGAGAGAGTGTGAGAGAGAGAGAGAGAGAAAGAGAGAGAGAGCGAGAGAGATAGAGAGAGAGAGAGAGAGGAGAAAGACGCGAAAGAGTCGCCTTATTTATATTACCCGATTAGGACTTTTCCCATTATTCCAGCAGTAAGCCCAAGACGTATAATTATGTGGTAAAAATCCCAAATGGGCGGATAACAGTCATGTCATGCATGCCCCGGCTTGGTTTCGAAAACGTGACCTCTGGATTACCAGACTGCCACCTTTACGACTGAGCTTCCGGGACAAACCGAAAGAGAAGGATAGAGAGACCAAAAAGAGGAGGGGAGAAATTATTTTATAAATGACTTACCGAAACCACTTGCGGTATCCCTAGATTCCCCAGGGGGGGGGGGGGGGGGGAGTAGCACCATCAACTAACCCTCCCCCATCCTCCTCTCAGACCTATCATCACTTGTGAATTAAAAAATAAAAACTTTTTTTTGAGCACCTGCGTCATATTTTTTGTTCCCATTATAATCTCTTCTAGCAAATTATTTAGAAAACGCCAAACAACGCAACGATCGGAAGAATGCAGTTGAAAGCGTCGCGACGCTAAACCAAAAAAAAAAAAAAAAGGTAAAAATATTAATAAGAATGTGCCTATTTTTATTAATTTTTAACACGCAACCTCACAGTGAGTGAAGTTCTGTTTTAACTTGCATACGGGACGATTTGGCTTTCGTTTGTCTGTCGGTCTGTTTGTGTGTCTGTCTGTTCCGCGATGACTCTCGAACGGATTCTTCAAATTGATGAAATCATTTGGGCCCTAGAATTTTACCTATAGTTTTTGGGGCCAAATGGGGGCCGTTTTGGTGAAAATTGAAAACCATTTTCCTATTGAATAAAGCAAGGCTCTTGAATTTTCGTAGAGTCATTGAGGAAATATATTTGAGTTTTCTAGTACAATTGGTGATCAAGAAATCTAAGGGGGCCGCACTGTGGTAAAAATTCGCAACAGGGCTAAAAGGGCCGGTTGATATTTTTTCATTGATAAAAACGTCATTAGATATAAAAAGACATAATTATGTACATTGTACATTTGTACAATACACAAAATTGTGGTACATAGCGTACAATACAAATAATTTCTTTTTAGTCCCAAAAAAATATAGTTATGGTAAATAATTCAATCATTCGACCTCTGTTGCAGAATCAAGTGTAAACAGTATTTACATTTTCATATATCTAGTATACATATTTAAAATTAATATTGTTGAAACAAGTGTGCCGCAATCTGTGAAGAGATATAAACTCCATAATTTTTTAATAATATGTTTTAGATAAATAGAAATAAAAAATCTGGATTAACAGAAGAAATAGCGTTCCTTGTGTCATGACCTGAAAATCTGGTACCTCAATTTTATTTCACATCTCTATTCACCCTTGGAGAATAATTTTTAGTCTGCCATTTGATTTGAATTTCAAGATATTTTTTTATTAACTTTTATTTAACTTACTTTGTCAAATTTGGAGGATAATTTTTGGTCTCTCATTTTATTTGATATCGATACTTTTTTTATTAACTTATTTTGTCAAATTTGGAGAATAATTTTTGGTCTCTCATTTGATTTGATATCGATACTTTTTTTTATTAACTTCTATTTAACTTACTTCGCCGCCCCTTCTACCATTAGTGTCAGGTTTGGCAAAGAGCTCTCCACTCGATTTTGAGCAGCTGAACTTCTATTTAGGATCGAGATTATTTGGAATGTTTTCACTGATAGCTTTTTATTTCGGTTCTTTTTTAGATTTTATCTTGATTCATGCATCACATATCGAGTTTGTATCTTACGCTATCCGTGTCAATATACGTTGTTTTGCCTGGTAAGACTATAAGTTATCATAATTATGATTATTGTATTATACTAATATCATCAGTTAAAATAATTAAATGTAAGCGGTCGAAAAATCGTGTACATCAAGCTGTAGGTACTAGGGTCTGGGGTGTAGGGTACTGAGTCCTCGTTGTGGCCGCATACAAAGGCACAGATACATATATCACAGTCAGGCAACGGCTTAGTTCCGCTGTTCAGAGAGGTAATGTTGCCTCAGTGCTGAGCACACTGCCTCGGGAAGATGTCCTTGGAGAAGACTTTTATATATTGTAAAAATATAACAATTGTTTGCACTTAGATTAAAAAAAAATGTCTCTAGGCTCCTTTCGTGTCCATTAATTCTATTCTGAATCTGAATGTGTATTTCAGATTTCAGAGAAAGAGTCTGAATGTGGCACACTGCCAGACACAGCACATTTACTTGTTTGTCCCCTTCTAGAGAGACCCTGCACAGAACAAGACCTTTTTTATGCAAATGACACGGCCATCCAGACAGCTCTTTTCGGAAAGTAAAGTAAGTAATTCTATTTGGTTTTGACGCCCCGATTGCTTCGTCTCAGATGAGTCCCTCTGCTACAACTACCCGTCTGAGTGGAACACGTACAAGCCCTGCGCCCGTCTGAAGAACACCATCATTCTATTACATTAATTTCTTTTTACTCTGGTAATGCCGCCACTGGTCGTTACTCATACAAGCAACTACTCATTTTTCCTCACGAGGTATGAGTGGACCCCGAACATCCAAGTACAGAGCAGAAAAAATCCTCCCCCGCTGGGAATCAAACCCAGGTCACCATGTGTGTGCAATGCCTAGCGCGCTAACTCGCTCTGCCACAGTGACTACTTGAAGAACACCATCACCTATCAGGGCCCCATCTGCCAGTGGGATGACAAGGCTGGCTCCTATCTGGAAGAGTCGGTCGTCAACTGCGAGAAGCATTTGAAACAAGAATGCCCCGAGTTCAACAAAGCCGGGGTTAAGTGGCAGAGAATGCCTAAGGCATTAACTTCGCCCCGGGTTACAAAACAATTGTAATTAATATTGATCTTTATTATTATTATTATTATTTCTGTACATATTTCTAAGTTTTTTTTATTACTTTCCTTATCCTATAATAAGGAAAGTATTGTATTCGTCGAAAATTTGACCTACCCAGCTTTTCACATTTCTGGACGAATCATAGCATCAGGATACCAAAAAATTGGTTTTCAGCCATTGGTCCGTGCGTCTGTCTGTGTGTCTGTCTGTGTGTCTGTGTGTCTGTGTGTGTGTGAACAGGATATCTCAAGAACGGTAAGAGCTAGAGACTTGAAATTTGGTATGGTAATTAATTTTATACACCAGACGAACCATGAAACTTTTGGTTAAAATCGGCCGCATTCTGCGGCCGCAGGGCCGCAAATATTGGCCGCAAGCACCGCTTCTTTGAATTGGTTAAAGATACAAAAAAAGTTCGAGAACAACATTTTCTCAGATTAAAAAAATAATAGGGGTTCACTCTGATCATTTTTTTGATATCTTTAACTTTTTGGAAACCGGCCCCAATTTACCGGTATTGTAGGGGGACCCGATTGGACTAACTTTTTTATTATTCATCCTAGATGGGGGTTGTGACATATCAAATTAAATGATTTTGAAGTGCTGATCACGAATTTGGCATTGATTTTTAGTTATCTGTTACCGTTCAGTCACCAGTGGCGGAATTCGACTCCTTTTTGGAAGATAAGGAAAGTCGTGTGATGTTTACACCAGATTTTTTTAAATTATTGTTTTCCTTGTTGATGATTGTTTTGTAAAAATAAATAAAGTGTAAATAAATAAATAAAATAAAAAAAACCTACTGCCACGAGTAAGCCAAATCATTCTGTACAATCCCCGTTTAACACAAGTAGAATAAAAATTATGTTTATTTTCCATACTTTTTTGTGGCCATTCTTGCTTTTACATATTATTTGGGGTAGAGGAGGGGTAGGGTGGGGTAGAGAGGTGGGTGTGTAAAACATATTGAAGAAGACGTCAAGGAAAATCGATTGATACCAAAAAATCGAAACCACGACCTACGGTTACAGAGTTATAGCAAATTCTTCTTTTTTTGGAAAATTACCATACTTTTTTATTCTACTCCCACGTTATGACTGGCCCAGACCTTCAGCACCAACGAGTCTCTCTCCCCTCTATACCCTCCTAGATAGATGACAAGTAAAGAAATGACTTAGGTACTGATAAAATTCCTCAAAGTCACAAACATATTCCCCTAAATATAAACTCAAGGATATGGCGTGAATTACAAGTTTATCGCCTTCTTAAAGCGCTGTTAAATCAGAAAAAAAGCCAAATTCTTCATTTCATGTTGTTGTTGTAACTTGTAACCAGCTTGGCTACAGCTGGGGCAAGTGATTGTCTGCTAGAACTTTGTTGTTGTTTTTGCATTGTTTGTCTAGGTCTGCCAATAATTGCGAAGGACTACCGTGCACTGGTAGTCAAATGGTTAAGGCGCTAGTCCGGTAATCCAGGTAGCGTAGGGATCAGTTAGTTCGAATTCCATGCAATTTTGTACTTTTTATAGTGAACTAAATGCCATAATAATAATAATAATAATAAGTTTAGTATTGTATTATTGTCCACTCAGATCGGACGGACGGCATTACTGTCGCCTCAAGTACAAAGCCAAGCAGAGAACGTGGATGGAAATCGACTACGCCAACCAGTACAATCCCAGTGAATACAAGGAACCAGTGTATGACGTCATCGAAATACATCGATATATCCAGGACTATGACGCGTTTGGCCAAAGAAATCAATCCGATTGGCCGAATAATGGTAATTGAAAGGCAGACGGTGCCGCGTTGAATCCTGTAAGACCATTCTAATGTATTATTGTTAGAAGAGCCAATTTGGGCGTTTATTACTCATGATATCACTTCTTCTTAGGAATGATTCTCCCTTTTTTCACATGAAGTGTAATTTTTGCTGATTATTATAATACGAAAAATCTAGACTTAGCTCCACAGAGGTATTACAAAAACGTCTATTGATAATTTATTTATTTATTTTATGAATTGGCGAAGAGGAGTCCCCATTAATACAAAGACACTTAAATCTATACGTAAAGATAAGCTTACAGCTAAAAAAAAAGGAACAAAACACAACAAATGCACCAACCTTACCTATTTGCTTATAAATCATATTTTTTTTATACGTGTAAAAATATGATAATGTCCTAATAATAATTCCGTGTCCGTGAGTTAGGTATTGATACCTAAGTCACGGTGGTGAGAGGATTATATGGACGCCCAATTATACATGTGTAAGACAACCATTTTTTATTTTTGGAATTTCAGTGATTGATCAACACGGGGAGCGCGGATTACGATGGGCGGACGTGAAAGGCCTGAAGCAGCCACTTCCCTTCGCCACTCACCCACCCCTCTGCCACGTGGCAGACGACAGGCGCTGCTGTGACCTTGAAGGGGCGGGCACTGTCCTCCAGTATCTCCGGCAGAACTACGCCCAGGGATTCGATCCTGCGCACAACGTCATCCAGGAATCGCCCGCAGAGCGCAACTTGGAAGCGCGCATTGAGATCGATTTCGACGCCGCTTGTATCAGCATTCTCGTCAACAATAAGACCCGAGTCCCGGCCTGTCAAGTTGTGTACGTGAGGAAAGCGCTTTCCAAGTTTGCGTACAACCCGGTCAAGAAGTTCATCTTCAGCCAGCGTCGATGGCATGTTGAATACACCGGTTCCCTTCAGAACACCGAAGTTAAGCGACATCCAGCGAGGTTAAGACTTGGATGGGTGACCATTCAAATTCTAATTCTCGTGACGCTGGCTTTTCCCGGCCCCTCTCAGGCTGGGTGAGGTCAATGTGAGTAGGATAAATATAAATGGTCATTTCATTTAAGCAAGAAAACGTCATAACTCTGGCCTCGTTTATCCGAGGCTCAACATATTATACTCAAAAGATCCGCCTCGACGACCGGCATCTTTTGGTACCACTTCCACCCCCCTATCTCAATTCTACCCCCCCCTAGGGTGGTTTTTGTACATTAGCAAAGAACTCGTTATAAGTCGGGCCTCGTTTATGCGAGACTCAACAAATGATACTCAAAAGATGTGTTTCGACGAGTTCTATCTTTTGCCCCCATGTCCAGGGTTCGATTCCCATTCACAGCGCAGTCAATATCATACGTGTGTAATGTTCATTCTTCGTCGAATTGAAACAACAACAACAAAGTTAAAGTTAGAGTAAATTCAATGATCTTGATGGGAATCGAACCGAGGACTTGAGTCCAGCGTACAGACTGCGATGCTCGGATTCCAGAATGCTAATCAGTTCAGTCACACTGTGCAACCAGACTATTGTTGGAGCTTGGATTTAATGAGGAGAAGGATAACAACGATGCTCATTATTATTCATACTGGGTGGATGATTTATACTGGGTGTAGGTTATTATTTTTATTTAGTTAATTATATTAGCTTCCCTCAATTCTTCTTCTATAGAAAGAATTTCATTGTTATGAGCAAGTAAATTTCCAGCGGCTTGTGATCTTTTCAAAAGTAAAAGCCTCTGAATCAATTCATTAGGATTGTCGAAATATACATATTCCTTATCTTGATTACTCTCTACCATCATTCCTTTTCCATATTGCATTACTTTTGTTGTTATAGGATCCAGCTGTGTATTCTCTATAATGTTTTTATAGTTACGTTCATCCAATGTGCTAATATTTTCCTGATTTGGTTGTTTGAGAAACAAAAGTTCCATAAGTCCATGGGTGACTGGATATACTTTACCATCGATAGTAAAGTGTTCGCTGGGTATTTTGGAAAATTGAATTTCTTTCTTTCCAAGGTAATATTTTCCTTGCTTTGATTTTATACCAGTTGCTTTGTCAATTTCAATCGAATCATTTGATTGTATCCGTTGTAAAAAACCGATCAATTAAAGAGGTTTTTTTAGGTTCAATCTCTTCTTTCCACTCACTCGATGTTGCTTCAAATGGTGGTAGTAGTGATGATGACAGTTCTCTTCTACGTTCCAATAATTTTACCCTTTGTAAAGCATCAGCTGATGGTTGTGGTGAGTTTGGCATGGAAATACTGAAACGTTTTTCTCTGAATGGAGACGACGACGAGTAGCCTGGACTAGGAAAGACCGTTTGATTGTATTGTTTCTGCAATAAATTTCTATCATATTCAATGGGACTACTTGGATAATTTGTTTCGGGCGTTTGAACAGTTGAATCAAAGTTCCAGCTTTCTAGTGGACTTGCATATTCTGTTTCAGGTGTTCCATCAGCAGATCTTCCAGACGGACTCTCAAATTTTTTCAAAAGGGAAGGTAAACGTCTCAGGGAAGCTGTTGTTGGTTCTCGTTTGATGGAAACCGACTGTGATGCTGATTGTTTTTCTTTCATTTTCCTCAAGAAATCAACTTTTTTATCTTTAAGTTGAACAAGTTTTGTTAATGGTTCAACCACTGGCTTCAAAAAGTCACTAATATTGCCTGTTTTTTCATCTTGTCCAATTTTTAGGGATAACGTTTTCTCTCGTATGTCTTTCTGCGCGTCACTAATTTTTTTCGCTAAAATTTTAGCCTCACTTAGTTCTTTCGAAAGACTCATGTCTAATTGTAACCTCAATTGTTAAGCACCAGGGTTTATATATCTACGAAATATTTATCCAAACCACAACGATAGCGTCCGGTATCTGATTCTTTGTCCAACACAAGGAAACCATGTTTTTCTTTCCAACAATACTGACATAGCTCTTTAAACTTTTCGAAAGGTAAATCAGAAACGTGATCGAAATAAATATGTTTCAAGTTTAGTGGATCTTGTTGAAAGATACATAGGAAGTTTGCATTATCCCGAATTAATTGTTTACCGATAGCTGAGTAGGTTTGTGCCAAGAGAATGGTATCTACTAAAAAATGTCGACCTTGAGAAAAATATTGTTTAATATTATTTTGTTTTTCAAACGCAATGTCATCCATTACAAAAACACTATTTTTCTTTGTTTCACATGGTGGAATCACTTCTTCATTGTTTGTAAACACTTTGTATTCAACTTCTTTGATTCCTTTCAGCACATTCTCCAGAAATCTGTACTTCGGTTGTTGAAATGATTTCGAGTAAATGTAAACATTTTCAAACCGTAATCCGTGTGGATGTAACAGAAGAGCCAGCAAGAGATTTGTTTTGCCAGATCCGCTTGGACCGACTATTAAAGCTCGAACACTGTTTGGAAAAAAATCTCCATGTCTTTTTAATTTTGAATGTACATTCATATCGCTCACAAAATCAAAGTTTTCAACATTCAATTTTTGTTTACAATTTACAGTTTTCATTTTCTATATATATAAAGCCTTGTTTTCACAGTAATCACTTTATTATTAATGGTACGCAGACGAGGAAAAGGTCTTTTAAATACTGTCATTGATAAATTACCTTTCGAAGTTCACATCCCATCCTACAGATTCTGTGGACCAGGAACAAAATTAGACCAACGAAAAGATCAAGAAGGAATCAATCCATTGGATTCAGCCTGCAAAGAACACGATCTCAAGTACGCCAACAGAAACGCTGATCGCACACAAGCCGATCGGGAATTGGAAAATAAGGCCTGGCAAAGAGTATTGTCCAAAGATTCAAACCTATCGGAAAAAGCTGCTGCCTGGTTTGTCACTAACGCTATGAAGGTAAAAAGAAAAATAGGCGCAGGTCTCCGACGCAAAAAGAAGAAGACAACAATTACTTTTCGGAAACTATCTAAAGCTGCTACAGAGGGAATGAAGTCTGCTGGTAAAAATGATAACTTAAAAGTGATTAGTAAACATGCTTTGATGGCTGCACGCAAAGCTAAACGGGGAAATAGAATAAACAAGAAAATACCGAGAATTCTCAGAATACCCAGGACAATGTCAGGTGGATTTTTACCAGCTGCTATTCCCATACTTGCCGGTTTAAGTGCTATTGGATCGATTGTCGGTGGCGTAAGTGGTATTGCAAAAGCAATCGCAGATTTTAAGACCGCTAGTTCTTCGGGTGCTGTCACTCCTATTAAGAGTGGACAAGGATTATACATAAAACCCTACTCAAACTATTTTAACGTTTTGTCAAAAAACTAAATGATTTGCCTCGAAGAGCATTGACAAACAGTGATATTCTGAAAAAGGTTCGTGAAATCAATGTTCCACATTTTCGAGGCATATACAGTTTGGATCTTTTACCACCGAAACCAAGAAAAAATGAAGTGATGGTTGTTAATCTCGACAGATCAACAGGACCTGGGACTCATTGGATAGCTATGCTGAAGAAAAATAAGCATGCGTTTTATTATGATAGTTTTGGCAACTTGCGTCCGCCTGTAGAAATAAGAACTTATCTTGCAGGTTATGAAATTTTCTATAATTATGAGCGACATCAACAATACAGAACAGTCAATTGTGGACACTTGTGTTTAAAGTTTATTGTACAAAAAACTATTGAACTGTTTAATAAATAAATAAAAAATAAAAAAAATGTCCAGCAGAATTTTTCATATAACTTCTAGACAATCTGAAATTGTGTGTTCAATATTTCCTCCTTTAAAAGTTACATCAGACGCTGTGATTGGTTTAACACAATTCCAAACTTACAATAGTATTCCAAACATTGATCAGACAAATAATGTTTTCAGATATCAGGATGATAATAAAAAGTGGACTGACATTGTAATAGACAAAGGAACATATGAATTACTTGATATTGAAAATTATTTAAAATCCCAGTTGGGTGAAAATGCATTAGCTATTAAACCCAATGTAAACACTTTGAAATGTACTTTTTGGTGCAAGTATAATGTTGATTTCAAGGAGGAGTCCTCACTGGCTGATATGCTTGGTCTACCAAAAGAAAATTACGCAGCCCATACTATGTTGACTTCAACAAAAAACTTGGAAATTTCCAAAATAAATTCTATACAAATTGATGTAAATATAGTTGCTGGTTCCTATCAAGACGGTGTGCCCAGTAATTGTTTGTACAAATGTTTCCTAAATGTACCACCAGGTTTCCGGATCACAGAAGTTCCCAATAATGTTATATATTTACCCCTCAATACGGATGAAATCGACAGATTAATTGTGAAGCTTGTTGATGAAAGACATAATTTAATAGACTTTCAAGGTGAAGAAATATCGTTAGAATTACATTTGAAAATATGATTGTAATAAAACGGACGAAAAGCAATAAAAAGAAGACACCATCTCTACTTAAGATCATTCCATTAAGTGACATACAAGTGAAAAGTAAGAAGAAAAAGAATAAAAGAAAATTAAAAAAACTAACAAAAAAAAGTGTGAAAATATTAAAAAGTTTAGGCTATAGTGTAAAACAAAAATGAACATGGAAGATAGTATTTTGAATGTGAACAATCGTGTAACTTATGATGAAAATATAATTCGTTATGAAACACATTCATACGGTCCATATACCAGTGTCAGTTTGGATGCCACGGATAATATAATTATCAGTATTAACCAAGAGAGTTCATACCTACTTGTAAGTGAATCGGGAATCTACATTGAAGGAAAAATTGTGAAAGAAGATGGCAGCAACCTAGATGCTAATAAGAACATAAAGTTTGTAAACAATGGACTATGCTTCCTATTTGATGAGATTCGCTTGGAAATGAATAGTGTTGAAATAGATTGTATTAAAAATGTTGGCATAACATCTACGCTCAAAGCATATCCATCATACTCAACTGATGAAATGAAAAAGTATGAGACAGCTGGACAGTCAGTTGAGATTACATCAAGCTATACATTTAGCGGTTATATAAAACTCAAATATCTATTGGGTTTCGCTGAAAATTATGATAAAATTCTCCTAAACCAACGTCTTGATTTGATTTTAATGAGATCCAAGAGCTCCAAGGATGCTCTTATTTCTACAGGTACAAATGCTGTAACTGATGCAAAAGTTCAACTAACGAAAGTAGTATGGAAGGTGCCGCATGTTCAAGTCAGTGATCCCATTCGTTTAGAGCTACTCTCACAATATAAAAGAAATGTTCCGATTGATATGAGTTTTAGAAAATGGAATTTAAATTACTATCCAAATTTACCGGCAAGTAAAGAGATTAACTGGACTTTGAAGACAACTACGGCCCAAGAAAAAGCTAGATTTATAGTTTTAGGCTTCCAAACAGATCGGGACAACAGCTTGACAAAGGATCCATCAGAGTTTGACAGTGTGAAACTTAAGAATTTAAAAGTCTATCTCAACTCACTGTGTTTCCCCTATGAGTCTCTGAATATTGACTTTGAACAAAAAAAAGTACATTCCTCTCTATTTAATGTATTGTGCTTTCCAAGAGAGTTACTATGGAAAAGTTAGTGAACCCTATCTGAGCTATAAAGATTTTCTAACAAAGGCTCCTATTGTAGTACTTGACTGTTCAAAACAGTCTGAGTTGTGGAAACATAGCTCTACAGTAGACATTCGGATTGAATATGAACTAGCTGAGAATGCTCCAAGTAAAACAACTTTATATGCATTAATAATTCATGATTCAATTATAAGACTCTACCCACTAACCAACACAATCCAGAAAATAATGTAGACGCGATATGTGAATGCTAATGTAGAGAACAACTTGTTTATTGCCTCATTAAAATATATTCGATTTCCTGACTGCTTTGGAATTATGCAAATCAGATAATGAGAAATGCTAATGTGGAGAACAACTTATTTATTGCCTCATTAAAATATATTCGATTTCCTGACTGCTTTGGAATCACTGCTTATGTGCAACCATCGAACCAAACAGGCGAGTAAATGAACTCGAACGTCTAGGTTAATGAGCATCATTAGCATACTGGAATCCGAGCTTCATATGAGGAAATACTATTACAACAGATGGCTACACTCCAAGCTTTTTTAGTTTAAATAGTTGGACTTGTACATGATCATATTCATTCCAACACAAGAGACGCAGTGAACATTATCACTTTTCTTTAAGTTGGTGAAGTGTTAAACTCTAATTTTTAACCTAACCTTATATAAATATAGATACATTTTCTTTTTTATATTGTGAATAAGTATTTTGTGAACATTATTGTATTATTTTTTAAGTTATAATTATTTCTTTTAACATTGTTTTTATATATATATATACAATTTATTTTCTACAACATTATAATCATTTACCCTGCTGTTTTTTTAAAAAATAATGAGTGCCACCATAACACTTAAAATTTTAAAAAACCATAGACTTTTAGAATTATTAGTACGAAAAGTTTTTAACATTGCTTCGAAAGACATAGTGAAGCCGGAGTCAAATATATTAGTGTTTAATACCGCTTATAAAATTGGAAAAGGTAAAATTCTTGAAAAATTGGAACTGGCTGCTGGAGATTTTGAAATTGTCAAAGTGACGTGGACTCAATTGGATGAATGTGAAGAACAAGAACTAACTAGACTAATCAACAATAGGAAGTGATTGTTGTATCGTGTCCACCATTCAATATCTTCAGCACGCACTCAAATATTCTTTATTTAATGGTATGTTATAGATTTTTTTTTTTTAAATGTATATACAATCTTTATATTCATTATCATTAAACAGTATAAGTCATCAACTCTTTCAACAACATGAAGACCTTTTTTATTTAATCTTTGAGGATGTGCATGAAAAACATGCAGATCGACATTTTTACTCTGTAATAGATACATTTATGACCGAAAAAGGTTATAAAAATAAGATTACAGAAACAATTAAACAATTTCAAGTACCTCTAAATATACAAGAAGATATTTTTAAATTTTTTTATAATGATATAGTAAATATTGAGCGTTATGTGCTGGAATTTGTTCTAGAATATAGTCCAAAATGTGTTCAAGGTGAGCCTTGTCAACATATGAGAATATATTCTTTTGCAGAATCTCTTATACCTCATATTAGTGAAAATATAACAATGTTTAATTGTGTTACAACACATGCACATTATTTTCCAAAAGATTGTGATGATATCATGTGTGATATAATGGAGGAACTTGAAAGAGACGAAATTGAATTAGCCAACATGTATTGAAAGAGTTGAAAAATAATGTATAAATTAGAAGAATTAGCATTAAGACAAGCAATATTTACTTTTTCCAGAACTCATGTTGATAAAATCATTAGCTACTTTGAAAATTTACATACTGTTTCTTTACCTATTGATTTTTTCTTTTTTCACATCAAACCAAATGTTGTAAAAATCGGCTTACCTCCGTCCATAACTTATTGTTTTCTTCGTCGGTTCGAAGATCTAATAAATTTACTTAAAAATCGAAGTCATTTATATTTATATCGTATTTGTAGATGTAATAATTTTAAATATGTGGAAAGTGAGTATCAGGACTGTTATCATGAACAGTTGAGGATAAAATTTCTCATGTCCGTAAAAGATATTTTTACAAATTTCCATTTATTTAACACTTTATGGAATGAAAAAAATAACTACTCAGCATGATGATATTTACTTTAAATATCCAGAAAAGTCCACTTGGGATTTAATATTTGATTGGTCCTGATACCGTCCGCCCACAATTGTTTATTACACTACATTTTTTTCAATGGATTCTCTTGAAGATATTGCTTATAAAAGCCTTGTATTTTACTTTTTCAAAATTCATGTCGATTCAATAATCACATTTTTTGACAATTATTGTAACTCTCCTGATATTATTTCATTTATCTATGATTTTATCATACCACATGTTCAACAATTACATTTACCCTCAATATATTATACCAAATTTCGTGAACATATTATTGACTTAGTATATATGCTATTTTTGTCTGCTCTAGAACATAATGCATCTCGCAAGTGTTATTGCAATAATTATAAGTATAATAGAAATGTCAATAGGAGGGAATGTATCGAAGAAAGAACTTTTCAATTATATTTGAGTGAAGTGAGAAAAGTTCTAACAGACTTTGATTCTTTCAGAATACTTTTAGCTGAAATTTATTAACCATTTTTTTTATTCTAGACTTTCACTATGGAGGTGTCTAGACTACATATTGCGTTCTGTACAATATGTGAGGAGTATTATAGTTTTACAAGCGATGCTCAAAAAAGGGAACATGTTAACTCTGTACAGCATCAAAGAAACACTTTCAACAGTTATCCTGACAATGTTACATTAGTAGAGTCTGCCTATGGGAATAGAATGAGAGTATATTTTGTTAAAAATTACACCTATAAAAATTCAAATCAATTTCTTCAAGAGTTTGTAAAAGACAAAGTGATGGAGTTGAAAGATGAATTTTTGAGAAATTATCAGAGTTTCAAATTTTCAGCTAAATACTTTGTTTTTTTCAAACAAATCACCAAAGAAGATGAGATTAAACTAGCCTCATTTAAAACCAAAAATTTTATAGTGTGTCAAAGTGTAGACTTTGATAATGTATGGCAGGAGGCTGTAGAAAGTTTACTATCGGAAATGCTTGATTTTGAATTGAAAGGAAGCGGTTGGACCATGGAGTCAATCGGTGGAATTATGCTCTCCTTCTTGCAATACCAACCTATTCGCTGTGGAATCTTTATTGAGACCCCGGATTTTCTTGAGAATAAACGAAAAACTGTATTTAATGTCAAAATCAATGACAACTATTGCTTTAAATATTCAATGTTGGTTAAGTTTATTTCCCATTGGTCAAAACGTAATTATAAGAAAAGCTATACAGATTTGGACAGTAAATACAATTGGTCGGGTTTGTCATGGCCAGTTAAAATTGACGAGCTGGACATATTCGAAGGTAACAATCCGGGGGTAGCAGTAAATGTTTACACTGTGGACACAAACAATATGATCCAACCGTTTCGCATTTCCAGAATTGATAACATGCAGAGTTCAAATGATTTACTTTTGCTTAGAAATAATGATGATGATACTGTGTCACACTTTGTATATATAAATAATTTTAATGAATTAATGCGTCATACATTACCAGCATCATTGAAAAAAAATGGGTGTCAAACAAAATATTATAATGTATGTAAAATCTGTCTATCTCTCTTCCTCGTTGAAAAACATTTTCACGAGCATCAATGTGAGAGACAGCAGACTACGTTCACCCTCGACAGTGTCCCTTCATTTCTAAGCAGAAGTAAACATTTACATACCTTTGAGCATGGACTTGGTAGTTTTAAGAAATGTATCATTCATGCTATTGAAAATATTCAAACTTTAAATTTCGATGGTATACAAGATAATACAAGTTTAAAGCAAGTACTTTGTTTTGAGAAACATAATTCTTTCTTATCCATCAATATTCTTGGTGCGGAAGAAGTTGAAAAGAAGAAGAGAGTTTTCATTCTCAAAGTTTGTAAGGAGGAAAAGTCAATTCACATTGATTTATTGTTAACTTGTAATGAATCAGGAATACATCATTATTCTCTCATTAAAAACTTCAGTAGATTCATTACAAGATTTCACTCCAAAAATACTGCTTATAATACTCGATTTTTCTGCAAAATGTGTTTTACCGCATTTGGTAATGAAACAAGATTGCTGGAGCATAGAAAATTGTGTGGTAAACAAACTCCTTGTATTGCTTATATGCCAAAACAAGGTGAAAACATTTTAAAGTTTGAACATTTTCAGTACGAACAAAAAATTCCTTTCGTGATTTACACAGATTTTGAGTGTATTTTGAAAAAAGTTAGCTCTTGTGAACCATCATCCTCTAACTCATACACTTTAACCACTCAACAACATGTGCCTTTTTCTTTTTCCTACTATGTGATTGGACCAAATACCAACAAGTTGATTACATACACAGCTAAAGATGAAAATGAAGATGTTGTTGAGATATTTTTCAAGATGTTGATTGATGATGTAAAGCAAATAGATGAATTTTACAAGTCACATGTTCCACTCAACCTTTCACCCGATGATTGGAGACGTTTTCACGAAACCAAAGAGTGTGAACATTGTAAAAGAACTTTTACGGACACTTTGAAAAAAGTGAGGGATCACTATCATTATGGTGATGGGAGCCTTCGAAAAGTTCTTTGTAATAAATGTAATTTAAAATTTAAGAATGAAAAATTTGTCCCTGTTGTAGCACACAATTTCTCGGGCTATGATAGTCATTTAATTATACAAGGTTTAAATTATGATGATAAAAAAATAGATATAATTCCAAATTCAACGGAAAAATACGTTTCCTTTTCAAAGAAGGTTACCGACAATCTCAGTGTTCGATTCATTGATTCATTTCGGTTTTTGTCGGGTAGCCTAGACAAATTAAGTAAAACATTGCCCAAGGAAAAATTTTATCATACAAGGAAACATATTCAATCGGACATTGATTTTGAATTATTGACTAGGAAAGGAATTTTTTGTTACGAGTATCTCGATAGCTATAGTAAATTGTCAGACACTAAGACGTTACCCCCTCTTGATGAATTTTATTCCTCTTTAACAAATAGTTCGGTTACTCAGGAAGATTATAATCACGCTCAGAAAGTGTGGACACATTTCAAGTGTCAAAACTTGAAAGAATATTCGGAAATTTATCTGAAAACCGATGTGTTATTATTGGCAGATATTTTTGAATCCTTCCGGTCCCTTTCCCTTGACATATACAGTTTAGATCCTGTGTGGTACTACTCCTTGCCAGGTTTAACCATGGATGCTATGCTTAAAAAAACAAAAGTCGAAATAGAACTTTTAGTAGACTATGACATGTACCTGTTTTTCGAGCAAGCAATTCGGGGAGGTATTTGCCAATGTAATCAAAAGTACGCAGAGGCAAATAATAAATACATGGGAAGTGAGTTTATTTCATCTGAAAAATCTTCCTATCTCACCTACCTAGATGCTAATAATCTGTACGGTTACAGCATGATTCAGAATCTTCCTTTGAAAGATTTCAAGTGGTTGAATCAACAAGAAATCGATAACATCACTATTTTAGATCTTACTCCACAAGATGATGTAGGTTATTTTTTCGAGGTAGACGTGGAATATCCAAAAGAAATTCATGATTTACACTCAAATTTACCTTTCCTCTGTGAGAGTAAGAAATCTCCATCATCCAACGCTCATAAACTTCTTACAACTTTAGAAAATAAACAAAATTACATTGTTCATTATCTATCGTTGAAGCAGGCTTTGGAGCATGGACTTAAACTAATCAAAATACATAGAGGAATAAAATTCACTCAGAGGAATTATCTAGCTCCGTACATTAATCTTAATACTGAGCACAGGAAAAATGCAACCAATGACTTTGCAAAGGACTTCTTTAAATTAGCCAACAACGCTTTGTATGGAAAGCTCATTGAAGGTGTGCGTAAGAGGATTAATGTACAGCTAGAAACAAATTGGAAACTAGCTAGGAAACGTATTTCAAGTCCATTTTTCGATGACTTTAAAATACTGAAAGAAAATCTTGTTTTGTTTACATTGAAGAAGAAGCAAATTCAATTTAACAAAGCAATTTTTGCAGGAGTTTGCGTCCTCGACCTCAGTAAAACCTTGATGTATCAATTTCATTATGATATTGTACAGCCAAGGTTTGGTCCTGATAATGTAAGGTTACTCTATATGGACACTGATTCATTTTTTTATCAAATTTTTACATCTGATTTATACGAGGACTTTTCGAACCTTTCAGAACATTTAGATACTAGTGCATACCCGGCGAATCACCGGTTGTTTTCTCTTCAAAATAAAAAGGTACTCGGAAAGTTCAAAGATGAATTGGATGGTAAAATTTTGAAAAATTTGTGGGCATTGCGAGTAAACTCTATTCGTATCAAGTTCATGAGGGTAAAATTGTTAAGAAAGCAAAGGGTGTTAAAAAACATATCACAGAACGTGAAATTATGTTTGAAGATTTTGAAAGATGTATGCATGAAAACATACAACTTTACAAATCTTTTCACAACATAGTTTCAAAAAATCATTGTCTCACAACTGTGAAGCAGAACAAACTTGTTTTGAATAATTTCGATGATAAACGTGTTCTTATGAGCGATAAAATTAATACCCTTCCCTTTGGTCACTACAAGTTAGAGAATGAGTCTTCAGAAATGGATTTGGAATAAAAAAGAGTTGGATTATAAAACTGTATAAATATATGCATAATTGGTTATTCCTTGATTGTCACTCAAACCATTAACATCAATATTTTTTACCATTTTTTTGTTGTTGTTTTTTTCCTCGATAAATATGGAAAATACGTTTATCGCTGACATTCAGTTTTTTCGTGGTAATGAAAAAGAAGTTATTGTGAAGAGTTTTTCATTTTGTAAACTTTTTGACAACGACTTTGTGCAACATTTTGTGTTCAAACCACCCTTTGAATTTCAAAAGTTAAATTTACTCCGTCGACGAGAAGCTGCTAATGTTACATTAAATTTTCACCACATGGAGTGGGATGTTGGTTATATAGAGTATGATCAAGTAGTGAATATCATTCAATCATCTCTTTCTAACGCAACTGAAGTCATTGTAAAAGGACTTGAAAAGGAGAGATATTTGAATTCTATTTTGTCTAGAAAAACCTGTTACAACATTGAAAATTTAGACTGTCCGAACTTGAAATCTTTGAAAGTTAATTTATCTTTGCAAAACCCCTCTCCTCCAGTATCAAGTATAAATGTAATCGTCATGAAACATTGGTTTTGTGAGTTATTGAAACATACATTAACCTTGACTAATGAATCGATTAAAAAATTTCACGATTATGGCTTTTTCTTTTTACAACCAAGAGATTTGTACTTTCTACCTGTAAGTTTTTTAATTTACGCTCTAAGTAGTGATAGTTTAGAAAACAATTCTTACCGACTAGCACCTCATATTGTACATAATCCTTATTTTAAGAAGTATATCTGTAATGATGATGGCTATGATACTGTAAATTAATTTTTGTTTAATGTATAACCCTTATTTTATTTTGTATCCTACTTTGTTTAATGTGTAACCCTTATTTTATTTTGTATAGATATAAATAATAACAACATTTTTTTACTCTGTATTTTCTTATTTATTTTAATAAACAACTTAATAATATAAATACATACAGTTGATGTTTATTTATTTTCTATTTCTGAAGTAGGTAAGAGGTAGGAATCCATTGATTTTCCTCAGGTCCAAAACCTAAATATTTTACTAAAACCTTATCACCTTTACGTTGTAGAATTTTTTCTATGAGATAAACATCTGGGTGTGAGGTCTTGAGTAGCTCCTGTTCATAGAAACAACCGCGTATTGGTTTTCCATGTAAATCTTCTAGATGATATACCCTGGGAAAAGTATTACCAACCGTAACCACTCGAAATACTTCATAACTCCAGTTGGCTTCATATCCTTTTTGAAACAAATGTTTCACTTTGGAAATTCGTACTAGATCACCTATTTTGAATTTACTAGTCCTAGAACTATCTAGAACTTGCTTGTGTTTATTCAATCGTAGCGCTACGAGACTTTGATTTTTAAGGTTTACATCTTGGGGGGCCATACCAATAGAGCGATGTTTGGTGGCATTGTAGGTAGACACAAGAGTTGACAAAATGTTCAACCATCTGTATGAGCCAAGCAAGTTAAATTCTATCCACATTTTAGTCTTCAAAGTTCGATTAAACCGCTCTACTATAGCAGCTTTCATGGGGGAAAATGTACTATAGTGGTTAATGTTATATTTTTGCATTAGTTTGCGGAATGGATGACCAAAAAATTCTTTGCCAGCATCCGTTTGCAAGTGGGTTGGTATCATATTGGGTTTCAACTTTTCTAGAACATATTTTTCCATCTGCTTGGCAACTTCAGCACTTGTTTTGTTTTTCAACGGTGCACAATAAGCGTACTTGGAGAAGCAGTTGATGCAGGTAAGTATGTATTTATAACCATTATTTTTATTAGCATATGGAATCATTTCCACAAGATCAGCTTGGAAAAGATCATGAACATTGCGAAGTAGGGTTCTACGGTGGGGAAAGAATTTTCTAGCAGGACGATGTAGCTCCAAAACCAAATCACGTTTTGACATTATTCTATTGGAACGGGAAGTCGGGTTGCTTTTTCTTCAACTTCTCCTATTTTCTTCGGTGTTTTTGATTTTACAAGAGGCTCCAATTTTTCATACAAGAGAGGTTCAAATATCAGATTTCTAATTTTTAAACTAATGTCAGTTTTGAGCTCGTCAAGTATATTCAACTTGATATAGTTTTCAATTGTTTCATTGGAGATATTAATTTGTTCTTTTATAGAGATTATTTCCACATCCAATTTCTCCAATATTTCTTTGCTAAGTTGAGTTACAACTTTTTCTAGAACGTCATCCGTAATTTCACCTTCATTCCAACTTGATAGAAATGCTGCCAGTATCTTGTCCGTATTTATTCTGACGAGTAAATTGGAACGCAATTGTTGTAAAAATTTCTTTTTGTTAGACTCTTCAAGAAGGAAATTATTTAAATTTTGAGTAAACATTTTTGTAAGTTCGCTTCGAATTTTTAGTTTTTCTTCCTCAACTTTTCTTTTGAAATCAGTTTCATGAGTTGACAGCAATGAAGTTAACATATTTGTTACTTCAGTTTTCAATTTTTTCTCCTTTTCACTCACAATCTCCTTGAAATCGGACTCGTGATTTTTTTTGTAATTGCGAAAAGTTGTTGCGTAGAGAGCTTTATTGTCCAAAGTATTGAGATCTCTTCTCAAAGAAGCAGTCACAAGCAGATTTTGTTTATAGTGTTGATCTACTGTTTTTTTTATTTCTATAAGAGGTGAGAACTTGTTATCCAACTCATGTATCCTGCTGGAAAAATCTTCTTTCACTTTGTTCACGTCCTCATTCATCTTTTGTTCTTTTTCTCCGGCCTCAACAATGTAATCATCGAACGCTTTTTTTAGTACAAATTTAGAATTATAAATCTCATTGTCCTGTTTTCTGTTTTGTTTCAATTCGTCCACAGACAACTTTATATCGCTCACACTTTTATCATTGTTTGCTTTGTATTCTGCAAAAGATTTTTGTTCCAAAAAAGTGTTATTAGCCACACGTGTGGGTACAAAATTATTCTTACTGATGTGGCTGGATAAATTATCAAACGTTTTTCTTTCTACAAAATAGGATACTAACTTCTGAACATGAGACTGGCGAGGAAATTCTCTCATAAATTTCTTCACTTCTTTTTCAGTTTGACTTTCAATTTCATTTTTGTTCCTCTCTTCAGGTTGTTCTTGTTTGTGATGTCTTTTCAGAGCTCGTCTTATGACGTGGTGAAGCTCACTCTCACCAAAATAGTTTATGGAATGGTTCTTCATAACTAACTGTTTGTTTCTGCACATAGACACTATTTATATCCTCTTCTAGTAGGCACTTTGTAGGGAACACTTCTTTTAACGTTACAACTACTATTACTTGTTGGTTGAGGCTGCTGCTCCACGTTTGGCATTTCAAACAAAAACTCTTCCAGAACATTACCTTCATTTTCTACTACGGGTACAAAATTATAGGTCGCTTCAGTGACGGTATTACTATCATTACTTGAGATGGTGGGTTTCTTTTTTTGTTTACTGATATATGGCTTCTGGAAGAGTGGACGAATGTCAATGCCATGATGTGTAAGCCAATACATTAAATGAATAGGTATTTCTTGTTTTTGACATTGACAACCTTCAATTTTGCACACCATTTTATTTTTTTAAGAAAAAATATTCACAAAAAACGCGAACAAAGTTACGCGAACTGTACAAGAGGTCAGTAACTTTACAACTGAGTTCCACAGGTTTCATTATAAATACTAATCACCAAACGGACTACTCCTCATTAACTCCAACATGATTCAACAAAATGCTACCCAGCTACTACTGGAAGCTCGCGAGTATGCAATGTATCTCATAAGAATGTGTTTGCTTTTCCAAAACTATTCTCTTCTCGATCAATTTGATGTACATGGATGGGACTCGAAAGCGAGACAATTGAATTTAACCTATGATGATTGTCTTGAAATTCAAACATCCAATGTATTTAATTGTTCACATTTTTTAATTGGTAATAATTATTCCGTAAATTTCCTGACTGCTTTGGAATCATTATGTGCAACCATCGAACCAAACCCGACAAGAATATGGTTTCCTCCATTTGTAATCACCTGCAGCATACTAATGAGCATCGTTGTTATCCTTCTCCTCATTAAATCCAAGCTCCAAAAATAGTCTGGTTGCACAGTGTGACTGAACTCATTAGCATACTGGAATCCGAGCATCGCAGTCTGTACGCTGGACTCAAGTCCTCGGTTCGATTCCCATCAAGATCATTGAATTTACTCTAACTTTAACTTTGTTGTTGTTGTTTCAATTCGACGAAGAATGAACATTACACACGTATGATATTGACTACGACATACTGCGCTGTGAATGGGAATCGAACCCTGGACATGGGGGCAAAAGATAGAACTCGTCGAAACACATCTTTTGAGTATCATTTGTTGAGTCTCGCATAAACGAGGCCCGACTTATAACGAGTTCTTTGCTAATGTACAAAAACCACCCTAGGGGGGGGTAGAATTGAGATAGGGGGGTGGAAGTGGTACCAAAAGATGCCGGTCGTCGAGGCGGATCTTTTGAGTATAATATGTTGAGCCTCGGATAAACGAGGCCAGAGTTATGACGTTTTCTTGCTTAAATGAAATGACCATTTATATTTATCCTACTAATGTGAGTAGCAGGTTTGTGAGTTTCCTGCGAATGGAGGGTAAAACCCCCGTCGTGATATGACCATGGCAGTTGAAAGCGACGTTAAACCCCACCTTTAAAAAAAAAAAAAAAAAAAAAAAAAAAGTTCATCTTCCTCGAGGCAAATGTCTACACCGTCGACAGCACTGTGGCCGCCCGGTTCGCCTACTGGAACCAAGAAGATCCGGCCGTTCGAGACCAGATCTTCACGGATAAAAGTGAAGTCACCTTACCAGCGCACCCGCACAGGTGGAGGGGATGGATTATTGGATAACTGTTCCCGGTAGCTCAGTGGTAAAGGCGGCACTTTGTGAATCTAGAGATTCTAGAGTTCGAGGGGTTAGAAACTCAGCCGGGACATGACAAGTTATCCTCTCATTTGGGATTTTTACAACATAATAATATGTCTTGGACTGACTGCTGTGGACCTTAATAATAGTCCTTAATAATCCTAATCGGGCAGTATAAATAAGGCCATATTAATATTATTATTTCAATTCAATATATTTTAATTTTGTACTGCTTTATTTATTTAGACTGTCAGCGCAAGACAGGTAATCCCATTTTGAGACAGGTAGTCCCAATATGTACACAGTACTGATAATAATTCACTACTTGTTTTCCAATGATCAATTCCATCTTCATACCCCAACAACGACTCTCCACTCCTCCATCTTCTCCTAGCTCTTCTTATACACACACATACTTGCTGCACGCTGCGTAGAAATGGGAATTTTGGCTCGTACCCATCCTAAGAGGATTGCATGGATTTATATTTATAGATTTTATAATTATATATTATTAAAATACCTAATATATTACTATCGTCAAGATTAGCACTGTAACAACTGGACCAGTTCTATCACTTGGAAGAAAACAGGTATTTGATGGGAACATAGTTGCTAGCTGGCCTTAAATTCACGCATAGTGCGTATATTTTCAGATGTTTTTTTTTTACATATCAGGTTTTTTATCAGGCGGTAATATTTATGTTGTTGTTGTAGTAACTACATAATAATGAAGAAGAAAAACACACTGCCAATTATGGACTCAATACTTCCTCGTGATTGGTTCACATTGTATAAATAGTGTACAAGTGGCAATTTTGAGATTTTACACTAAGGGCGAAATTAATAGACAAATTCTATATCACAAGTCATTGCTAAGTGTCGGTTTTCTTCATCTGACACAGTACGCAATCCGTGACTTACCGCCACAGAAGTATTACAAAAACGTCTATTAATTCCGCCCTTAAACACTTGTTTGATACGCCTTATATATTCTACGTGTATGTAATGTGCAAGCCAGCCTCCGTGGCGTAACAGTTGTGACTACTGCCCGTTGTCCAGAGGTCTCGAGTTCGACTCTTGGTTGTGGCAGACTGTTCAAAGAAAGTTCTGTCCCCTCCAAACACGTGAGGCTGGCATTTCCGGCCCTACCCAGGCTGGGTGAGGTTAATGTTTAAGCTGGTACAATTCCCAGCGAAGGGAGGGTAAAACCCCGTTCTCCGTTCTGGCTATCTATCTCAAATCAGAACGTTAAAACCAAATAGAATCAACTGGTCACAATAGATCTAAATAGGTCGCAGTGTTAATTGTAAGGGTTTCACTGAAAACCCTGCAACCAGGTCAGATAATAATAAAAATAATAAAATGTAATGTACACCCAATCTTCCTAGTCAAATCAGCTGATACCTACACCAACGGTCATCTGTTATCAAGTTTGAAAGCTGCAGATCCGTTGGTGCTGTTGTTGTTGCAATTGACCAGTAAGTTGTTGTTGTGATCTTCGTGTCTGGTTAGTCACGTGGTTAACGCCTTAGTCTGCTAATCCAGGGAGTGTAGGGATCCGTTGGTTCAAATTCCACCCAGTGCACGAATTTTTCCTCATTAATTTGGGTTTGTGACCACATAATAATAAGACTCAGAGGGTTGGGTGGTAGAAAATGCTTTGAGCATTAACCTCGCCTGGTGGTTACCATCCACTAAAGAGTATTATTATTATTATATCATCTTCTTTTAGAAACCAAATCGTTAGTTTATGTAGATGTCCTAAGTCCTAACTGCCAAGGCAATCAATTCCACAACACTCTTTCTTAATGATAAAACTACAATTATTACGTCTTCATATTTTTGTTACTTACAAGAGTGATATAACTAAAATCAGCCTTACTGAAATCCCCTGTACTAAAATCAGCCTTACTGAAATCCCCCTACTAAAATCAGCCTTACTGAAATTCCCCCTACTAAAATCAGCCTTACTGAAATCCCCCCTATTAAAATCAGCCTTACTGAAATCCCCCTACTAAAATCCCCGCTGCCCCGGATTCGAACCCCCAACCTCCAAGGCGCGAGTAAGTAGCTAATGATAAGGACAATGTTGATGATTATAAAATCGCAGATGACCATGGTAAAGACGATGTTATGCATGTCTAATAAAAGAAAAATAGATATTGAATGTTGATTAATTTATTTTATGCGTAGAGCAAGATATCAAAATAAAAAAATCAATTTTTTATGTATTCAAAAAAACTAAACACATGGCCTTGAACCTTGAGGTCGATAAATTTCTCATACTAGGTATAGTAATTATTATCTCTTGTCTTGAAAGAGGTATCACCACTATCGCCCACTCTAAAAATCACGAAGACCAAACCAGCGATATTGTTTGACCTGTTGACCTATAGCCAAAATAATAATTTTGGGGAGTATAGAACGTATAACACACAAAACAATAATGTGGGGGACTAGTAAGTACTTGAACAGTGAACACAAGAAACCTTAATGAAGTGTTTAACACTTTCAGCGCCAGGTGATACATGGAAGTATCACTTGGCTCTGCGCTAGTATGAACATGGTGATACTTCAAAGTATCACCCACAGAGTCTTCTATAAGACGCTAGTGATACTTGTGAGTAACACTTTCTATATGTTTAACATGAGGAATGTGTTGCTCTGGCCTAGCAGTATCCAAGAACTTAAAATACTTAAAAGTATCACTTGGCGTAGACATGAAATCTCTTCCCCAGGCCAGTGATACTGTGAAGTATCACCACATCAAAATCACGCCTGGCCTATGAATGAAAATAGTCGAAAATACAGTTGGCGGTGAAAGTGTTAAAAGAGAAAGAAAAAAAATGTTTAAAAATGTGAAACTTGTGAAAGTTTGTCAGTACTGTATCTCAAGGCAAGTCTCACTGTAATGTCAGTTTGTAGTAAATATGATTACTATTTCTTCTCATTCAACACCTTGCTGAGGAATGCTGAATCAACTGAGGAGTCAAAAGTTCAGATAAGGAAGTAAATTGTAAATATTGTCTATCTAAAGTTTTTTACTTTCCTTATCCTATAATAAGGAAAGTATTGTATTTTTTCTCGAAATAATAATAATCCTTAGTGGAAGGTAACCATCTGGCAAGGTTATTGCGCAAAGCATTTCTACCACATAACTCTCAGTCTTATTATTTTGTGGTCATATTCTCAAATAAGTGAGGTAAAATTTCTCACTCGCTTCTTATTGAAAACCTTGACCTGCTTAATCTGGAAGATCGAAGAGAACTAGAAAAAATAAAATGTCTTTACAAAATAATAATAACAGCAAGTCTTTCAAATATCTCCTTCAAAAAGTTCCTCAATCTGGCCTGAGACAAAGAAACTTATTCTCTGAGAGAAACTAACAACATAGCAAAGCGTATTTTTACTTTCCTTATCCTATAATAAGGAAAGTATTGTATTCGTCGAAAATTTGACCTACCCAGTTTTTTTTAACAATTTATACGCAGAATTGAAATTGTACAAGTACTTTATACAGGGCATCCATAAAGTCTCACTCAGGCCTGGGTTTCTCGAAAACGACTTAAAATATCAAAAAACGCAAAAACCCGCCACCATATTATTGTATTCTGGGCATTGCTAATCCAGGGAGTGTAGGGATCCGTTGGTTCAAATTCCACCCAGTGCACGAATTTTTCCTCATAAATTTGGGTTTGTGACCACATAATAATAAGACTTAGAGGGTTGGGTGATGGAAAATGCTTTGAGCATTAACCTCGCCCGGTGGTTTCCATCCACTAAAGAGTATTATTATTATATCTTCTTCTTTTAGAAACCAAATCGTTAGTTTATGCAGATGTCCTAAGTCCTAACTGCCAAGGCAATCAATGCCACAACACTCTTTCTTAATGATAAAACTACAATTATTACGTCTTCATATTTTTGTTACTTACAAGAGTGATAACTAAAATCAGTCTTACTGAAATCCCCTGTACTAAAATCAGCCTTACTGAAATCCCCCCTACTAAAATCAGCCTTACTGAAATCCCCCCTACTAAAATCAGCCTTACTGAAATACCCCCTACTAAAATCAGCCTTACTGAAATCCCCCTATTAAATTCGAATTCGAACCCCCGACCTCCAAGGCGCGAGTAAGTAGCTAATGATAAGGACAATGTTGATGATTATAAAATCGCAGATGACCATGGTAAAGACGATGTTATGCATGTCTAATAAAAGAAAAATAGATATTGATTTTTTTATTTTATGCGTAGGTCAAGATATCAAAATGAAAAATTCAATTTTTTATGTATTCAAAAAAACTAAACATACGGTCTTGAACCTTGAGGTCGATAAAAATCTTATACTATAATAATTATTATCTCTTGTCTTGAAAGAGGTACCGCCCACTCTAAAAATTACGAAGACCCAACCAGCGATATTGTTTGACCTGTTGACCTATAGCCAAAATAATAATTTTGGGGAGTATAGAACCTGTAACACACAAAACAATAATGTGGGGAACTAGAACTTGAACACACGAAACCTTAGTGAAGTGTTTAAAAGAGAAAGAAAAAAAAAATGTTTAAAAATGTGAAAGTTTTTTTTTTTTAAGTGGGGTTTAACGTCGCTTTCAACTGCCATGGTCATATCACGACGGGGGTTTCACCCTCCATTCGCAGGAAACTCACAAACCTGCTACTCACATTGACCTCACCCAGCCTGAGTGGGGCCGGGAAAAGCCAGCGTCACGAGAATTAGAATGGTCACCCATCCAAGTCTTAACCTCGCTGGATGTCGCTTAACTTCGGTGTTCTGAAGGGAACCGGTGTATTCAACATGCTATCGACGCTGGCATGTGAAAGTTTGTCAGTACTGTGTCTCACGGCAAGCCTCATAGTAATGTCAGTTTGTAGTAAATATGATTACTATTTCTTCTCATTCAATACCTTGCTGAGGAAGAATGCTGAATCAACTCAGGAGTCTAAGTTCAGATAAGGAAGTAAATTGTAAATATTGTCTATCTAAAGTTTTTTACTTTCCTTATCCTGTAATAAGGAAATTATTGTATTTTCCTCGAAATAATAATAATAATAATCCTTAGTGGAAGGTAACCAACCATCTGGCAAGGTTATTGCGCAAAGCATTTCTACCACATAACTCTCAGTCTTATTATTTTGTGGTCATATTCTCAAATAAGTGAGGTTAATTTCTCACTCGCTACTTCTTATTGAAAACCTTGAAATGCTTAAGCTGGAAAATCAAAGAGAACCAGAAAAAAATTAAATTTCTTTACAAATTAATAATAACAGAAATTCTTTCAAATATCTCCTTCAAATTTCCTCGACCGGGCCTGAGACACAGAAACTTATTCTCTGACAGAAACTAACAACATAGCAAAGCGTATTTTTACTTTCCTTATCCTATTATAAAGAAAGTATTGTATCCGTCGAAAATTGGACCTACCAGTTTTTTTTTTTAACTAGTGATACACAGAATTGAAATTATAGAAGTACTCTATATTCACGAAAGGGGAAAAAAGGGGAGAAATCCAAATTTAAAAAAAAAATTGTACTTTCGATTAAATATCTCTTTGGTCTTACAATATTTTTGATGCAACCAACTGCATTTGAAAGGAAATATGCCTCACTATCCACACATGAAGTCAAAACTTACCTAATGGCATTTCTTTAAACCCGTGCATCGATCCAAAAGACCTCTAAAGCTGTTGGAAAAGCAGGGATTGGGCCATATCTCTTTGACGAAGCAAAGGGTTCGCTTATATGATAGTCCACGGTGGGTTTTGAACATACCCTCAAAATATTTGCATCTGTATACGGGACACTCTGTATATCATAGACTTTAAAAAAATTAGACAGCCAGCGTCGATGGCATGTTGAATACACCGGTTCCTTCAGAACACCGAAGTTAAGCGACATCCAGCGAGGTTAAGACTTGGATGGGTGACCATTCAAATTCTAATTCTCGTGACGCTGGCTTTTCCCGGCCCCACTCAGGCTGGGTGAGGTCAATGTGAGTACCAGGTTTGTGAGTTTCCTGCGAATGGAGGGTAAAACCCCCGTCGTGATATGACCATGGCAGTTGAAAGCGACGTTTTAAACCCCAATTAAAAAAAAAAAAAAAAAATTAGATGGCAGTCTAAGACTAGTTTTGTCCTTATTTGGACTCATCATTTAGACATAGCTCTCATATTACGATTATATAATTGGTACAATTGAATTGAAACCCAAACAAGTTGAATTCAATCTCTATGTACCTAAAATATTCAAACCACACAAAGACAAAATATATTTCGCCTCTTATTTATTATAGGCTATTCGTTTTTTTTTTTTTTTTTTTTTTTTTTTTTTACGATAGCTCTTATTTTTACAAAATATAAAAAACTCTTAAACACTTTAAATAAATTTCCCGCTCTCTTCGCCCCAACACAAAAATGAACATAAGGGAATGCTGTTGGGCCTGGGGGAATATCGTCCTTGAATAGAGAACCATTTTTTTTATTTTTTTTTTTTTAATATTTTTTAA